>OZ020611.1:53822380-54402380 GCA_963971575.1 Liopterus haemorrhoidalis
AAGCAAGCATGTACGTGAAAATCGCTCATGCGCTCCTCTCTAATATGAAATTTAGTTACACTGAAACTTTTGATTTACTGACAGAAAAGATAACTGGGAAAAAAAGAAATACTGGTATTACTCGTCCAATAACTACAAATATAGTTCACGAGATCACATACTGATGGATCGACAGAGAACCTATTAACAAATACATATCTATTTCACACAATTATATGTAAACTTCAATAATGTATTTGAGCTACTCGTACCCAACTTACGTCTGTAGTTTTTATTTTCATTTGTTATATTTGAACCAGTGCCGCAACAACATAAATTGGCGCCTGGTGCGAAAAAGTATTTGGCGCCCCCAACCCTCTCTAATTACATACGCAATTTTTAAAATTTTGTGGTTGGGTGATTGCATCAGTAATGGAACGTTTAAGACATTTACTTAAGTTGTTTTCTTCACCAAAATGTTATTTAAGAAATTTACTTTTTTACCATATTTTATCGAGAATCTTATTGTTTCATTTTGATGCAAGTGGAAATAAAAACATAACTTTATTCATAAAAATCACAAAATCACCAGTAAAGGAACCGTAATAAAGGAACTATCTTATTACCAGTAAACATACAGAAATATATATTATAAATTTTTTTTACATTAAATTTATAAAATCAATTAACGATATGGGAAGTGGAGAAATTCCGAAAACCTTTTGAAAACGCGAGGAAGAAATTCTGAAAATCAATTAAGGAGAGGGGGAGTGGAGAAATTCCGAAAATCTTTAGAAGGAGGAGGGAGGATGATTAAAAAAAAAAAAAAAAACAAAACAAAGGGCAGAAATTTCATGTGAGCCGTTTGAAACTGTTTATTGTATATTATATCTCCGACCTATAATGAGATATCGACTTGGTTTTTGGTTACAAAGATTACCCATACACATGTACAAAAACGAGGTTCAGTATTTTGCTCTGATCAACCCATACAAGGCAAATCTAGATTCAAGGATATTCATAAAACCCTTCAAGTGACTTGTTTCATTTCTTTTTGGCACATAGGCGTCTGTTTAAAATCGGTATATGTATTAAAACTCAAAAACGGATAAACCGATTTTAGTGCTATTTGCAACAGCGTATTCCAAATTTGTCTGGAAAGATTTTAAGCTATATATCATCGTGGTAAGACACCAGGTTTCCGATCAATTAAGAAATATTTAAACTATAAAAGATACACATATTCAAAATATACCTATATTAACGAATTTTGGGTTTAATATTGCAACAAAAATGTTCCCGAGGATAAATATCACAATTTTCTTTATTTTCATTTTAGACGACAATTGTAACGTTAAATTCGCTATTGAACATTATTGTAACCCCCTAAAGCAATACGAAGAAAACTTACTTCGGTGGCAAGAATATTTACTAATGAAAAAAAGTGCTCTGATCTATATAGGTACGATTTATAAATCAGGAATAATCACGAAGTAATTATAATAAATATCATAAAAATTATAATAAATAATTTCGTAAGGTGCAAGATAAAATGCTTTACGTGACCGGCGCTGCCTTTGGCAATGATTCTCACATGGGCATTTTCCTGGGTTAGCACATCGGGATACTTATACGTGTTGATACTAAATGTCTGTACTACCAATGTTTACAAAGAAATTCGTACTTAAATTATTTGTATAAGAAGCACATATTAATACAATTGTAAATTAAAACAAATAAATATATTTGAATGTAAAACGATTCGTAGCAACCAATCTTGAACCGATTTCGAAATGGGCCAGATCTAAGCGGGCTACGACTACTTTATTTCGGTAGCGAAGCAGCGGGTACACTGCTAGTACATTATATAATCACTTTAACGGAATGGAAAATTAAATCAATTGAACTTTTCTGGCTTTTAACTGTGAGAATTCGTTAATTAAGTCTTCATAATTTAATGACTGCGCTATAGTATTTTCTATTGATATTAAAGCTAAATTTGACATTCTTTAAAAATATGCGCAGCACAATGCCAATATTAGGGTACACATCTTTTAAATCGTAATTATGGATCACTTCTAATAATTGCATTGGAGTGGCAGTTGTACAGTCATCAATTAATGATCTTGCCTGCCATTTGAAACTTTCGATTTCAAATAAAAATTCTATTGGATCTAAATGTTTACAATATTTGGCAGCAAGATTTATAGTATTTTTTTTTTAATTCTTCTGTAGACATTATTGCAAGAGAGTAAAATCTTGTCAAGAAAGTAAAATCAGAACAAACGTCTCGAAATGATTCGTATCTCCAATTGATTTGAGATAATATAGTATCAATTACCATGTAACACTCCTTTATAAAAATATCTGTGGATGTTACTAGGTGCGTGTCGTCTTCTGCCTTTTCATCAAACATACGCCTAACTTTACGTTTACGTTTCATCGAAAAATCACTTTTAATACCTATTTTAAATAATACATCAGAAAATACATCAGAATGTATTTTTTGCTTTAGCAAATATATCATCCAGGTTCTCATTTTTCTATTCTTTCACAGTCGACATCAAACCATTCAACATTCTAGTTGCAGCATCAATTGTGACTTGTTTATTTTGTAAAGACAAATTAACTCTGTCAATAATTATCAAAATATCATTCCAAATATTAAGAAGACATTAATATAAAATATATTAAAAAATATATATATGAAATTTGGCTATTTGGCGCCCCTATGAATCCGGCGCCTGGTGCGGCGGCACCGCTCGCACCACCCTTCTTGCGGCACTGATTTGAATTTATTCAGATAAACTTCTAGTCTTCTACTGCAGCTGTGGCTAGACCGACTGAAAAAGAGCCATATTTCTTTCGCACTATCCGAACGAATGGAATCGTTTAATTTTGCTGACCTTCTAAATTGAACCATGCGCTTTTTCAAAAGGGCATCGGTCAAGTAAATCCTCACCGAGTATGCATATGTATTGTAGGGGAATTTTCCTGTCGCGCATGTGTCGTTCTAATTGTCCGATTGGGCGAGTGCCGTGTTGGACAAGTGACCGTTAGGCAAGGATCTTTCAGCATCCTTCCAAAATATTTTCTAAAGATTAGTTTAATAATATAGGCAAATGGTCATAAGAAAGATTCTATCTGGCGGAATTATGTTGAACTAACCAAATAGACAAATTTGTCTACACACGTGTTACATTTGTTTGGATCTGTTTGGCATAAGTGTGATATTTGGTATATTTGGTAAGTGTGTATAAGTGGTATATTTATTAAGAAAACACAAATCAAGACAAAAATATTAATACAGTCTTTCTAAATGTCAGATTACTACGTATTGTCCATATGTCAAAAAATTGTTATTGTCTATTTGGTTAGTTTCGATTTTGCCACTTTGGCGCTGCAACCTTAAAAGGGGTTACCTGTAGATGGAATGCATTGCTCTATACTAATGAGTTTCTTCTCATAATTTGCGCATCACTGACATAAGTGTTAGAAATAAAACATGGATAACAAAAAACTGTTTATTTATTCTTTCTAAGTCTCAACATTATACATATATCATTACAAAGTCCTGAAAAAATCCGAAGGTTGAGGAATAAAATTTTCCAAACAGAAAAAAACCATTATTTTATGCATATCGATATTAATTTATTTAGTCATTTTCCTTTCTCTTAAAAAATACCTACCTTATAACAATTATTAATAATTCCTTGTTAATTATATTAACATTAATGATAATTTTCAGCTCTTCTTCGAAGATGTTATTCTTGTCGTTCACGTGGTGAGTTGGGGAGTTGTAAGGATCCATTCACATGGAATGTGACACTGGTGGAGAACGAGCCTGGAATCCAGGCCATACCATGCGCTTCGGGATGGTGCGGGAAGATACTTGAAACTGAAAATGCCCTCAAAGAAGGTACGTTAATTATATTTTTCTGTTAAAAATTACAGGAAGGGCTGAACAAATTATGTGAAATTTGAATTTTCTTATTGTTCAGAGTATTGTAGGTAACTACTAAGTGAGCAGGTAACAATCGGCCTGCTAAATAATGATAATAATCTTGATTTATTTAACTTCACCTTATATAAATTATAGATACAATAAAAAATAATAATGTATGCTGCATGTATTAACACAGGCGTAACTATAGACATGAAGCAGATATAAATAAGAAAATTAAATTTAAAAAAAAATCAAATATTTCAAAAATTACAAGTTTTTAAAAAACAATCAAAACTTGAATTTAAACCTTGTAATTTTTATTTATAGATTGAAGATGACTGGACTTACCAGTCCAAACGTCTCTTAATATTAATTTATCTGATAAATTATTAACGAGTAAATAAGAATCTTATATTTCTCCTAAATACTTTTTGGTAAGAACTACATTCAAATTAATACAGAGTGATTATTTAATGGCGAGACGACGTCACCGAATTTTACGTGCTGTCTAGCAGAAATACTAGTGAATACTATGACTATAATAACTATGATTATGAAGAAAAAAAGATTATGCGCGCATGCTACGATGTGTATGAAACGGCAAATTATTAAAACATCCAGTGACGTCGTCTCGCCATTAAATAATAACTCTGTATATATATATATGAAGTGTGAATTTTCACACATTTCAGAATTTTGTATGTCAACAGAATGCTGGATGTCCAGTACAATATATTTTCTATAATCGTATCAAAATACAGTTTATGTATACAGTCTATGTAATTTAAATAACTTGTGAAAATTTGATCACAATAAAATTTACATTAAAAAATCCCAGCAATTTTTCTGCGATTTCTACGATTTCATTCAATTTATAAGAAATATATTGATAAATGACTTATTTTTTTTTGTTCAATTTCAGAAACGTGTTTTTCTCAATTAATGAAAATGCATTTCAAATGAATAAAAAAACATAATCAATTTTGTCAAAAACGCAAAAAATGCGTTATCTTCAAAAATATAATTTCATAAAAAAAGTCCTCTGTACTATTCTGATTTATAGCAATGTACATAGCTTAGAACTTTTTCAGATTTTTAGATCAACCTCCCTGTATTATAGAGTGTGGGACAAGAGTTTTTTTAAGCACATTTTTGGCAAAATCCATATTAAAATAAAAATAAAAAAAACTACTTTACGTTCCTGAACCTACCTCTTAAGAGCTTTCTTTTTTAACCACAAAATCTAATCAGATGAAAAATTCCTGTTGAATTATTCTGGTCACCATAAATGTACATGAAATTAATAATTTCAATAATATTGAAATTTATTTCAGATTTTTTGGATCAACTCCTCTAGGAATTAGAGTGAGGTATTCAAGCTTTTTTGACACATTTTGGGGAAAAAACTCCTGAAAAAATGTTTTTTTTTAAGCAAAATTGCTAGTTGATCCACGCATTAAGAGGTTTCACTTGAAACACAAATGAAAAAAAAAAAAAAAAAAAATACCTGAGTACATATATTTTTATATTTCCCGCCATTTGTTTTTTTGAATTCTCAATAGTTATGTGGCTTATAAGTAGGGTGACCATTCGTCCCGCATTTTAACATTTTGTCCCGCATTAAGATGCGTGCCGCAAAAGTCCCGCATTTTAACATTTTGTCTCGCATTGCTCCGCATTTTGTAACTTGTATTTGAGGAAATGAGGACCTTTTTTTTGCTCTTCACTTGGATTTGGGAGGTGAGGACCTTTTTTCTTTTTGCTCTTCACTTGGATTTGGGAGGTGAGGACCTTTTTTTTTCTCCGTCTTGCATTGCCTTCTTAAGAAAATGGTCACCCTAGTTATAATTGGATTAAAGAGTTGTACAAGCATGCCAAAATTTAACTTAATTGGTCCAGTAATTTGGCCACAATTTCTATCTTAATTTCTACAGACAGACAGACAAATAGACACATGAATGACAAGGGTTTTTTGGTCATACCTACAAAACCCTAAAATGGAACTCCCTGTAGACTATCGCATAGAAAATATATTATTCTTTAATAAATCATTATAGTACTACATCCCAGTGCCCTTGGCAACTGTCCCCGTGCCAATGCCTAGTTACGCCGCCAGGTTTAGTATTTCGACAAGAAAATTAATTTTACCTGTGATGAAAAAAATTGCCTTCTTAAGAAAATGGTCACCCTACCAAACATATTTATAGAATGAAGCTTTAGCTACAATTTGCCGCATGATATACAAATATGCGTCGAATGGTTTACAAGATGGCGTCTATAACGCAAATTGTTTATTTACAATTACATGACAGTTCTTTTGACAATTAAAAATATCCTATTAAGTAGATGAAAATTCGCTGAAAATTTTGATAGATTGTTACTAATTTTATTTCAGGTTGTTAGTTTTGTATAGGAAACTGGACGGTTGTGCGCACCCTTTTAAGTATTTTTTTCATGTATCATATAATATGAACAGAACGTTTATTAACGATATTTTCGTGAACTGGTATTAAGACTCCGTGCTAATATTGCGTGTGCAAAATTCTACCTAAGTAGACATTTTGCTATATTTTGAAGCCAATTCGAATTCTTCTACAAGTATGGCTGCCTCCAAATTTATATGTCGAAGAATTCGTAAAGGGCAGAAGTTATTGAAGACATGCGATTAATGGCCGGTTGCTAAAGAAAAAGTTAATTGTTTTATCTCGCGTTATCTCTAACTCTAGTTAAAATGCTTTTAAATGTTATATTAACTTGAGTTAGGGATAACTCGAGTTAGAACACTTAATTCGTCTTTTAGAAGCCGGACATAAGGAGGCGATTATCTAATACGAATTGGCAGTGACGAATTAAGTTTCTTGGGAGCCCTGGTCGGTAAAATTAAAATGAGCCCTCTATTATTTTAAATAGAATGGAAATATTAGTATATAGGATTCGGTAGGCCCCCCGGATTCGTGGGCCCCGTGCGGCCGCCCAGTCCGCCTACCGCTTAATTCGCCTCTGCGAATTGGAGAACCAATGATGATGAATTTCTCTGTCTAACAGTCAATTGTGTTTAAGTGTAAAATATTAATGAATTTAACGTAAGGATTTCAAAACATATTACTTAACAGGGTTATGGATTTCCCAAATTGATTTACATAATTTGGCATTATTATTCATTTATTTCTCTAGTATTGCGTAACAAATGATAGGTTAAGGTAGGTGCCTCCACATTCCTGTCATTACTTGGGAATGTGAAGAAACTTTTCTTTTGAAGTATTATGGGATCGGTACGTAGTTATCTTAATATCACCAACGCGAGAATCTAACAAGGCACCTACGACGTACCTAGAATCTATAATGACTAGTGAACGGTCAAATTAAGGGTTTCCACGAAATTTGTTAAAACATTCATATCAAGCGACATCGAAAATTTTGTACAACGTTGGGAAGCCGTAATAAATAATGATTAGTAAATTATATTTTGTAATTATACCTACCTAATAAAAATTACTGGAAAAGAAAACATTATGTGCTCTAAAATAATGGATTTCTTTTCGGACCTCCTAATATA
Organism: Liopterus haemorrhoidalis; assembly: GCA_963971575.1. NCBI lineage: Eukaryota > Metazoa > Arthropoda > Insecta > Coleoptera > Dytiscidae > Liopterus > Liopterus haemorrhoidalis. Next base: position 53,829,862 of record OZ020611.1, read on the forward strand.
TTCTAATATGTTAAAGAAAAGTAACTCTCTTGAAATGTGTCTAAAAAGCTTTACTATTTGATTGAACCTACGCATAGATAAAATTTTACTTTTAGTTAATTAATGTTCTTATAACACAACAACTATAATGGAATTTATCCATTATCACGTAAGAAAATAAAACACAAAATTTAACAAAGAAAACAAACAACAAAATTTTAAAAAAATATAAGCGTGGTCAAGAACTGAAAAAAGTAAGTGACGCCACTGAAATGTGTTAAACTAACTGTTGATAACGTAATGGATGAAATTTGGTTTCTGCGCAGGAGAGTCGGTAACATCCGCCTGTACTGAAGTTAAGTTGAACGAGCTCTAGTGCCTGATTTGTATATCTTACCTCTCGCGTCTCCTCTTCCAGTCCTATTGTTTTTATTGAGCAGTGTAAATCAGGCTTTTTTTATTACTCTCTACTATTTTGGAACAGAGTATAGGTGGCGGGCCGTTCGAAATTTTGCGTATAACGATGGCATACTGGTCATCGAGCCACAGTTTCGGAAAATCTGTTCTACGTGGGACAGAAAAGCAGGAGAGGGTTTGCAATGATGCAAAGTGCGCGTTTTCTTGTTAGATTTGCCGCCGATTCATAGTTTCTGTGGAACTCTTATGTTAATGGGTGCGTTTTGTTGTGCCAATTCTGGTTTCGGTTTAATCAAAATACGCGTTTTGTTGCGACTGTATTCCCATTCTATTCATTCTATCCATTCGATGACTTGAGGTCGAACGACTGGAATGAACAAGTGTGTTGGGGATGAAAAGTAATATTTGAATGAAGTTCGTTTCATTTGGTTTTTAAATGTATTAGAATTAAAGGATTCCACACACCAAAGCGGCCGCGGTGGCGATAATGCAGCGGCCTAACGCAACCTATACAACAGTGCTTCTCAACCTTTTATTGCCCCCCCCAAATTATATAAATATTGTCTGCGGCCCCCCTATATATATATATAAATATGGTGTATCAAGATAATGGGAACACGAGTTTTTTCGAAAAGGTGACGTTGATCACACGTCGCTCACACGTCAAAAATTTTGAACTAAAATTAATCCACAAAATTGAATGGTAGTATTGAAATTTTCCGGAATAAACCGGAATTACAGGATATCAAGGACAATTTCGAATTTTTAAATGGGAACGTATGTCATATTGGATATCTTTGGATAGAGCTTTTCAACAACTTTTCCTTAAACATTTTTTTAATATCTTTTACGGTTGACAAAAAAACTGTGATATTTTTAAATGACGATTAGTAGAAGTATTTTTATTTACAAGTGTTCAAAGTGCCTTCCATTTTAATTTAAACACATTCGCATCCTTACTCTTGAATTACCTGTCGTTCGGAGAGCAATTAAAAAATATATAATAACAAATATTGCACTTTCAAATCGTACCTACTTCAAAGCACAACGTAAAAATACTTGAAGTACCTGCAACGCGAACCAGTGTCAGAGAAACCCATTAACCGACACATACAATTTATTTGACCTTGATATAGTATACTTATAGTCTGTTTCTTTTGTTAAAGCGGAACTAGATTTTCAAATCTAGTAATTTTTATCGATTAAATGAAGCTTTTGATCATTTTGTTTAGTAAAAGCCCATTTACTCATTATAAAGTTAGCTAGTGACAACTTAAACATTTGAAATAGCCTCTAGTTTAAATTAGTTGTCAAAATAAGTATATTAAGTATAAAAATAAATAGAATATTCATTTTATTTATGTTGTGAAAGGTATATTTTTATGAATATCAATATAGGATACTCGTATTTATAAATATGAATAAAATTTATATCTTGTAAGATTGAGTGCATTTTTATTATATTTTCATGTTTCGATCTTGTATGACTTCGCGGCCCCCCGACGAAGCCTTCACAGCCCCCCGGTTGAGAAACGCTGCTATACAATACAATGAGACCACGCACATACAAGCGATCCGCTATCTGAGAACGCCACGACTGCAGCGTTCAGTCTAGTGATCACCAAACACTGGCGGCCAAACTCGACAAGTTGCGTTAGGCCGCGCGATATTCATTGTTTATATACCACAGAGTGAATATATTTAAGAAAATAATGTCGAAAATAGATAATTTAACAGAAAAAATCATAGATCAGTAAAGGATCATTTAATTTTGTATGACTTAGCACATCCTGATTACAAGAATATTAGGAAAACAAATAAAGTGTGGGACGAAATAGGAAAAGTTTTGGAAATTGATAGTAAAGTCTGTTCCAAACGATTAGGCGGAACTAGATTTTGCAATCTAGTTACTTTCATCGTTTAAATAATGCTTTTCAGCCGTTTTGTTTAAGCTTTGTAAATCATACTTGCAACAAACATTTTTTGGTTTAGGTTAATATCATTTTAAAATGTCATTTTCTTCATATTTTGATTTTTTGTGTCATTCTTAATACAAATATCCCATTTATTTATTTTTTGTCATTAAAATATGTAAGAAAATTAATTTAAGTTTGACATATGTCATTCGTTTGCATGGTTTCATTGTTGGAATTTTAAATTTTGACATTCCAACGTGAAAAATGAAATAACCCAAGCAAGGTCCCTTTTCGTGACAACCTAAAAGAACGAAATTCCCATTTAGTTCCGCCTAACCGTTTGAAACAGACTGTAAGTAGATTATTATTTTTCCTCTACATACAATTAATTATTCTATTGTATTCTCGCAATCAATATTATCATACAACTATATACCGTGATTCACTAACTGATCGCTACCGCTACCACCACTCCCACCGCGTTAGTGTGAGGAGACCTGATCGCTAGTCGTATCGCTACCGTGGCTGCTACCGTGGCCGCTACCGTGGCCGCTACCGTGGCCGCCACCGCGGCCGCTTTGGTGTGTGGAATCCTTAAATCTTGGTATTACTGCTTCAAAATAATTTTTACTTTTAGGTACTTTCTCATTTTGTGTCCTAAAATAAATATATACATACCTATATGATTTTAATATAGTATTGTTGAGTCTAAACTTAAAATATATGTACAATTCAATTACTCGTTCTAAAACATGACGTTATAGAATATTTGCTTCAAATATAAAATTTTCTTATTCCGCATTTATTATTTAGATTATCCATTTAGGTGGAATATGTTCGTTATTTGTTCTACATCCATATGACTTAACCTCCATGCAAATGTTGTTCCATGTTTACTTCACGATCAAAATTGTCGTTTTCTTGCGCATCAATTCTAATACTTCTAACCTGCCACCAACAAAACGCACCCAGTCTGTTAATAATATTTTGGTGTACGGTGTCCAAATATTTATTATTTACTTAACAAAATAAACATAGATCAAAGTTGACATTACTTGTTATAAATACTTAATTATGTTTAGTTTGTTTATTATTTTTGAATTATTAATAATTATGCAACTAGAGTCTACATCAGTGGCTCTCAAAGTGTAGATACTACTGTAGATAGAAAAATGTACTAGTAATGTAGGATTAAAATTTTTAAAGCAATACTCGGTTATTAAAATTTTATGAATGGGAGTATATTAATATGATAATTATTGCTAAATCTAACTCTTTTTTGGGTTTCGTAAGTATAATCAAGAAATCCTTATACCGCCACTCATGCGACTTGGTACGTCTTCATAGTTTCTTCGGCAACAGTCGATTTTATCTTCATAGGGTCTTCTTGGGCTTTGTCACTAGCAGTGGTGAATTGGGCCTGCGGAAAACCGGGAGACTTCGGTAGGTCGGTAACAATTGGGGCCGAGAGGCCGACCGGTTAAAATAGTTAAATAGTTTAATGCTTTTAGCGTATAATTAAATAGTACAACGCATCTAGTAGTATTTGACCAACAAATCTTTTTAGGGGTTTGTAGGTATGACCACAAAAAAAAATTTATAATGTCACTCATGTGTCTGTCTGCCTGTTTGTCGTTTGTCGTCTGTATGGTAGAAATTGTAGTTAAACGGCTTAACATAGAAAGTTGAAATTTAGCATGCTTATACAATTCTTTGACCCACATAAAAGCCCACCCTCAGAAAAATACTGAGAGTTCAAAAAAACACATCCCGGCTTAAATATAAACAAATGTGTATTTAATAAAAAAAAATGTTTTTAAATTTTGAATGGCATATCAAATGAAACCTATTAATGCGTGGATCAATAAAAAAAAATTGTTTTGATTTTTTTTTTTTATGGGATTTTTGCCAATATGTCAAAAACCTTTTATCCCCCACCGTATCTACCAGAGGGATTGATCTAAAAATCTGAAAAAATCTCCATAATGAAAATTGATGGGGACCGGAATAGTTCAACAGTAATTTTTGATTAGATTAGTTTTCCGAAAAATATCGATTTTTTTGTGTCGTTTATAAAAAAAAATTCTACAAATTTATTGTGGCGTATCAAAAGAAAGCTCTTAAAACGTAGATTGGAATTTTTAGAGAGGAATTTTTGATCAGATTACGTTTTTAAAAATATTTCAGTGTTTTTGACAAAAATAATTAGTTTTTAATGTTATGGATTTTTTTACTTGAGATGATACTACTCACTACACTCTACACTGTAGAGTGTAGTGTGTAGTGTTCAGTTATTTTGTTTATACTATTACCTTTACGTTGTGATTCAACCTATTGTTTGAATTAGTTTAGATTTTTTTTTGAGGAATACGTTTCTGAAATTGAAAAAAATTAAGCCATTTATCAATATAATTATTATTAATCTAATGAAGACTTGAATACGAAGCAAATGCAGAAAAAAAAGCTGGTGTAACAGTACCCCGGCCCTTAATTTAATTTTTAGTTTTAAGTAATTTCTTTTGTTTTTTTTTTTGCTATTCAAAATCCATATTATTTCTTAATTATTTATTATACTTCTGCAAAGCGGGTGTTTACAAAATTGGCCCTGAAGCGGTGTGTTGTAAGAAAACTTTTGAACAGCAATTGCTGATGCAGCTCATTTTTGTTACATTATTGATCAATGTGGTTGTTTATTAGTTTATGTTATGACACATGTTTTAGTGTCAAGTTTACGGAACTTGTGGAACACAAGTTATACAGTTTCATTGTCAAAATCAAATAAAAGGTAGCACGAAGCAAGCGACAGAGTCAGTGTAGTAGTAAAACGTTTGGAGAAGAATCATCCAATCGATGGCTATTTGGAACATAGCCGGCTACGTGCTCCCTCAACAAAAAAAGTTCCGTAAACTGTAGACACGTCGCAATGTGTAAGTAGATTTTTATTTTTTTCTTTACATAATTTTCTTTTTGTTTTATTTTATGTTAATAAGATTTTTTTGAATGGCAAAAAATTATCAGAATCAGTAAATACATTTATTGTTAAGTTGAATCGTTGTGCTATTTATTACACTTCAAACTTCCCCGTTTTGCTAAACCCTTTTTTTTATTTTCCTAGTTTTAAGGCTGCGTATAACCCGCGGAGGTTACTAGTTTCTTATACAAAACTAACAATCTGAAATAAAATTAGTATCCACCTATACATCAAATTTTGCACCGAATTTGTATCTATCTAATATGATAATTGTAATTGTAGAAACATTTATTGTAAAAATATTATCGCTCAATAACTTAAAAATAGACATCACCAATAATGTTCTGTAATTTTTTAAATCTATTTGTGGGTTTCGAAAAACTTTTATATTTATATAGTTTTATGTAGAAATGTTCAAATAATACGTCAATTTTTTCTTCGACTTGATTACTTATAGTTTAGAGCCTTCGTCGAAAAATATTATACTTAAAGATAATGGAATGCCACTTGGTACACGTATTCTTCACGAAAAATAAATCATCAATTTCGAAAACCGCGGCAGATTCAAGAGGGCGGCAAAAATAGATTACCAAGTACAATAACTATAAGTAATTTTCACAATACAACAAAATAGCTAGAATCATATTTGTAGAATGAAGCTTTAGGTACAATTTGCCGCATCGTACGCAAATTGCGTCGATTGGTTTACAAGATGGCGTCTATAATGCAATTTGCTTATTTACAATTACCTAACAGTTTTTTCTACAATTAAAAATATTCTATTAGATAGATAAAAATTCGCTGCAAATTTTGATATATAGATTGTTATTAATTTTATTTCCAATTATTAGTTTTGTATAAGAAACTATTGAGGACTATAGGGTTGTGCGCCGCCTTAACCTAAACTGTTATAATTTGGTGGTAGAGGTGGGATCTTTTAGCTGCTTTTGCCTGTTACATTATTGGTGGCAGCGGTGGGATCAATGAGTTGCTTTTGATTGCTACATTTTTGGTGACTAGCGGTGGGATCTTTTAGCTGCTTTTGCCTGTTACACTGGGATTTTTGACAAATTATGTACATTTTTTTTTAAATTAATGGAAGCTCTTAGTACTCAAATAACGAATAAAAATGATTATCAAAAAACTGTTGATTTTGATGTGATTAAAGAACAAATATTTCTAGACATCCAGTATTATGTTGGCTTCTTACACTAATTAAATACCTATAGTATCCTGAAATCTGTGAAAATTCATCAATTTTTTAAAATAAATTTTATGGTAAAGTTTGGTCTGTCACCCTATCACTCGGAGGGGTTACTCGGAAAATAACCTACGCAGTACAAATTTTTTTAAAAATATGTATATTTTCAATTTCATATAGGGTATTAATTGAAAATCCTTAATACTCATATTAACAGATAATACATTATTTTCAAATAATTTGCATTTAGACGCGATTACAGCAGGAAATCACCATATTGATGTTGATGTCAGCATGAAATCCTGAAATGTGTAATAATTTACATAATAATCTACATAGCTCCACATAGTTTTTTTAAAATCTGTGTCTTGGGTGGCTTTAAATTTATAAGACACCGATTATTAACACAATAAGATATAATTTCTATTATCTATTTTATTATTATAATGGTTTAACAATTCGTATATAACCAGTGATGGCATCCTACCGGTTCGGACCGGTTCGCGCGAACCGTTTCTTAAAATTATTGAAACCTTAGAGAACCGGTTGTTAGAATTATTAAAAATAAATGAATTACTCTGACTTCAGTTTTGAATCGTGCGCCGTGCTCTGCAGTGTTGCAAATGTAATATTTATTTTATAGGTTATTAATAATACGCTCTTAAAATGTTTTCCTTATATTTAATAAATGCAAGTAAGTGATTTGTTTTCTTTCTTAAAAATACAGAATAGGTTCCTAGATATCACATAACTTTATAGAACCGCTTCTTGAAAATTTAGGATGCCATCACTGTATATAACGTAATGTGAAAAATTGTTATCTAACATATTAATTATTTTTTCAGAATACGGTATAGCAACCCAAAGAATGTGTCTTCAACGAGGTCCATCCGATGGTGAAGATCGTTGCGCCTACACAGTCTGGAATCGAAAAAAAGTTTACATGTGTTTCTGTCAGGGCGACATCTGCAATTCTTCATGCAAGCCAACCGCCACAACATTAACAGCTATTTGCTTGTTCATTGGTTTATATTTTAATTTGAGATAACACTGAATTATAGTTATGAAAACATATACTTAAACTCGTCCATTAACGTCAAATGATGACAATACATATATGTAAAGCAATGTCTTGTGCGACATTTTACAGATCATAAATTATTAGTGCAATCGATAAGTTAATTTATACTTTAAGCATGTTAATTTTATGTATGTATATTAACTATTAAAAATATTCCATTACATTTTTTAAATTGAATTTATTTGTAGGTTCTCCTAAATTTAGAAAATGCATAAATACCTAGCAATACGATGAGTTGCTACCAGTAGCGCAAGGGGTCGGCGCTCCCGCACTTTTTATTTATGGTGGAGCGCGCCCCCTGAGTTTTTACTCCAGGTACTTAAAAAAACAAACGACTGAAATCGCTCGAAATCTATTTTAATTACTTCTTAAGTTGAAATGCGAAATTCGCGCACATGACTGTTATCGTGTCAAACCGGGGAATCCCCGAATTATATATTGCGTGTTTACATTATGGCATACATTGACATGAGAGGATAAATCTGACGCTCGATTGACACGTATACGCATGCGTTCCAGTGTAGCGGGAAACAAGGATTTTAAAATAAGATTACGTGTTTACCACTGTTGTGTTTACATGTACTTATTTGCAGCGCACGTATTTTTAAATACATTGAAAATGACTGTTATGTGCTTAATTTGCAATAAAATATTTTCAAAACAATATATTTATCATTTAAAAAGTATTCATAAGATAAACTTTAATGGTAATCGACGAATTTGTAAAAACTTTACAAATAACCCTTGAAGAATTAAAATTTATAAAAATGTTACCAAAAGCAATAGATTTTTTACTTTCGGACAATGACATGAAAAAATTTGGTGAATATTTTTTCACAAATTATTATAAGAAACCCAATCTTTGGGCTTATACTTATAGAAAATGTTTAAAAATTAACACTAATATTCACCTTGAATCCATGCATAAAACTTCACAAAACTTTAAAGTATTTTTATTTAGAAGCAAGAAAAGTGCAACGTTTAGATAAAGGTATTTTTGCAATTGTGAATTTAATTCGAGATAAAATTACAGAATAATAAAAAATAACTTTGGAATATGATATAAGCATAACAGCATCAAATAAATTTCTAGTAATTGGGGAAAAGAACTATGAAGTCACTAAACTTAAATCTTTATGCTATAAATTAATATGTAATTTTTGTAACATCTGCGTCCACTCATACAATTGTGAATGTCCTGATTATTACATTAAACATACAATATGTAAACATATTTATTTTGTTCATTTAAAATACGGAGATTCTTTGAAGTTTCATGAACTAGTTGAAGAAATATGCAATAATGAAAATAGGACACATCTACAAACATTAAAGAAAAATAACAACACACCAAATGATACATATATAAAAGTAAATGCAATGTTGAAAGAAATACAAGATGATCATTTAAAATTGATGGAAAATAATGATACGGAAACTTTAACAGAAGTGAATGACCACTTAAAGAAAAATTGAAACTAGATGAAAATTAATAAGGAAAAGAAAAAACTGAAACGCCAACTAGATACGAGAAAATTTGAACCAAGTAATAAAAAAATTAATAAACAAATTTCTCTATTTAGTACCAGGAAAAAAGTAAAGAAGTTGCATATTTAAAAAAAAAGACAACACAAGAGTAAGAAAATATTATTGAAAAAATACAGAAGCAACATTTTTTTGTCTTAACTTAAGAATGAATTATTTGTAGCTTAAGAATAATGTTATGATTAACGACAACACTGTGATATTTGTTTTTTTTTTCTTGTTTTTTTTTTTTCTTGTTTTGTATTATTGTTCATTAGCTATGTGCTGTTCTATTAAATAAATAATAAATTGATGATTATTATTGTCTTATTATATTATTGATGTATTAATGATAATCTTGAACATATTTGCAATAAATCAGAATATTATTATTTTAATCTCAGTCATTTTGAAGCACGCGCATGTGTCAATCGAGCGTCAGATTTATCCTCTCATTACATTGACTACAGTGGGCGAAACATTCCTTTAGATTTAATGCCATTACTCTGTTGAATGCGGAAGAGGATTTAACTGTATGCATTTAATAATAACTCAAGCTAGATCTAGATTATTAATAGAGCTTGTGTCAAATTTAATGTTTATAAATCGACATGGTCCTCCAATTGTAATTTGGAAACCACAAAGTTATGTGCAAATGTAAATCAGAAATCATTGTTAATTTACAGACACACAGACACGTATATGCAAAGTTCAATAAGTTGAGGAGAATGCTATCTGGAAGCTTTTATAAGTAAAAATTAATAAGATTACATTTTGATAAATAGATTTATTCTTTGTTTTTTTTAAATGAATTTTGACTAAAAAAAAGTATTTTTTGTATTTATTATTATTCATTCCCACATTTTCAGCTGGTCCGATAATAAATTACCCCGCGTTATCTAATTTTGCGTTAAAATATTTTTACCACCAGTACTGCCTACGGCTGGTTTTTAATTTCCTTGCACGAATGAGGGAGAGCTCCCGCCCTTTTTCATTTAGCACTACACCACTGGTTACTACGTGTTTTTGCGATTAAATGAACGTTTAAAATTTAAGGAAACCTGGTGCAACTGGGCATAATAGACGGATCCAAAAAGGCAAGCCGTTTAAACATTTAATATTAAGTTAGTGTCGTCTTCAAAATATTACCTATCTCATAGAAATACTTCGAATTTAATTTACAATGAAGTCAGTTGCAAACATTTTTATAAGAGACGTTCATTTTTCAACTAATTTCTATGAGAGTGGAACGAATTTAGTATTAAATGTTAAAACGGCTTGCCGTGTAAGCACGCCGATTCAATATTTATTACATGTTACACAAAAATTAATAATAAAAATCTTTCACTCTCACAGAAAATAGTTCTATATAAATTGTAAAAAACATAAAATTTTTAGGCCTAAATTTGGGCAAGAAACTTACATGGAAAAGTCATGTGGAGGAACTTAAACATAATTGTTTTAAAAGACTCAACATCTTAAAACCACTTGCAAGCCACAATTGGGGTGCACATACTGAAATGTTACTGTTAATATACAGGACGTTAATAAGTTCAAAAATCGATTATGAGTGCACTGTATACAAAACAAATACATTAAATTCAATAAATACAATACAACACAAAGCGATTAGAATAGCTACTGAATCATTCTGCACTAGCCCAGTAACAAGCCTGCAAATTATATCATGCGAAAAACCGTTACACTTAAGAAGATCCGAGCTCACACATTTCGACACATTTATAGAATCCACAATGAGTAACTAAAAATTAAAATTCTTACTCCCTACCACAATTTAATCCAAAAACAAGCCGACGACCTTGCCATACAAATACCCAACAATTTTCATGTCAGACCCGTTAATTCTACACCTCCTTGGCTAATCTATCAACCTAATTTCAACACATCACTAAGATGTTTTGTCAAAAAAGATACTAGTGTACTTATATATCAACAAGAATTTCGTCAATTATAAAATCAATACAAGGACCATCTGGAAATCTACACCGATGCCTCCAAGATTGAAGACAAATAGGAGCTGCAGGGGTCATGCCAACAGAAACACTCAAGTACAACATCCCAACACCAAGCAGCATCTTCAACGTAGAAGCACTCGCCATACTAAAATGCCTGAATCTGTTACTAGAAACAAATTCAGACAAAAAGAAAGTAATTGTCTATTCCGACTCACTGAGTGTCGTCCAAGGCCTACAAAATATGTACACAAAAACGGAAGTAATCTGTCAGATCCGAGAATAAATCCACCAAATTTGCCGATTTTCGTTGTAATAATATATTCGTTGTAGTAATATTTTACGTTATTAAATTTAGTATTTTGTTTAACTATTTAAAAAAGTATTTAAAATTTTCAGTTTTTTTGTAAATAATTTGGTTTACCTACATGTAAATATATTATATCCTTTTTTTAATTTATTTAATCACTAAAATTTCACATATACTTGTTATAATTCAGTAATGTGAAGGAATTGCCTCCTATGGAAGGAATGTCGGAAGTTGTTTCGTTGTTCGAGAGAGGCGCTGATGAATACTTTTATCATAATTTTTAAGTTTTTTTGAAATACGTCTTAAAATTAGCATTTTTACTGCAAAAAAAAGACAGTCATGATGATAAAAAAAAAAACACTTTCATCCTGTAATAATCACTTATATAAAGAAATAATATATTAAATTGACATCTGGGTATATAATACTTCAAGATTTAACACAATTAAAATTACGCGATTACTAAATATAGAATATTATTCTGTCTTATCTATTCTCCTAATACATTGTACTTTATACTTTCGTTAATATAGTTAGTAAAATAGTTAATAACATACAGTTTCCAGAATTAAAATAACAAAACTGCTTAACAGATCTATCCTCACCCTGAAAAATTATTTGAACGTATCTACAGATGGGTTTAACATTTAAAACATTCGAACGACCCTTAAAATATATTTTGATAACTCAAAACTGATTCTTACTTTCTTTTCCGTTTAATAGAATTTTTAACTGAAGGCAATTTTATGGTCAGCAAAAATTTTCAAAATTTATGAAAATGTGTTAAAACCTTAAAAAGCTGCATTATCTTTATCAACTCTTATGTATTTTTTACACATTTCATCAATTTTATTAATAAAATACCTTCAACTGTAGGTTTTTCAATTCAGTTTTGGTCTGATATCGTCTTCTGAACAGTAGAAATATGAATAAACATCTTTTATCGTCTGATAAAACCTGTCCGTGCTGATCAATGGTGACTTTAATTCGACACGGATTCGAGGTAAAAATACATGATTTTTATCAATAAAAATTAGTCAGTACCCCCTGTCGAAATAAAATTAAGCCTAAGCACTAAAAAAATATCACCCGGATAAGACGGCGGTTCATTTTCCTCTCTCCGCGTTACCGGAAAAATGAAGATACACCAGAAGTTGAATAGAACATATGGTACATACCCACTTGTACAATATTTACTTAACTATAAATACAATTATTTGTAACAAACGACATGAGGTACTAATGACCTCGCAGTCGATGTACCTAATTTGTTTAAATAATAATAATAATAATAATAAAAAAAAAGTTTAAAACTGTACGTCTCTCATAAAAATGTTTGCTGCTGGACTTCAGTGTAAATGAAATTCGAAGTATTTCTATGAAATAGGTAATATTTTGAAGATGACACTAACTTAATATTAAATGTTAAAACGACTTGCTGTGTAAGCGCGCCAATTTAGTATTTATTTTCCATGACTGATAAATTCTTGTGAGTGACGACTTCTCGTGAGACACGAAATGTTTCATTTAAATTGTCATAAGAATGAATTAAAATGAGATACGATATGTTACGAATGATTTCTTATGAGAGATGAAACATTTTGTTGCAATTCTTATGAGATAGAAATGTTTTAAACAACAAAATCTTTCACTCTCACAGAAATTAGTTGAAACATGTACGTCTCTCATAAAAATGTTTGTAAATGTATTTCATTGTAAATGAAATTCGGAGTATTTCTATGAGATAGGAACATTTTATAAATATTTTCTATGAGACATGATCCTATTACTAAATGTTAAAACGGCTTGCCATAGATCCACATACTTTCAATGTTTCGGAACTTATTTAGAGAATCGACGATCAAATATGTCTGTAAATGCTAATGCTGCAGTTATCTAAGACCGAACATTTATTATCTCAAATGAAAAATTACGTATGAAAAACTAACGACAAGACAGGTATCACGTTCAGTAACAATTCACCAAAAATATACCTGAATACAAATTTCTGAAGGGTAATTGGCCAATTTTATGAAGAACTATCAGTGTACCCGATGCTTCGCTACCGGAAAAAAGCAGCCGTAGCCAGTTTAGACCGGGTTTATGTCGCAGTGGGTTCAATTTAGTTTGGTGCGAATCATTTTAGTATGGTCCAATTATATATTTTTTGTTTTACTCGTACCATTTCATAAATATGTGCTTGTACACAAATAATTTAATTAAGGACTTCTTTATTAATAACACAGAATATATTATATTCTATCGTACTAATAACATATTTCCGACTAATATTTTCGAATAAATATTTCTTATAGAATATCATGTGTATGATATTTTAGAATCAAAGTTATCAGAAGTCTCGTCCAAAAATACTGGAAAAAGAAAACTTTACCAGTGTTAACTGAAGTGTTTATAGAATACACTCAGTCCAACTTCGATTTTGAAATAACCGAAAACATCACATGCTTTAAATTCCCCACTGAATATTCTTTGAAAAATAATAATTTTATAACCGATTTGATCTTGCCTTCAGCACCCACTAGCATTGATCCCAGCCTCATAATATAACAAGTAACTTTATACAATATTAAAAAAAAAAAAATTCCTCATACACACTGGATTTTTACAGGTGGTTCAAAACGTAAGGATTCTACAGATATTACTGTATACGATCCGAGCAGAAAATACGTAAAAAAATATAAAATTTCACCTCATTGCTCAATATTTTCAGCAGAATTGTTTTTTTTTTTTTAAATTCATTTATTTATGGGTGCTTCAATAGCTAAGATTATTAGCACCCCATCCTATAGATATACATGCTACTTTTTACAAATTACAATTACATAATAATACATTGTATATACATTTGATATATAGTACATTTTTACATTTGATATTGTATGATAGCTTTTACATTTTGTATATGGGGGTGTACATGATATACATACAAATATTAATTTAAAATTTACATAGCTGCATTAAATATTTAATATAAGTTTTGTGTCTTTTAAGTACTGTATTAGGTTTTTAGTATTTTTTTCATCATTATTTAATATTTGCGCTAGAGTGTTTGGGAGGTTGTATCTTCGCCTTTCCCTGTTAAACTTTGCGCAGTAGACAAGTAGATGTTCGACAGTAATCTGAGTGTTGCACCTTTCACAGAGCGGTTGTTCCTCTTTATCTAATAGATACTTATGCGTGATACTGGTGTGTCCTATACGCAGTCTTGTGATAATTGATTGCAACTTCCTTGTCTCTGGTGAATGCCATATTTTAATTGAATCTTTTATACTTCTTAACTTGTTGCCTGTCACTTGTTTCCACGTTGTATCCCAATTTTCTTGTATCCGAATTTTTATTATGCTTCTGAGGTCGCTAGATGGTATGGCGGTTTCAAATATATCATTCGCTTCTGTTGCCTCTTTTGCTGCTTTGTCAGCTGCATCATTACCGGTAATGTCTACATGTGATGGTATCCATACGACTGTTACTTGTTTATTGTTTGTCTTCGCTAGGTGGAAATTTTCCTGTATTTGTTTCACTGTGGTGCACTTGCTATATAATTTTTGTAGCTCTTGGATTGCACTTAATGAGTCGGTGAAAATGGAAAATTTATTATCTTCGCTTTGGTTAAGATATTCGGATGCTTTAAGTAAGCTGTAGATCTCTGCTGTATACACGCTTGCATAGTTGTTGAGGCGATATTTATGTGTGCTACTTCCAGATATAACCGATGAGCCCGTTTTGTTGTTTAGCCTGGATCCATCTGTGTATATTTCTATGTGGTCCTTGTAGTTGCTTCTTATTTCTTGAAATTGCTGTTTGTACGTTGTGGGGAGGGTATTACTTTTATTGTTATTTGAGAGTTGAAGGTTATAGATAGGTCTATGTTGGATCCATGGGGGTGTTTCGGGTAAATATAGTTCAATGATTTTGGGAACTGTTATATTTATTGAGTTTAACTGGGATGTTATTTGTCGTTGGAGAGGTGTTTTATTTTTAAGATATATCTTATTATTCCTTTTCTGGAAGACACTGTCATAAAGCGGTATAGTTGGGTTTCTAAGTAGGTTGGCTGTAGATAAAAGAAGAATTTGTTTCCTTCTTAATTCCAAAGGTGGTTCTCCTGCTTCGTTAAGCAGGCTTAACGTTGGACTTGTTCTAAAGGCCCCAAGGCAAATTCTAACTGATGTAGTTTGGATGGAATTTAGTTGGTTTAAGACACTTTTTTTTGCATTACCATAGCTTGTACAACCGTAGTCTAACTTCGATCTTATTATGCTTCTGTATAGTTTAAGGAGTATACTTTTTTCTGAACCCCAATTATAATGACCCAGAGTTTTTAGTAAGTTAATTTTTTGTATGCAATCTTTTTTTAGATAGTTGACATGATCCTTCCAAGAGAGTTTTTGATCAAAAAATACTCCTAAAAATTTTATTTTCGTAGCATATTCTATAGTATTGCCGTTGAGGGTTAAATGTGGTTTCTGGTTGGCAGCTTTAGATTTTGTAAATAGAAGTGCTTTAGTTTTTGTTGGGGAAAATGTTAATCCAGTATCTGATGACCATTTTTCAAGTTGTGATATAGCAGTTTGCATTTCTTCCTGTATTGTAGTGATGTTTCTGTTTTTATAGCATATTATAAGATCGTCGGCAAAAAGTGAAGCTTTTATGTGTGTGGGTAAACCAGATGTTATGTCATTTATGGCGACTAGAAAAAGTGTAACGCTTAGAATTTCACCCTGTGGCACCCCATTTTGCTGTTTTTTTATCTCTGATAGTATTCCATTTAGGCTAACCATAAATTTTCTATCGGAAAGAAAATTTTTGATAAAATACAGAATATTTCCATTTAGACCACACAGTTTTAACGATTTTAAGATATGGTACTTCCAAGTCGTATCATATGCTTTTTTTATGTCGAAGAAGATCGCTAACATATGCTGTTTATTTTCCTGGGCATTTCTAATTTCGTTGGTTAAATTTGTAATGTGATCCATAGTAGATCGCCCTTCTCTGAAGCCGCTTTGTATTCTGCTTAATTTGTTGTTTTTCTCAAGAAACCACATCAGTCTTTTATTTATAATTTTTTGCAATAATTTACTTAAATTATTGGATATGGAAATCGGACGATAATTGTTAGGGTCTGTGTTTGAGCTATTTGGCTTATGTATTGGCACTGTCTTCACCATCTTCCAGTCGTCCGGGTAGACATGATTTTCCCATATGTAGTTAAATATGTTCAGTATGTGGTCCAATAAGTCTGCTGATAAATGCTGGAGCATTTCGTTCGGTATATCATCCAATCCAGGGCTTTTGTTTTGTTTTAGATCTTTTATAGCCCAGTGTAGTTCTTCTTTTGTAAATCGAGTATTTACAATGTGGTCACTGTTTTGTATAATGATTTCATCTTGCTCACAAGCAATTTTATGTTGTAAAAACTCTGCTTGGTAAGAATTATTACTTGAACTTTTTTCGAAATTATCAGCTAGGGCATTTACGACTGATTTTGTGTCTGTTACTATTGAGTTATTTATAATAATGGCTGGTATTGTTCTTGCTTGTTTTGTACCTTTAATTTTCCTTATTTTTTCCCATATCTCAGAAGTGGTCGTCTGACTATTTATACTTTCCACATATTCCTTCCAGGATAATTTTTTACTTTCTGTGAGAGTTCTCCTAGCTACGGCTCGTGCCTTTTTTAATTCAATTAGATTTTCTATACTTTTATTCTTCCTATACCTGTATAGAGATTTTTTACAATTTTTTGTGGCCTCATGACAAGCTTCGTTCCACCAAGGTACAGTATATTTATTTTTTGGTTGTTTCTTCATAGGTATAATATTAGTTGCCACATTTTTTATAAAGTCGGTAAGGTTTTTAACTGTACAATTTATGTCATTTTGTATTATTTTTAGATCGTGGTTGTTCGTGTGTTGACAAAATAGTTCCCAATTAGCATTTTTTAATTTCCACTTTATTTCATGAATTTGTGAGGTATTTGTGTTATCCGGGGGTAGAGTCATTAAAATAGGGAAATGATGACTGGCGATTGCGTATTGTAGTACTTGCCATGTTAAATACGGTGCGATATGGGTATGGCACAAGGATAAATCTATACTGGAAAAGTTGCCACTTCTAGCACAAAAATGGGTGCCTGAGCCATCATTTAGTAGGGCGATATCATCATCCATAATATTTTCAATCATTGTACCTCTTCTGTCAGTCTGCGAAGATCCCCAAATAACATTATGGGCGTTAAAATCGCCCAATATAACAAACGGTGTCGGTAGTTGATCAATTACTGATTTTAATTCGGCCTGTGTAATTATGGTGTTGGGTGGTAAATATATGCAACAAAGTGTGATTTTCTGTGGAACAAATGTAGTGATCGCAACAGCCTCAAGATTTGTATTTAAATTTACTTCTTGGGCATAATTTTTGTTGTGTACTAGTATCGCCACCCCGCCACTTGCTATGGAGTTTTGTGTTCTGTCTTTTCTGAATATATTGTACTGTTTGAAATTAAAAGTTTGATAAGTAGTTAGACGTGTTTCTTGGAGGCATATATACGATGGATTTATTTCTGATATTAAATACTGTAGTTCTGGAAGGTATGTTTTTAAACCATTTAAGTTCCATTGTAGAATAGACATATTAAGATTCTTTTTCCTCCTCCTCCTCCTCTTCCTCAGCTAATTGTTGCTGTATTTTTGTATTTAATCTAGTCAGTCTGTATTTTAAGGTTTTTGTTGGAGCGTATTTATATAAATCCATAATCATATCAATGAAGTTTTCTGCGTTAGGTATATATTCTCTTACTACGGAGACAGGGTTATTGTTACCGTGTATGTTTTCAATAATGGTTTTAAAGATTTCATATTTCACTGGATATTTATTTTTAGAAAAAATATGCTTGAAAGGTTTTAATATGTCTTCAGTTTGTTGAGGTGTTAAACTGGGACTTAAGGATCTCTGCTTCGATTGTTTGGGTTTTTTAACTTGTCTAGGTTTGGTTATATCCTTCTCAGGGGTGCTAAATTTTTCCATTTCTATGGTATTTTCTTTATGTAAGGAATCATTACTGCTAGAAATTGGTCTTTTCTGTCCACAATTTGTTGATTTGTCCTCAGATAATTGGTTTGCTTGAAGGTTTGGGGCACTATTTGTTAACTTTGTTTGCTGGTCAGTATTTTCTTGTAGATCTGATACTGCTTCAATGGTTTTGTCATTTTTCTTGTTACTGTGGCATGATGGTTCCATGAGTATTTGTTGTGAGTGAATTAATGGTTGTACAAGTGTTTTTTCTTGTTGTGGCTTATTTTTATTTTCCAGATCAGTGTTTTGTGGTTTTTCAATTGGGTGTCGTGCAAATTGTTTATTTTGAACAGGTTCATGTTGTGGTAGTTGAGCTTGTGTGGGTACTTGGTGATTTTGGGCCTGCTGAATTACTTGATCATTTTCATAAGAATTTGATGTGCTAGTTTCTGGACTTATTGGTGTTGATTCTATGGGGTTAGATTTACTGTATTTACAGTGTTCTGTTTTATGACCAAATTTTTTGCATGTTTCACATGGGGAACTATCTTCAGTTATAAACATTATGCCGTTATTACCTTCGTATGTAAAGTGAATTGATTCTGGGATTTCAAGATTTTCATTTGGATGTACAAAAATTTGTCTTCGAAAACTTAGGATATGCTGATATCCGTCTTTTTTAATGCCAGCACGTAGAAAACCTAAACGTGATTGTAGGTTAAGGCCATATTTTTTTAGTTCTTGTTCAATAATTTCGTCAGGTATTGACGGACAGAGATTTGAGATTATCAATCTTTTTGCCGGTATTATATACCGTCTAACAGTGGTAATGGTGTTGTTAATCGTTAGTGTCTTATGATTATTTACAAATTTGGTGACAAGGTCTTCATTTTTCATAAAAATGCAAATTCTTTGTTTTGAAATTTTTTGAATGTGAGTGATATTTGCAGCGCCAATTTTATCTCCGACTGCAAAAGCATATTCTTCGAATAATGTGTTGTCAATGGTGTCCATGACAATTGCTAATTTTTTTGAAGGGTTGTAGTGAGATTTATTTGTTAATTTTGTAACATTTGCAAATGATAATTTTGTTTGATTTTGCGTTGTATTTAAATTTGGCTGGCTTGATGTCGGTCCAATCATGTTTGCGCTGGTGCTTGGCCCTGGGTCGAGCCATCCAGTGTCAACATTAACACTCATTTCTTAGTATTTAATTTACTTTTTGACAGATGTCGTTAATAGTACTAATTGTAATATAAATGTGTAGAGATTTAAGTTTAGGGTTATGGTTATAATAGTTTATATAGTGAATAGTAGTGAATTATTATTAGGAATAGATGGATGAATTATTATTAGGAAAACAACGTACAAGTAAGCAACTTACTTTTTTGTATTGTTGACTGTAGAAATACTGCTCTGTTTGGGTCGCTGTATCACAGGTATGTTAACACTTTTACGGTTTTCTAACGAATCCAGAATTGTTTGCAATATTAAAAAGTACAGAGTATATACTTGTTGATAAATTTTTTACAAATAAAAATGTCATTATTTTTACAGATAGCCAAAGTGCAGGGCCGCCCCTAGGCGGGGGCAAGTGGGGCACCTGCCCCAGGCCCCGCGCTTGTAAGAGCCCCGCGCTTCGACCGTCAAGTAATAAAATAATAAAATACATTCATAATATTATTCCAAGTTTTATAAATAGTTTGAAAAAATTTATATTTTCATTGAATATAAGTTTTAGTACTTTGTTAATAGTTAATAATAATAAAGAAAATATCGTTATTCAATATGTATATAGATGGGGCCCCGCAAATCCAGTTTTGGGGCTCCGCAACTCCAGTTTTGCCCCAGGCCCCGAAAATTCTAGGGGCGGCCCTGCCAAAGTGCAGTTAAAAAACTACAATGTCCAAATTTTCTAAATAACCCAACAATAGTATATAATATAAGGCATAATTTATATCGTAGTCAAGTACAAAATAATATTAATATTAAAATAATCTGGATCAGAGGGCATAATAATATTCTTTATAATGAAACAGTGGACAATCACGCTAAACAAGCATGCGTAGACGGTTTAGTCGACAACACCTATATTCATTCAACGTCAGAATATATAAATTTATACTCTAACAAATTACGCAAAACATGGCAAAATGAATTTATTCACAAATATAGTTCAAAAAGGTTAACTTACTATAATATTAATAATAAAATCAAGAAAAACCCTTGGTTTAAAAATATAAGTCTTCCAAGAAAAGCGATCACATCAGTTTCAAGAAGGCGCCTAAACCATACACTTTGCCCGGCTCCTCTACAGAGATTTAACATTATTGAAAGTGATTGTTGCAGTTGCAACGAAGATGAAATTGCCGACTTAAATCATTTAATATTATCTTGCTAGAATTATGAAAATCTGCAAAATAAATTTTATCAAATATTAATAAAAAACAACATAGTATTGCCTACAAACATTCATCTTATACTCCGACATGCCAATATAGAAATAATTAAAGCTTTAGCAGAATATTTAAATGATACGAAAATAACTATATAATTTACTTTCTCATAGTTATTACTGTTATTATTATTATTTTTTTTTCTCTTTTTCTCATCTCATTACTAACTTGCTCTATTCTCTATTGTAAACCTTCCCATTGCCCTCCTCCGTAACCGATGTCCTGCTGTGACGGGCCTCACTAGCAATTACCTTATCCCATCTGAATCCTGTCTTCTACATCCCAATTCATATTTATCATGTATTAAATAGCTCCAGCTCAATCGTTAACAACGAAGGTCCGAAATAATAATAAAAAAAAAAAGTTATCAGAAGAGAGAAACACACTGTTTTTTTAATCGTATTGTATTAGAGAGAAATAGTTAACCTAGGTACGACGATAAAAAGTATCCTATCATGGAACTAACAATATTTTAACCATATATACAAAATTTCATATGTACCAATCGCAATCAAATGGACCTTCGTCAAAAAAAAAATAATAAATAAAATAACAAAATTCATAAATATCCGCAAACATAAAAAACCTGAATATTGGTGTTGCCTCTGCATACACTAATCAAAAACTATGATCTTAAATTTTGCGAAATAATTGAATAACGATAACTCTAATCAGTTCTAACAAAGCATCCATCCACTGACATTACTGTTTACGGTCGCGCCATTTCCGATATTGGCCGAACGATCGACGAAGTCAATATAGTCATACAGTCAAGTATTGAAGAGAAATTCCCGCGTTCTCGCTGAAAGTCTCATAAAGGTTTCAATGGTCCAATATAATTAAAAACAAAATTATTAATTTCTCGTTTTTGATGGGACTTTTTTGAGATTTTCGATTTTTTTAGTTATGATGAAGGCATTTCTTACTTGTATGCAAAATTTCAACTCGGTAGCATATTTGGAAGTGGGTTAAAATTTCCGGACATAGCCACAAATATTCATTTTTATACATATAGATATGATTTTGTTGTAACCAATTGTAACCATAATTGAAACCTGGAATCACCACTACACCAGAAGCACAGCAGAAGTTAACATAAGGGAAGCATATTGATGCTCCACAAAAAGGCAAAGTTAGTTTTGTCTTCAGGAAAGGTAATAACTCCCATTTTCTGGGATGCTAAGGAGATATTGCTGATTGATTATCTTTCTTTCAAAGGATGGAATGATAACCGCAAAGTACTATACAAACTTGCACCAACACAATGACAATGGAATGGTATATGTTTTTTCATACAATTATTAGTATTTAATAACCAATTTTCAAAAAATTTCTCCTAAAATTTTGATCTAAAATTTTTTGACTCATATTTTAGCCAAAATATAGTTTTAAGCTAATTTTGGGGTGAAGATTATGAAAAAAATATTTAATAAATTCCTTGTTTCTTAGTTTTTGAGTTAGATTTAGCCGATTTAGGTAAGTTTTTTGCCTATAATTCCAAAATTTTTGCCTATATTTCAAAATAGACCAAATTTCGTTGATCTATGACCAAAAATACATATTTATAACAATTAAAAAAAAAAAAAACGGAGACAAAAATTGTTTACTTAAAAATCACGATTTTTTAAGGTCTACCCCTTATTTTTTTGTTTTTTGGCTGTTTTGGAGGGTTTTGGATTATTGCCCAAACAAAACTTAATAAATGGTTCATTGCAAAGCCCATTTTTTTTTTAGCTAAACAGTGTGGGTGAATTTTAAAAATACAAATCGCAGATATCTATCCCTAACCATTTTTTAATTAGGATTTATCAAAATTTTCAAAAAATTTAAAAAAAAAATTAGATTTTCAGAAAAATGTTTTTTTTTCAAAATATGGCTACAAGTCAATTAGGACCTCCAGATTTGAAAAGTTTCAACCGAAGGTTTTTATCGCATTTCGTTTTTGAAAAACGTCAATGCGAAGATAAAAAATTTTATAAACCACGCCATATTAAAATTTGTCATAATTTTAAAATTTGCAAAACGAATAAGGCCTCAATTTTTTTCTAGACTAAATAAACTACGAAGAATCTAAAAATTTTAACCGCAGGTCGCTATCTCTAACCCTTTTTAGTTGTGCTTTTTTTAATTCACAATTTTCATAAATAATGTAAATTATACCTTGATTAGATGAGTTACGTCCGTAAGTTAGTAATTATAGTTGATAAATAATGGGATTCGGACCAGTCAGAAAATAAAACAAATTTATTAAATTCGCTAACGTTTCGATTTTAATTTAAATCTTCATCAGAGCCTAGTTAATAGTCACGATATAAAATAACATTTTTAAAATTAATAAAATACCGAAAAAAAAAACTGACTGTGATAATATAAGCGCCATCTATTGTAATATATTAAAAAAATTCTAAATCTAACATATTTCACCTAATAATCAAATTCTAATTTATTAATAGATAGCGTTACTTACCTGTTTCAACTATCTCAAGCCCTTTTTCAAAATCATACGTGGCTTATTCATATGCTTATCTCTGAGTTCAATGACCGGACAATATGATGTGTTTTTTATTAATTTTAAAATTGATATTTTATATCGTGACTATTAACTAAGCTCTGATGAAGATTTAAATTAAAATCGAAACGTTAGCGAAGTTAATAAATTTGTTTTATTTTCTGACTGGTCCGAATCCCATTATCTATCAAATGTAAATTATACCATTAAAAAAAATTGTCGTAATTTCAAAACGGGTTAAATGATTAAAACCCCATTTTTTTCTAGACTAAATAAACTACGGAAGGTAAAAATAAATCTCAAGCTTCAAAATGAATTACTTTATTTAAATATTAATATAAAATAGGTTTTCTTAAAACTTAAAAATATTACAATGCTCCTTATATTTATATTTACAAATGGCTTACACTCATGCATGAGAATTAAAATTGCAGAAATAAATAATGAATTCGTATAATGCCCCTTTGCCTGCTTACTTCATCTTCATGAAGGTTATTTAAATTATGAGTTAATAACTATGTAGCTGCAAGTTAAATATTACTGTACAAATTATTATACAGATTCAATATTTTTATGAATAAATAAATATTGAATAGTGTTTAAACATTATCGATAACTAACTATAATTTTAAATATCTAGAAAATAAATGCACATTTTGATGTTAAAAAGCTTTTAAATTGTCTATCATCGTCATCATCGCTAGCTTTTACGACCCTTATAAGGTTTTTGCCTTCTCTACCACATTTTACTCCTCACTTTCCTTAAGTTTTCTTCAGTTGTTTTCTTACAATTTCTGCAGATCTTTATGCATGTTGTTTATTTTCCTGGTACAGGGTCTTTCTCTGAGTCTTGCTGTATTAGGAATACTGACAATATGTAATTTTAGAATTTAAAATTTATTATTATTATTTAGCTTTATAGAGTTAGTAATAAAATATGTACACAACATCATTGTATTTTTTTTTTTTGAAAAGTGTAATTTAATTTTTTTAAATGTTTGCAAAATAGTAGGAACAAACAACCAACGCGATCACTTGAACGCACAGCGAGTTAGCTCAGCGATGAGATGGTCTGGTTGCGAGTTGGCTCGCGGCGAAATAGCCGCAGTGAGTCGACCGCAGCGAGATGGCCGTAGAAAGTTGTCCTAGACCACTATAGATAACATCCACAAATTTTAACCAACCACCTAAAGACATTGTTAGTTCCGAAGATTCAGCATTACTTCCAAAAATGGAAGAAACTTCTCCGCCTGTGTATAGCTTCTGAAAGGAACTGCTTCGAGGGGGAAATTGTTTTTTTGTTGTTGAGTTGTCAATAGAAATTGTTATAGGAACAATTACACCTTGTATGTATAACGGCTTCGTCAAACCGACTATACTACTTTGCCGTAAAATAAAAAAAAAAATCACAATTCTGGATACGAACGTTGTGCCAAAAACAGCGCAAAGATAATTGTAGTCAGAATGAAGCAAGAGCGTCTGGAGTCTGGATTTGCGTTTATTGCGTAGTAGTCTGGCACGCTTTATACGTGTCTATTCGTACTGCTATATTTCGTTTGTCACTAGATTTGTCATGTACTTTGGCAGAGAACTTTTTCTTCCCTGTCTGAGCTGAGCAGCTGACAAACTTGTCTTTGTAGTGTTGCTTAGAAACTCCCACACCTTTGCAGCCTCCTTCCAACTCTGAGTACAGTATTAATCTTTTGGGTAACCAAGTATTTGGCATTCTTATGACGTGTCCTACACACCGCAACTGAATTTGGTGCAGCATGGCATCAATACTGACAATATCAGCTCTAGCCAAAACTTCTGTTTTTGGCACATAATCTTGTCATTTGACTTTTAATATCGTCCTAAGGCATCTTTGGTGGAATATTTTAATACAGTGGCGTATTCAGTTGGGGGAGGGAGCACTGGGAGCACGTGCCCCTTTAAAGGCCAGTGAATTGAAAATTTAAGAAATATATAATCGTATTGTAAAATCACGACGTTGTACAACATATAGACAATTTTTTATTAATTTATCATTTTTTTTTCTCTTAAAAACCAAACAAAATAAAAATAAATTATCTTCCTATAAGAAAGCATAGTAAACTACAAATTAAAATTAATATTTCTTCGCATTACACGTGTACACGCACGTGAGCGGTCAGTGAAAAAGCCAGACGCAAAGACATAAATATGCAAAACATTCAATTATTTTAATGCATTTTCCAAAATTTTCTTCAAAAGGGAGTCCGGGGGAGCGCCCCGAACCCCCTTTCTTCCGGAAAGTATGGAATACATAGATGAAGAGGTATGTTATTTCTTATGATTTTTCATGGTCACCATTTAGAATATTTTAGATAGTTTAGACAGATTTTTTGGATAAGTTTGGCATAAAAATAAGCCAGTTTCTCACCGATTTTTTAATTTTGTCGTCCACCACCCAGAAATTTCTTGAGATGGAAAAATAAATGATAATCACTTGGCGTAAGATCGGGACTATATAATGTGGAAAAGTATCCCAATGAAATTCGGCAAGTCAATTGTATATATTATATTTAAACTATGTATACAGGATGTTTGTTTGAAACGGGGCACCCCGAAAATCTCCTTTATTTGTAAAGATACAAAAATCTTCAGAACAAAAGTTAAACTAGACAAAAAGGCCCATCTAAAGGTTACTATAAGAATTCTGAGTCACTTCCGGTTTCACCGGAAATGATGTCAACTTTTGATCTAGCATAGGGAATCGATAATTTTATATTTTTTTCCTAAAAGTGCATTAAATTAGCTTTACAATGATACCAAAAAGTCATATTTTTATGTTAACCATTTCAAAATGGCGATCATTTATTTACAAAATAATAATCAATATAAGTTTTACAAAGTTGAACGTAGGAAGCTTTGAAAACAATAAATAAAGAAACAAAATATCTCTAAAATAAACTGTTATAACTAGTTATTATATGAAATAAATTAATTTTAATTTTTCAATTAAATGTTTTATAAATAACAAGAGTTTAATAGTTTATTTTGCTTATTTTTGTTTGAAAAAATTGTATTAATTGGTGTACTCTTATAAGGGTGATGGAAGAGTTTTTATTAAGAATGAGAAAATGTGTGGACAATAATGGTGGTTTGATCGAACATTTGTTATTATTTTTTTTTTTTTTGTAAAATAATTGTAAAAAGTAATAGTTTTTTTTTCCTATATAGTCAAATAGTTTATTTTAGAGATATTTTGTTTCTTTTTTTATTGTTTTCAAAGCTTGCTACGTTCAACTTTGTAAAACTTATGTTGATTATTATTTTGTAAATAAATGGTCGCCATTTTGAAATGGTTAACATAAAAATATGATTTTTTGGTGTCATTGTAAAGCTAATTTAATGCACTTTTAGGAAAAAAATATAAAATTATCGATTCCCTATGCTAGATCAAAAGTTGACATCATTTCCGGTGAAACCGAAAGAGCCTCAGAATTCTTATAGTAACCTAGCGCACTAAGGAAAAGGGCGCCGATGAGCTTGACTAAGGGGCGCCATATTGCAAAAGTGAGGTCCTGTTTTTTTTGCTCTTCACTTGGATTTTGGGAGGTGAGGACCTTTTTTTTCTTGCTCTTCACTTGGAATTTGCGAGGTGAGGACCTTTTTTTTGCTCTTCACTTGGAATTTACGAGGTGAGGACTTTTTTTTGCTCATCATCTAGATTTTGGGAGGTGAAAAACGTGTTTTTCCTTATCACTTACATTTATTTGCCAAGGGTGCCAAAACACAGTTTTGCCCCTAGCGCAAGTTTTCCTTACTGCGGCTCTGCTACAGAATATAGTGGGGGAAAAACTAAGAGACAGCGATACCTTCAATCTTTTATTACTTTGTGATTGTGACTCTTCTTCATTGCCAACTTTAAAAATTTTAGTTTCAGGTGACAGACAACAGTTTGGTTATAGGACCAATTCTAGTAACGAATTTATAAATATTGTTTAATTGTGCTAAGTTGATATTTAATTATATGTTCTTTAAATAAACTTCTTATCAACTTAATAAACTTCTAAAAGTTAAGTTGCAAACAAAAACTAAAAAGTTGGTAGTTGATACGACTGAGAAATATACAACTGTCATCCAAAAATTTGACCGGAGGTAGTTTTGAAAATAGTGTAGTTTGTAGTGTAGGATCGAAAGTTGGAAGTATTGTGTTTCACATTATACTTTTTACGTCAGTACTACGCAAAAAAGCTGTAGTGCTGCGCAAAAAAGTATAATGTAGAACGAACTTTACAATTGCTTTGAAAGCAACTTGAAGACGAATGTGTGAACTAGCTTCTTTTAATATCCTCTATTCCATTCGTCCTGACAGTTATCCTTATATTTCTTTATATCATGAAATTTAAATCTTTCACAACGTCGTTTATCGGTGACCTACGTATGAAGTACATAGTAGAGAATTCCTAAAGTGCGACAATTTTTTTCGATTGATTTCAATGGAATTACGATAATTGATAATAAAGCTTTTTGTAATAATAAATATGCAATGAATGGTGAATATAACTAAAAGAAGTAATTATAATACAAAATATTTTTTTAAATATGTAAAACACTAACTTGAAATGCGCATAAATTTTCTAGATACGTCAACTTCAGAAAATAGTACAATATGAAAAATTGGCAGTAGAGAACTTTATAAATATGACAGTCATATTTATTGTTATAAATACTGTAGTCTTTATTATGGTCGGAAAAATGGTGAGTTTACCCTTCCCGAGCTTAATCTGTTTCCTTCTAGTCCATTCTCACGCCTTTCTTTCTGGTTCCTCAGTAGTGCCCTCACATGTGGGTAGCTGCTGAAGAAAAGCTCCCCTCTTCCATATAGGTATTTAACAGCGTTTAAGGCCTCTGTTCCTTTCAGAAGATATGGATCTGGTACATCTAAAAAGAATAAATTTTATAAATATCATTTATTGCAATCACCCCAATCCTAATTTTGTTAATAAAAATATTTTTATCATTGAGTTTTGCAAACAGATTAATATGTCCCTCTCCAGTTAAAATATCTTACTTTTTCAATTTACATAAATAAAAAAGTTTTTGTCTAAACAAAGTTCTAATAAATTAAATAGTTCCTGGGCTTTAAAGCAATCTATATTATTATTTAGAAGATAAGTTTTGATAATATGTTTTACTTTATTAATAGGATTAGAGGAAAATAAATTAACTACATCAAAATCTAAAACTAAAATCGCATTTTGGTTAACAGGGATATTCTTAATTTTATTAACCAGATCTGTTCTTTGTGGCTAATTTATATTTAAAGTTTAAAATTGAGGGTAAAATGTTATTTAGCTTCTTGCACAATTTGTAAGACGGGGCATTAACACAGAAAACAACTGGTCGAATGGGACAGTGGACAGTTGTGTAATTTCGGTAGACCATATAAAACTGGAGGGGAAGAAGTCATAGAAATATATTTAAATTTTTCATTTTTGTTGAGAACAAATTCACACTTAACATATTTTAAGTTAAAATTTCTAAGTTATTAGTATTTAAAAAATCATTAACTTACTAAATTATTTAATCTACAATTATATAAACAATATTCTTTTTTAGAATAGATCCCCCAACCATTTTTCACTGTGCGCGCCTGTTTGTAATTGATTTACAAACAAAAATGGCTTTCTTTTCTGAATAAATTGTTTCCGTTAAGTAAAACAAAGCATTTTACCTAATCCATTACTGAAATCTGGTGAAACATGTCCATTCTCTTCATTGAAAGTGAAGAAGTCATCATCACTATATCCTGGATTGATGGGTGGATGATCCACAATAGATGAGGGAATGAAACTGAGACCCCACAGACGTTCGAGAGGAGGATTGTTCCAGGGATCATTCCAGCCGTGGAAGGACCTGGACGGCCTAGTAGGTATTGGTTTCCATTTACTGTATGTTGGAACTGGGCTGCGGGAGATGAATCGCACCTGTTGGTAACTGTGTGGGAAGGAACAGCACGCATAGACAAGAGATGAGATGATTAGAAGACGAATCTGAAAACAAAATAGATTTTTAAATATTTTGGAAACCAGAGCGGACTGGACATTTAATTTGTACCGAGCTCTCAGACATCCGGCTTTTACTGTCAGCCTATTTTAATTATTTATTTTTCTGGTAAGCTTTTTTAATATTAGTTACAAAAATTATAATAATATAAATGGAATTATTCATTTTTTTACATAAATGCAAAAAGGAATCAAAACAAAATAATATATATATTTTTTAATGATTTGTATTTTCTTTCTATTTCGTTAACAACTACATTAGAAGTTATTTCTGAATTGTGTTTCTTCTTCTTCACTCTTGAGTATCAAAAGTTCTAAATGCTGTAGAATTGTTAACAGCTCACAATTTTTGGTTTGGAAAATAACTTATCAAAGACATCTTCCGTTAAAATAAATTGTATATTTTCAATATTACAATTGAGTCGCCATCGTTAAGTCCGTCTAAACTAATTTTTCAGAAAAAAGAAAAAACTTGTAATTTCACAACAGATAATAACATATAATAATACAAGTTTTTCTGATTATGCACAAAAAAAAAAAATTGAAGTGATATGAGTCATGGAAATCAGTGTTGCGTTTTTTTTTTAACTAATATTGCCCCCCCCCCAGGATAGTTTAAATCCTGGTTAGTTTACCTTATATAAAATATAATTTACGTTGTTAGAAGTTTTCTTCACCTCTGAAACATTAGATCTGATTAGATCTGGTAAAGAAAATTTATAAATTTATCGGACTTTTATTATTTAATATACTACAAAAGACTTAGAACATGGGTCGGCAACCTGCGGCTCTTTTAGAAAATTTTGTGGCTCTTTGAAAATTGGCTGGTTTTTATTTTAATATAATCTATTTTCTAATTTTCAACTTTCTGCCTGTACTATACAGGTTTTGTATTTTTAAGAATGTTTTACGGTGCAATTCGCGCCCGGTAATTCCCCGCGTTACTGCATATTCCCTTTTAGAAGAAGTTATTTGTTTCGAAAAAAGGTTATTTGTATTTGTGAATGATTTACGTGCAAAAACATTTTTACATTTTATTAATTTACAAAAACATGTTATTAATGCATTTTTTTTTTTGCACAAACTATTGTTAACATTAAAGAAGCTTTTCGAGATAGATTTAAAGAGTTTAGAAAATATAAAGCTACACTAGATTTTTTGACAAAACCAATTGAAGTAGATATGTAGCAATTACATTTATCACCTACAATTAGTGGATTTGAAATCCAAAGGTTTATGGAATTATATATTCTTAAAACTTAATTCTGAACTGGAAAATTTAGAAAGAAAAAAGTGAATTTTATCTTCCCAGCATAAGTGGACTGAAATTCGCAATCTCCAAAATGTAGATAAAGTTCTTTTCGAAGCTTGGAAACGCCTTCCAGAATCTTTCAATATTTTAAAAAATTATGCTTTTGGCCTACTGACAATTTTTGGATCCACATATTACTGTAAGCAAATCTTTTCACATATGAAATTAATAAAGAGTCAGTTAAGAAGTAATCTTACTGACCTGAAACTAGAGTGCTGCCTTAAGTTAAAGATTACTGAATATTCACCAAATATTGAAGTCTTATAGAACACGATACAGGAGCAATCGTCCCATTAAAAAAATTATTATATTGTAATATACTGGCAACTACAATAGGTATCACAAACTAAATGTATAAGTAAATATTAATTTATTGTAATACTTGATTATTTTAAAACAAATAAACAATTTTTACGTTTTTTTCTTAAATATAGCATATATTTTTTAGCGGCTCTTTCATGTTATTGTGTTTTTTTTTTTCAATATAGGTTTGGCTCTTTGTCACTGAAAGGATGCCGACTCCCGACCTATAACACTGTTATTTTCTACCAAGCCATGTAATTAAGGTCGTACCGACCAATTTAGAATATGTTGTTATTTTTGCCTTCCCCCCCCCAAGCTGCAATCCTGGCTACGTCCCTGTTTGGAACTGTACAATGGACATAATTTGAAACTTAACTTGAATTTTGACATAAATTAAAATAAAATTTTGAATCTGTTTTTGATTTAATATGGTAAGTAGATCAAGTTAATAAAATTGTATTAAACATATTTTATTTAAATTGCTACATATTATTATTATTTTTTTTTTGACAGTCAAAAATTGCCATAAAAAGCTTTAGCTTTCAAGTTGTGTACTGTCAATTCTCTCTGCAGTGTATTTTTTGCCATTGGTCAGTAGTAAGTTCAACATTTTTTTGTGCATAAGGCAAAAAGAACAAACATCTGTTGCCGGTGATCCAAATCATATGTTAAAGACATTGTCAAAAAATTTGCTATTTTTTATCATACATTCGATACAAATTGGCTACGGAAAGGGCACTGTGAAGATATTGATTGAGTAAAGGCCTTCATAATATAATATTATTATAATATTAGAATAATAATTGACAAAATACATTATAGTATTGGATATAACGATCTTTGGAACTAGCGAAACTGTGTAGTATTGGGAGAGTATTGGACATAACGAGTTCTGGACCTGTCCATGCAGTGGACTTGACAAGTTGTGGAACTGTAGCTGATTTTCAAATGCTTTTTTAGATAGAAAATAATGGCTTTTGGAATTGTTTTGAAGCCTGACAATGTGAGTTTCAACGTTCTCTGAAAGATAGCACAACCAACTCAATTTCTTATTTTTGTGGACTTAAAGTGTTCTGGAAATTATGTACTGTATGATTTATAAAACTATACATATTATAAGTAACTAAAATATGTAAACAATAAACTGCATAATTTTTTTCCCAATATTTCTTCCATAACATCCTTGTTATCAACTGATATTGAATATTTCCTGAGATTTTTTTTTTTAAACTTGGCCATATTTTGGATTATTTTTTAAAAACAATTTTCTTTTATTGCATTTTTAATATTAACAAAATTGACAGGATTGAGAATGGCGATATCATAATATACTGAACTGTTACAGTTTAACTTATTGATACTCATGAATAAAAGGTTGTTAAATGATGACATTTTGTTGTGTTTCGTCATTGTTAAATTTACTGTGATCTTTTATATCACTTAAAATGATTTTTCACAATCTGTTATAATTAAATTAAGTACATATGCCTGAGATCAAGCATGAAATTGTCCTGGATGTGCTTCGTTCAACTATTTAGTAAAACCTTTATACTCTCCTTGTATATTTGCAGGTCCTTGTGTAGAACTATTATTTGCATTTTTTAATATGTATATTAAGAGAAATTAAAAGAGAAACGACCATAAAAGCCCTTTTCATTTCTATCAGAACTATTAACAACTGCTATTAATGTTTCACGTGGGTCGTTCCATATCAAGTAGTCTGGAGGCCTATGCGCGATCATCTCCGATTTGGATGAAATTTTAACAGGTTGTAGTCAATGTTAGAAATGAACTTGTGCAAATTTTTCTGCCGATATATTAAATATTCAGCGAGATATGGCCTTTGCTTTGAAGGTTTGTTCGGCAACGGGTTTCAACGGTCGGAATATATTCAAAGTTTAATAAACAGTTAATTTTAAAATGGATATTCAAGTTTATCTCTTTCCTGTGAATCAGAAAAAATTGCTAATATGTGTAAAATAACCGACGTTCAGAACGTGAGTATTGGCCAAATTGCAGCTATAGTTAGACTTTTATTACAGTTAGAATTTTAAGACAAATGCGTTTTGTCTTAAAATTGTTTATTCACAAACCGACACCAGGATGCTAATAAACTTCGATTAGGATTTGTAACCCTATTATTCAGGTCTTAGCAGAAAAGGCTCAAAAAAAGTAACTGATTCTAATAGCTAAAAACCTGACAAACCTTTTTCCATTGGCAATGTAAAAAATCGAAAAAAAAACATTATACTGAGTCCGAACAATAATACTAATAATAATAATAATATATTTGTTCGTGTTAAATACACGACAACATGCTTACACAAATCAAAAGTTATAAAATTGAATAATACAATACATCATTAACAGATTAAAATATTAGTTATAATTTTAACCCTACTGGGTTAAAGCGTATTATGACTTAACTTAACCGCACTCTATTTATAACATATATTCATATTTTTTACAAAATCCCACTTAATATTCTAACAATAGATGATCTTAAACTATTAGAAAGTAACAAAAACAAGAATATATTAAGAAGACTTGGCCGCTTCTTACTTTAAATCCAATAACAAATTCTTGACACAGAAATTTGACAAACAAACATTGCGTAAAGAAATCAGTAACTAGTTTTGAATAAAAACTGATTTTAAAGTATCATGTTCGTGTGACCAACAAAGAATATATTTGGAAAAGCCTAACATTTGAAAGAAAAGCGGTGAGTAAGAGAGAGAGATCTGAGCTGACAAGATATCGGATATGGGATAGATGAACAAATTCTTAAGTCTAATTTAATGTTTCAATGTTTTCTCTACTTATATTTCAAGTAGGTACAGTGATGAATAGAATGCTCACACAAATGTGTAAAGTAAAATGGAATTATTTAAAAGTTTTTATGTAACGATAACGATGATACTGTTAAAAAATAAATGTTGCTCATATTTTTGTTTGGAAGCACAATATACCTAATTTTTTCGCCATAAAGTTTTGTACATATGTACCTTAAAAATAATGAACAAATTTATTTATTGAAGACATAAACAATATAGTACTAATAAATAGAAAATAAAGTACTGTATACCTAAAAACTAGGTAATTAGCTTTAGTTTAGTTAGTAAAAATCTAGGGCAGCAGAGTTAGGAAAATTAGGAAAACGATAATAGACAATAAAAATTTTACGAAGGGATTTCCGATCTTTCACTTGCAAAACTGACTTGCAAAACACCCTTCTTCATTTCAAGCACCGACAAAACTCCTTTGTCTATTTTGGCAAAATAGGTCCCTACTTTTCTTCTTGGTGGTGACATTTTTAATTAAAATACAAAAATAAACAATATTATTTCATAACCTCAAACGTAGAAGAGAAAGGCGCCAAAAACCAACCGTTCAACGCATGTTTCTTGGCATACATTGAGTGCGTTTTGTTGGTGGCTGATTAGAATTACTAGAATTGATGCGCAAGAAAACGACAATTTTGTTCCTGAAGTAAATAAACATGGAATGACATTTGCATGGAGGTTAAGTCATATGGTTGTAGAACAAATAACGAACATATTTCAGCTAAATGGATAAACTAAATAATAAATGCAGAATAAGAAAAGTTTATAATTGAAGCAAATAGTCTAGAACGTAATGTTTTAGAACGAGTAATTGAATTGTACATATATTTCAAGTTTAGATTTATCAATACTGTATTAAAATCGTATAGGTATATATTTATGCTAGGACACAAAATGAGAAAATACCTAAAAGTGAAAATTATTTTGAAGCTGTAATACCAAAATTAAAAATTTTCAAATGAACTAGAACATTTAAAAACCAAATGAACACAACTGCATTCAAATATTACTTTTCATCCCCACCACACTAATTCATTCCAGTCGTTCGACCTCGAGTCATCGAATGAGTAGAATGAATAGAATGAGAATACAGTCGCAACAAAACGCGTATTCTGATTAAACCGAAACCAGAATTGGCACAACAAAACGCACCCTATGTCCTGCACCATTGCGGTTGCGTACCTCGCGCTACAGTTTTTACAAGAGTACAATTTTTAGAAGTGTTTCTTATTGAAAAAAATTTAATCACAGAAATATTTATATGAGTATAAATAAAAATTTTACGATATTGTTTTTACAAAAAAAAAAAAAAAAAAACGATACGATACAGGGTACATATGTACTGATATTAATAAAGTATCGGAAGATTAGTATCGATGCTAAAAAATCTCGATATCGAATGAAAAATATCGATACTGGTATCGGATCAGTAGTATTGGAACAATCCTAGACGTATATTGTCGCATAATCAAGCTAATCCACGCTGACCATATTTAATTTGTCTAAATGAGTAGTTAAACAGTTAAATAGTTATTGCAAAATAAAAAGTTTCATTACACCGAAATCCAATAAAAATAGAAATACAATAATTGACTTAATTGTCAAATTAACTTAGTTTCGTTTTAATAATTATCTAATGCTCTAGTTATTGTTTATAGGTTATTCTTTGTTTTATGAGCACTATTTATTTACCTAGCAATTTATCAATTAAAAAATATGAAAATCAATTACAGTATATATTATAGATTTCACCTTGGCATAAAATTGCTTTAGCCCTGCATATAACGAGTTTTTAAAAAAAAATGAGCGCAAAATATTAAAATTACGATCCCTTTCATCGTTAACGATTTTAAAACCAGTTTATTTACATCTTTACAAACAATAACGCCAACTTAAATTCAAATTGTAAGTTACTGAACAAGTATATAAATTTACACTTTGAGTTGATTTAATATTTTAATGTTGGTACTTATACAAATCTTATTTTGCAATCTCAACACCTTCGGTGACAATTATTATCGTTGGGATATTGATGGTTTTATTTTTCATTAGCTAAAGTGCCCGTATTTCGTACGGTTTTTGTAATGTATTTTTTTGCTGTAACGATAAGTGAGATATTTCAGTTTCAAGTAGAACACGATATATTCTAATCCACCCTTTTGTATTATTATTGATGTTAAGTAAATAATAAGTGAAATACTTCGTTTATATTTAGCTCTCCTCATATCTCCCCAAATATATATTTTATTAAAAACTGCAGTAAACAGAAAGGAATAGTTTTTTTTTTCGTCTCATGTAGATTATTCAAATATAATTGTTAAATTCATTTTTTTTAATTCAAATTATATACAATAAGTAATTATAATTTATAATAAATAAACATTTCCAATCACAAATAATATATTTTCTGGACCCAACAAGAAAATTTTTGAAACAATACTTTAAATGTTTTTAATAATTAATTGTTTAATAATTAAGTTTATTTTAATTTTAAAAGCAAAAACTGGTAAAAATTATTTTTTTTTCTTTTAATTTCGGGACCCTCAGTGACAAGGCGGAAAACCTCCACAAATTTTTACTTGACACAAATTTATACTCTGTATTATAATAATAATTCATCTAATAATATAAACACAAAATATAATGTAAATTAATAATGTACGGGCACTAATTACCATAGCAGTGGATGTGCCACTGTTTTTGTATGTTAAATAAAAAAAAAAAAAAAAAATAATTCTGGACCCCCCGGTTAAGAACCGCTGCTGTAGAAAACTTTTTATATTTTCCCGTATGTATGGATCTTTTTGAGTATTTTTTGCTTTGAAGCATTTTATAAAAATCCGCACAGTTTTCTTCATAATTTACTTTAATCATTAATATTGCTTTTAATGTGTCTACATCAAGAGTCTTATCACTTGTCCAAAAGTAGTTCATCAAGGAAAATACCCTTTCGGTATATGTTTTTTAGTTCAAGTTTTGTAAAAATAATTTTAGTTGAAATATATTAAAAATAAATATTGAAAATAAGTACCTTTTCTAAAATTCGGGACAAAATAACCGAATTCGGGACAAATATTGCCTCTGAAAAAATTCAGGACGCAAGGCGGAAATTCGGGACGTATGGTCACTTTATGTTAAGTAAATGTTAAACGCGATTTTTCAACCTTATAAGTAACATCCCCATTGCCTCCCAAATAATCTTCTTATATAAACAGCGGAGAAGAAAAAAAAATCCTCATCCATATATATATATTTTTTTTTATTATATTATTTTATTGGCCG
Source organism: Liopterus haemorrhoidalis (assembly GCA_963971575.1). NCBI lineage: Eukaryota > Metazoa > Arthropoda > Insecta > Coleoptera > Dytiscidae > Liopterus > Liopterus haemorrhoidalis. Next base: position 53,867,009 of record OZ020611.1, read on the forward strand.
TTAGTCTTTCCACCACATGGCCAGCTACATACAAATAATTATAATATAATTACAAAAAATGTAATTACAATTGTTCTTTAATATTCTTCCATATCTCGTCACGACTCATTGTTGGCACACAGATTCTTCATAACTTTAGATTAATATTATTTAGGAAGCTCGACAGATGTTTGTATGTATTCCGATTTTTGAGTAGAGTTTGTAAATTCTGCCATGTTTGCGCAGGATCCACTAATTGTAGGTGGGTAGATAGTTGTGTCCTTTGATTCCTATACAAAGGACAGAAGAAGAATGTATGCTCCAAGGACCCTGTTGTAGAATTGTCACATTTACAATTTGGTGACCTGTACACTCCTATTCTGTTCAAATGCTGGGGGTACGAAGCATGTCCAAATCTTATTCTGCAAATTGTCGTTATACTGTTTCGAGGTTTTGAATTTTTTAAGCCTTCAAATTAAAAACAAATTACTTGTTTACTTATATGCATGCAAAAAAAATCATGCCTAACCCCTATTATGCAAATCTGGGGGCGCCATATAAAGAGTCTGCCCGGGGCGCGGATACAATAAATAAATAAATAAATAAATAAATAAATAAATAAATAAATAAATAAAAAAATAAATAAATAAATAAATAAATAAATAAATAAATAAATAAATAAATAAATAAATAAATAAATAAATAAATAAATAAATAAATAAATAGAAATTAATCACAGTTCATTCAGTTGTAAAAATAATATTTGAAATTTTAAATGAAAATAAAATTATAAATCCATGTTGAATCGACACATTAATATGTTCTTCAAATTTGCTTCTGATAGATTACTTCTTTTATTAGTCAATATAAGTTTTAGTAGTAAGAAGGGGATTAATTAATTAATTTAATGAAAAAAAAATTGTACCGAAATTAACTGTTATTAATATTTCGTTCCGGTTTCGGTTTCGGTTCTGTTAAAAATTTCGGTTAGTTTCGGTTTTCGGTTCGGTTCCGGTTCGACTCTCTCCTGGTTGTATACCTAACTTCTGTATCTTTCAACATACTAAAAACTTACTGAAAATATATAGACTGTTCTATTTAATTTTTTTATATATAATCGAATATATCTCGTATCTGATAGTCAATTGATATTCTAAATATACACTATTATAGATCATGTAATATAAAGCGACTTTTAAATTTAACGTTATACCATATCTTCAATAATAAAAAATCAGCTGTGGCCACCACAGGACCGACCGCCATCGTAAAGTACTTGTATAAAATACATTCTAGCAGCAGAGTAGAAATAACTTGGCCTAATATTTTCTAACAGAGATATTATTTATCATGACCATGGAAACGTTACATAAAAGTATGAAAAAATTGAGACTTTTGAAAAAATTTAAAAAAATTTTACATAAATTTGTCGAAATTTTTCGTTTTATCAAAATACGTCTCAAATAAAAGTTATTAGTTACTGCATTTATAGCAACTTTTGTTCAATAAATTTTTTCGAAATATTTTTCTGTTGCTATATATTCGCAAAAATCTTAAAATCGACACGAGTAAACTCCCATTTCTAGTTACCGATTTTTACCAAAAGTTGATCAACTCGTGTCATTGATGTCAAAAGCTTAAATATGCAGTTTCATAAAAATCCTTTCAGCCTAATTTGCTCTGCACGTGTACACAGACGGACAGACGGACAGACAGACAGACAGACAGACAGACAGACAGACAGACAGACAGATAGACAGACAGACAGACAGACAGACAGACGGACGGACAGACAGACCGACAGACATCATGCTAAAAATAGTCAAAACGTTATGTAGGGACCTCAATTCGTGGAGATCCATCGAAATCTCAAAATATCAAAATCGGTATGATCACAATACCTCCCTTATATATGTTAACGGTCGGTAAAAAGTTGTGTATGTATTGGTTAATATAACTTCAAACACTCTGTATATTATTGATAAAATATTAGTGTGTGTTTAGCCTCATTAATAATTGTTTTAATCAATTCTGTTCTTTATTTATTCATTTTTAATGACCATATTCCTTAATGAGCTTTATCAGTGTCAGCCATCTTGATCTGTAGTGACTCATCATTTTTGTGGATTATGCATTTTTGTGTTGGTGTTTTAGTTATTTGTAAGTGATAAAAGTTCAGAGACTGCTTTAAAAGGTATGTATGTATGTCATGGTGTGGACTTTGGTGTTTGAACTCCATAGAGACCAAAATTTGAGCGATTGGAAAGGTAATTGTAGAAATTTTTATTAATTTTACAATGCAAGTTATTGTTATAGTCTGTTTCTTTCATTTAAGCAAAACTAGATTTTGAAAACTAGTTTCTTTTAACTTTTAAATGAGGATTTTGATCATTTTGTTTAGTAAAAGCTCACTTCAGTCGTTAAAAAGTGAGCTCGTGACAACTTATAAGAATAAAAATTCCTATTAGTTCCGCTTAAACGTTTGGATTAGCCTATATATAGGATGTACTTCTATGTACAATATGTAAGTTCATTCACGTACATACATATATAGAGTAGGTAAATTTTTTATGTGTATGTATACCAGTGGTATTCAACATTTTCTCATAGTGGGGCCATATATAATGCTAGATATGTTTCACGGGCCGGTTTGAGTTGGACCACCAGAGAGATATTACAAAAATTACTTGATGACGGAGGTGGGGGAGGCTAGTAAATCAGAAAATCATTTAAAGACCGAATCTGAACATAAAAAGTTGAAATTTGGCACGCTTATACAACTCTTACCACATATAGGAAAAATATGATTCACGGTAAGTTCATCGAAAATCAATTCATCGAAAATCAATTCATCGAAAATCAATTCATCGAAAATCAATTCATCAAAAATCAATTCATCGAAAATCAATTCATCGAAAATCAATTCATCGAAAATCAATTCATCGAAAATCAATTCATCGAATGATCAATTCATCGAAAAAAAAATATTTTGTAAATATTTGAGAGGAATGCCGAGGGGATCGGAAAGCCAAAAAAGCAGTGGTCAATAAAAGTTGACAGACTACACTTATTAAATAACTATCATACGTGGTCTATTAATAATTTTTAAATTTTCCATTCAGAAAATACGCCAGGTAAAAGATACCTGTTGGATTATTTTGAAATCGAACAGGGCTAAAAATGGTATTTCCCCATCTGTTAAGTCTTAAGGGTTTTGTGTTATGTACATAGTTTTACTATTCATATTTACTATACCACACATGATTTGTTCAATGTACGGTGATTCTAAACAGGTGGCATTGTTATGTTAGTGTGAGTTTGTTTTGTCATTAAACTAGATGATGGGTAGCTCGCTTCGCTCGGCTTCTTCTAACCAAACCCTTACTAACCTAACCTAACCTAAGATAGTGTTTTGACATTAAACTAGAAGATGGGTAGCTCGCTTCGCTCGGCTTCTTCTAACAAAACCCTTACTAACCTAACCTAACCTAAAATAGTGCTTTGTTCTTAAACTAGAAGATGGGTAACTCGCTCCGCTCGGTTTTAGACTTTTACTAACTAAATCTAACTTAATTACCTTGTTTTTAGGCGCATAGTACTTTATTTTCCCCCATATTAGCCCAATTAAAATGCGTATCATTGTGTATGAATTTATAAAAATTATTTGCGTGCAATCGCCCATAACCTGTCTTATTAAACCTTAAAAACAAAACATTTATTTCTTTTATTATATAAGTTTTCTTATTATATTTCTTTATTTATATTCAAACACTATGTCACTTTATTTACCTTTTTTTAAACCATATAAAAAATTTTACGCAATTATTTCTTAGTCTGTCTACTTTTATTGACCACTGCTCTTTTGACTTTCCGATCCCCTCGGCATTCCTCTCAAATATTTACAAAATATTTTTTTTCGATGAATTGATCATTCGATGAATTGATTTTCGATGAATTGATTTTCGATGAATTGATTTTCGATGAATTGATTTTCGATGAATTGATTTTCGATGAATTGATTTTCAATGAATTGATTTTCGATGAATTGATTTTCGATGAACTCGTCGGTTACCGAAAAATATAGAGTTGAAAAAATACAGCGCGGGATAAGTAGGTATAAACAAATATGTATTTAATGGAAAAATAAATATTTTTACTTGCCCGACCTTAATATACCTATAAGCAGTGTTGTAATGTATCTAGGTATTTGTATCTAGATACAGTAACTAGATACTGTGCAAGTATCTAGTTACTGCATCTAGGTACATTTTAAAATATGTATCTGTATCTGTATCTAGATATTTAAATCAGTATCTAAGTATCTGTATTTCAGGTACTTTTTTCAGATACTTTCCTATTTTGTCTTTTTCAAGGTCTTTTATTTTTTATTTTTTTTTTATTTTTTATTTTTTATTTAAAAAAAAAGGAAAAAAATAAAAGTATGTTTTCCAAAATTTAATTAATTATATATAGAACTTGTATTTTATCATAATTCTCAAACTTATAATTTATTTATTTATTTAATTTATTTTTATCTATAAAATTTTAATAAAGTGTAATTGTATTACCAGCTCTGAATAAATTTAAAAAAATAATAAATAAAAAAAAAATTAAATAATTTTATTAACAACGGTTAAGTAAAACAACCATTAAGTAATTATCTAATCTAAGAATAAGAATTAATTTTAAAAATGTGAATTAAATAAAGAAAAATATAATAAATAAAATTGATGTTTTATTTTTGTCATCCTAAATACTCATTTAATAATCAGTAATTTATTAGCGAACAAAAAATGTTCGAGATATCCGCTGAAATTGGAATAAAAAAGTGATTTTTTTAAAGATTACATAGGTATATAGTTAGTTAATATTTCTGACACACAGCTTCAAAGGCTATTTGTGTTTATTTTAAGAGTAATAATAGTGCATAACTTATTTTTTATTGTGAACAAATATATTCCTTGCTCTAGTTATTTCTTTTTTTTTGTGGTGTTTTCATTTTTCCGAAAGTATCTTAAAAGTATCTTGAAGTATCTAGATACATTGTTAAAAAAATGTATCTGTATCTAGATACTTTTTAAAATTTGTATCTGTATCTGCATCTAGATACATTTTTCCTCAAGTATCTGTATCTGTATCTAGATATATTTTCAAATGTATCTATTACAACACTGCCTATAAGGGGCAAGTATTGTAATCGCGAAAATTTTCGATGTCGAGATTTTGACTGATGACCACGTTTCATTGTCCAGGGAATCCAAAAAAACCTATTTTCGATGTGCCGTCCGTATGTGTGTGTGTCTGTGTGCAGGGCCGCCCCTAGGCGGGGGCAAGTAGGGCACCTGCCCCAGGCCCCGCGCCTTTATGTGCCCCGCACTTTGACCGTATATTATATATATATATATATAAATATATATATATATATAATATACAGGTAACTCAAAAACGGTTCAACTTAAAAAGTTTGTTCTGGTGCTAAAAAATAGGGAGAAGCCTATTGTTTTTTATGAAAATCCGACACCGGAAACGGTAGTTATTAAACTTTAAAATTGTAGAAAATTCATAACTAGTAAACCAAGTCTTGAACAAAAATTTGTATAAAACATAATTTAATGTATTTTTGAAGATTTACCTAAATCTATTTATTTTTTTTTTTTATTTTTTTTTTATTATTATTTTTTATTATTATTATTATTTTTTTAATGGGAGGGCAAGTCTCGCGGAGGTCTCTCTTCGCCACTGGTTTTTAAATTTTAAATGGAGTATCAAACACATTTTTATTTTTGAAAAAGCAATTTATTCATTTTTTAGAAAATTAATTATTTTCTGCCAATGACGAAGCGCTCTTGGTAACAAGATTTTGGGAGAAGTGTATATGACGTGGTATTGCGGACACGAAATGATGATGATGATGATAGTAATACTTATAAATAACACATTGTTAGTAATGAAAAATACGTTTCTGAAATTGAAAAATATGAATCCATTTATCAATATATTTTTTATTAATTTAATGAAGACTTGAATACGAAGCAAATGCAGAAAAAATCGCTGGGATTTAAATTTTATTGTAACGAAATATTCGCAAATTATTTGGGTAAATTTGGTTTAAAAAAATTAAATGGAAGCTCCTAGTACTAGTAAAATGATTATCAAAAAACTGTTAAGTTTGATTTGAATATAGAAAACAATCTTCTTAGCCATCCAGTATATTGTTGGCTTCTTACATTTGAAGACCCTGGGATAAGAAGGATTTAAGCCACAAAACTGAGTTTTTGAGTTATTTCATTTAGAATATTTTAGAAGAATCTATAAATCGTATGCACGTTATTACACAATTTTCAATATACGCAACATCTTTAATAGATTCAAAAATATGTACTAGGATGGAAATAGTGAAAATAATGTTTACATGTTAATAATAATAAGGATTTTTGTTTAAACAATGAGGCATTTACCCTTTTTATATTAAAATATATCATATTTTTTATGGCTTATATTCTTTTTATGCAAACAATAATAATTAATTATTTAATTACAAAACAATATTAATGTTACAATCAATAACAAGAAAAATGTCCCTCTAAAAAAATCTGTATTTTTTAAAATTAAATATTCAACTGACGGATGAATGTTTCGTTATAATCTAATAATAACAGGTGCCATATTAAATTGAGCTACTCTGGTTCTTCATTTTCCGGAAAATCATCATTAATTTCGTCAACTTCATTATTAAAGCCACTTAAACTGGTATAGAAGCCATGATGTATTGACGGTATATATGGTAAAAGTTTCTTTGTCTTTAATTTTATTGAAATTAACTCTAATAGGGCCACATCGTACATCAGTTTCAATTATTTTAAATTATAACAAATTGATCGACCCTTTTTCGCTATTTTACACATATTTTACAAACACAGTATTTGGATAATTGGTATCAAATTTAAAACAACGGACATAATTTTAAAGGCTCTTTGTCTATGAATAAGAACCCATCTTGAAAACTCTGTGGCTTATGACCTTATTCTGCAAATTTCAATGAAAAATATCTGAATGGCAAAAACAATATTTCGATTTATTTCTGCCATCTGTTATTGAAATGTTAAATTATATTTTTGTGTAGCAAATATCGTTTTTACGATCATAATCCAATAAACAACTTAAAATTATACAAAGTGTGGCTTGTAGCCTTCTTATCCCAGGGTCTTCATTTATTAAATACCTACAAAACCATGAAATGTGTGAAAATTCACACTTCACATAAATTTTTAGGGTTTTGTAGGCATGCCCACCAAAAACCCTTATAACATCACTTATATGTCTGTCTGTCTGTCTATATATCTGTACGGTAGAAATTGAAGCCAAACGGCTGAATATAGAAAGTTGAAATTTGGCATACTTGTACAACTTTTTGACCCACATATAGGAAAACTATAGAGAGTTCAAAATATACAGCGCGGGATAAATATAAACAAATATGCATTTAATAAGAAAATAAATATTTTTTAAAAATTTTGAGTGGTAAGTATACCACATGAAACCTCTTAATGCGTGGATTAACAAACAAATTTTTATTTTTGAAAGATCATTTTTTTTTATTGTATTCTTGCCAAAAATATGTCAAAAAACTTTTGTACCCCACCCTATCTCCCAAAAAGTTCTCCCAAAAATCTCCGTAATGAATATAGTTGGGAACCGAAATAGTTCAACAGGAATTTTTGATCAGATACATTTTTCGAAAAATGTCGATTTATTTATGTCGTTGATAATTTTTTTTTTTTAATTTTTATTGTGTGGTATCAAAAGAAAGCTCTTAAGACGTAGATTACGGAACGATAGATAGTTTTTTGAAATTCGTTTCTTTTTAACACAAATTTAACCAAAAATGTGTAAAAGTTCTTGTCCCGCACCCTTTTACCAAAAAGGGTAAAATAAAAATTTGAAAAAATTATAGGTAATGTATATTGATTGATCCGGAAACGTACGAGAGGAATTTTTGATCAGATTGTGTTTTTGAAAAATATGACAGTTTTTGTGTTTTCGAAAAAAATAATTATTTTTTTTTTTTCATGGTTAAATTATAGCTAATAATATGGATTTTTTGTATTCATAGCGTGTATTCTTTTGGAATTGGTAAAAATAATATATTTTTTTAATAGTTGCGAACTGTGTTACTCACACCACACACTCTACACTCTACACTGTAAAATATTTCTTATTAATCTAATGAAGACTTGCACACAAAGCAAATGCATAAATAAAAAAAAAAAAAAACGCTGGGATATTTGGTAAAATATTTAAATGTTGTTTAAAAAAATTAAATGGAAGCTCTTAGTTTTCAAATAACGAATAAAAGAGATTATCAAAAAAACTGTTGATTTTGATGTGATAAATATACTTAGACATCCAGTATTATGTTGGCTTCTTACACCTGTTAAATGCCTGCAAAATCCTGAAATGTGTGAAAATTCACACTTCACTTCAATTCTTTTATTTATAATGTTTTTTTTCTTCTTTTCTTAATGATGCCTGTCATCAAAATTTTCCCAGGCCGATGCAATTTGTCAGTTCTTTATTGCTTGTAATTGTCAAAAACAAACTAAATGTCAGAATGGAATAAAATTTGGTGTAGATTTACAACATCCCACTGCACACTGTGCATGCGTCACACACACGTCATTTGTTCAATATACAGATGAAACAGGAGAGACTGTGCAGAACTTTTATTTATGTCATTAAACTAGAAGATGGGTAGCTCGCTTCGCTCGGCTTCTTCTAACCAAACACTTACTAACCTAACCTAACCTAAGATAGTGTTTTGTCATTAAACTAGAAGATGGTTTAGCTCGCTTCCAGAAATCATTGTTTTAGAGCCACTGACAATTCTTGAATTATTTAGTGTAGTCGTTATGTGCTGCCATCTGTATAGAGTTTGAAGGGGGATATTGTAAACATTGTCCTAAAATTTTACTGACTATACTGACATGTGGCAGAACATGTCAAGCACCCGGGTGCCAATGACCTTGGCTCGAGTTTTAGTTTTCTGGTACATTGGTGATGGCAGAAGATTGCAAAATAAATTACGAATACACCCGACTTCAAACGATCAGAAACTTCGTGTTCTAGCTGTAGATCAGCCGCCATTAGCTGTCAAACACATGACAGTTGGTGTTGAAGTAATACGCCTTTAAGCTTGCTAATTTTCAAATACGTGGTTCAAATAATAGAGTTTTATTTCCAATTTTGGTCATCTTATACTGTATTTGATACATACATTGTACATCGAGATGTACTTCCCGAGGGAAGACGGACAAAAAATGATTTTTTGCGGAGTTGTGTAGCAATCTATTCCCTGGTTATACCTAGAAACCAAATATGAGGCCGAAAAAATAAAAAAAAAACAGGTATAGCCTCCAATTTTATTAATACAGTTTTTAATTAGTAATTATAATGTTGTGTTTAAAATAATATTTAATGTTGTGTATAATTTTGTGTTTCAAAAATAAATAACTTACACCTTTTATTTAGATTTACTTATTTAAATTCCTTATTTATATGTTATATTAATGTATATGGATTATTAAATATATATGTATTTCTTTGTTAATTGTAAAACTTTTGATAATATAAATAATAAAATATATTTAATACAATAATAATGGTAATTATAAACTTAAATCAGATAGTAAAATTTAAATTTGGCTGTTGTTATTGTTTAGTTCATTGGTACATTCTTAGAGGGAACGTACTAATTTTTTTTGCTGCGAGTGTCCGTTCTTAATATATTGTGTTCTGTGATGTCACGTATCATATTTTACCAGCTCCATCTACGCTTAGGAGTTTGCACAAATTTTCATCCCGCCATCTTAAGTTTATTCGTGTTCTCTATACAAATTGATTCTATTTAGAAAAATAAATAAATAAAATAAAGGAGTCATAAACTGTTACAATAATAATTCCTATGTAGGTAATAAGCTATTTTCGCAGCGGTAGTCCGTGAGTATTCATGAACTAGTACAAGCAGCACCCCTGACACTAATTTACGTTCTCACAGGTGTTACTGCAAGTGCAACCTCCTTACTAAATAATAACAACAATATTTACTACCAGACGTACATTTAAAATTTCATAAACTTAAGGTGCGATTTTATAATTTACAGAAACAGTAGGTATCCATGTTTCTTTAATTAACAATTACGTAAGGCAAATTCATCCTTAAATATTATTTATCACGGGGTATTGTTATTGAGAATAAATTCAAATAAATTAGAAATATGAACAATCATTTTTATGTTCGAGGATAAAAGAGTTACGTAGCGTCTATATAATTCCTATTATTTTGTTAAATTATTACCTACTGTATGAACACAGTATGTAGTTCAGTGGTGCTAAAACCATATTTCGCGGGACACCTATGGCCCGTCGCACCTTTAAATATGGTCCACGTATGTGAAGATTTCATAATATATATATAATTATTATTATTATTAAATAAAATTCTTATTTCATATTCGTCATATATTTATTAAAACAATTTATCGAAACGTTTCGATTGGTAATCCAATCATCCTCAGTCCAATATTATTGTCAAATGTATAAAATGTATTTCCACATTAAAATGTTTGGAACGGACAGGAACGGTTAATCATAGTCTAGCCGAACGGTCTGTCCTATGAGGACTGAGGATGATTGGATTACCAATCAAAACGTTTCGATAAATTGTTTTAATAAATATATGACGAATATGAAATAAGAATTTTATTTAATACCCATATTAATTTCGTCAAGAACTTTCTTTCGATATATATATATATTAATTTAGAATTTATTGGTATTAGTTACATTGACTATTAACCAGATAAGTATACAATTATAAAAGGTATAATATATAAGTAAATAATGTTATAAAAATATAAAATAATACAAGTATCCTATTAATACACATAATCTATCTTATTTACTAACTATATTCGTATATTGTTAAAATTTATAAATTCATAAATAATTTTGAAAAGATTGATGTTATTAGTAATAAAGAATGCACTTTATAGAGGTAGGAAAAATAAGATTTTGTTGACTAAGTTGACTAAACATGGAATTTTTATTATACTTCGGACAAGCAAATATTAAATGGTTCACATCTTCTATAATATTTGGATCGCATGTGCAAGCCGCTGTTCGGATCAAATTTAGTCTGTGAAAATGTTGTTTGACTTTCGTGTGATTAAAACGCATTCTGCATATCGTAGTGGTAAACTTTCTGTTCATGTCCGAAGTAAACCATCTGGAAGAAGGAATATTTGGTTGAAGACAACCATAAAAGGAACCCTTTGATGTCAAGCTGGTTCGGTATTCTTCATTCCATGAATTTCTGATGAATTTAGTGTATAAACTATAGGCGTCAGTTATTTCAATAGGAATGTCCAAAGGCATTCCTGTAATTATGGCTTCTTTTGCCAAAATGTCTACCACTTCGTTGAAGATGATGTTGGAGTGTCCTTTGATCCAAATTATCTTGATTGTAACATTTAGATCCTTTTTAGAAGATGAATTATTTGAATGATATCGTAGATTAAGATTGAATTTTTATGCAAGATCTTGGGATATTTTAATTTTTGTACTGTACTTTTGCTGTCTGTAAAGATTATATATCTATTATAATTTCTCAAATTATTTTGTATATATTCTAGGCATAATTTTATTGCAATAATTTCAGCAAAATAAATAGAGTAGTTACTACTCTATTTATTTTGCTACTCAGTAGTAGTCAGGAAGTTTAATTTTTTGAAAATGTTTTTTCATAGGATCCAGAAATGAACAACCAGTTCCTTTGATCGTTTTAGAAGCGTCAGTATATAGATGGTAACTATTTGGCCACTCAGAGCCGCTGTAAGGGGGGCGGAGAGGGCGACGTCCCTGGGGCACTAAGGAGAAGGGCGCTGACGGGCTTGACTAAGGGGCGCCATTGCGAAAGCGAGGACCGAGAACCTTTTTTTTTGTTGCTCGTCATTTTTATTTTGAGAGGTGAGGACCTTTTTTTTTGCTCGTCACTTGAACCTTTTATTTGCCAAGGGCGCCAAAACACGGTTCTGCCCCTAGCGCAAGTTTTCCTTACTGCGGCTCTGTGGCCACTTCTCTTCAACCTTTTTAAGGAAAAGCTTATTGTTGCTAGGTAACATAATATCATGAATGAAATAATTATTAGGAAGCGAATATATAAAATATTTTATAAAAATGCTAAGGGTTTGATAAATAAATTCTCTGACTATACATAGTCTATCTCAGATAGAGCGATAGTAATAAAATTTATTATTTGTAAAAAGTTATTGTTTTTTCACACAGAAGCGGCACACAAAATATGAATAGTTCGAAACGAAATATTGCTAAGAAACAACCGAGTGTGCCGCACATCTTATATGGGAATACGAACTAGGGTTAAACACAATAGATCATAAAAATTTTACCCTAAAATTTTGAAGAAAAATATGTCACAGGCATGCGTTTAATGATATGATAAATATGGTCACAGGCGTGCGTTTAATAAAATGATAAATAGTAATATAGAAATACACAAAACCAATTTAAACGTGTTTAAAATGTGCACGCCACTGGTAACTGCCTGACAAAAAGATTTATTACTATCGCTCTTTCTGAGATAGACTATAGCTAAAAATAATATAAATTAGAAAATTTTCAGTTCTTTGACGCATAGCCATTGTGGTATTTTTAATAATTTCTGGTGGTATTTGATCTCTTCCCTTATTCTTTGAATCATTTCTTGTTGAATTTGTGATCGATTTACATACACCTTATTTTTTAAATAATCCCATAAGAAGTAATATAGCGGAGTCAGATCGGGTGAACGGGGTGGCCAGTATTTTATTGCCAAGTCAGAGTTAAAAGACCGTCCAATCAATTTTTGTGGAAAATTAACATTTAATCACTGTCTCACAGTAAATGAAAAATGTGAGGGGGGGCCATTCAACTGCAAAATCATAGCCGGTCTTGAAATAAAAAAAAAAAAAAAAAAATCAGTATTAAAATTTTGTTTAAAAAAATGGTCCAAATAAATGTATTCCCATAAGACCCTACCAAACGTTGATTTTTAGGGTTTTGTAGGTATGACCAAAAAACCCTTATACCGTCATTTTGTCGTCTGTCTGTCTGTCTGTCTGTTCGGTAAAAATTGTAGTCAAACGGCTAAACCTAGAGAGTTGAAATTTGGCATGCTTATACAACTCACATTGTTGACCCACATATAGGAAAAATACTAAAACATCTAAAAAACATATCCCCCTAAAAATATAAACAAATATGTGCTCATCGAAAAAAAATATATTTTTTTATAATTCTGAGTAGGGTTTCAAATGAAAGCCCTTGGTACGTGGATTAACAATCAAATTTTTATTTTTACAAAATAAATTATTTTTAAGCGATATTTGCCAAAATTGTTCAAAAAAATTTTTGTTCCACACCCTGTAGCCCAGATGGTTCAAACTAAAAATTTGAAGTAATGTACATTGGTGTGAACCGGAATAGTACAACAGGAATTTTTGATCAGATTATGTTTTTGGAAAAAAACGCATTTTTTGTGATTTTTTGCTAATAATGTACACAAGTTTTAGCTTTGTAGACGGTTAGACGGTTGTAGCCGTGTAGTGGTTTTTGACGCGGGTTTTTCACCCAAGTAACTCGATCCGAAAGGGATCGAACCCTGCGAGAAGAGACAATATTATTTTTTGTTTTTTTTTTAAATTTATTATTGTTTAAATTATTTTTTCAAAATTCTAGTTATATTTTGGCAAATGTTGCATTTAATTTTTAAAAGCGTAAATTTAATAACCAGTGGAAATTGTTTAAATTATAATTTAATTCTGTTTCAATGTACACGAAATCAGAGGGGCGGCTTTCGCTTACTTATACTCCAATGGAAGCCATAGGCTCAATTTTTAAAATTCTTAATGAACCTTGCTATATAAAAAAAAAAAAAATCTGCGCATATTTAGAAACCTAAATAATGGTATTAGACGTTCGAATTAATATTAACAAAAAAAAAAAATTTAATATAAAATTTGTTTTCGCATCCAAAATAATCATCATTCACTTATAGACCGGGAGCTTATGACAGTTTTTGGTCTCCGATTTCATACTGCATGCCTTTTGGAGAAGAGAATATTTACCCTGTGACAACAAAAAAGGGATGGTACTAAACCCCTGCACGCTTTCCGGTCATAGGGAAAATTGCATTTCCACTTAAACACAAAATTTTTGTGCTTTTCTCTGATTTAATATTGCTTGCCCTTTTGTCAAAAGAAAGTTATAACAAATTTAAAGTCTTTTAAATATATGCATGCGATTCGGAGGGTCCCAAAGGGCTCAAACGGTCATGTGATCTTGTAATAAAAAAATATGATTTTCCGCGTTTTCATACAGCATGCCTATAATTAAAAGACTTTAAATTTGTTATAACTTTCTTTTGACAAAAGGGCAAGCAATATTAAATCAGAGAAAAACACAAAAATTTTGTGCAAGTGGAACAATTACAGAATGTAAATATTACAGAGACCAATAATGAAAATATATAAAGTTTTTATTCCTGTTACGTACTGTTTTCGCTCACACGTACCCTCTTAAAACTAACTCTTACGGCTACATCTTGGTCTTGAAAGAATAAATTGTTGGAACCGAAGTAGTATCTTCAGAGAAAGAGTTCCAAAAGTCAAAGACACGGTTTGTCAGGAAGTTTTCCCTATTTTGCTTCTTATAGATCTCGTGCTTACATATCCCTTTTGGTCTCTTACAACTTTGTTCTACAGTATTTTATTGTAACTATAATAATAAGGTTAATATTGGCGGTGGTCGGTTTCGCTGTTACACCCTGTAAATCTGTTGAGAACTTGCCAGTTGTGGTGCGATACATCTGGATAAGGTCTCCACGAGATCTGCGCTGGGTGTTCATAATAAAAATTGTTTCGGTTATCATCTCTTATTCGTGGTTTATGATCGTAATTTATTATATGTTTCCACATTTAAATACAGACGATTCCGCTTAATTGGGCCACCGCTTAATTGGGGCAGCCGCTTATTTGGGCCAAATCTCAAAGAACAGAAACCAAACCAAGGAACCAACAGTAAATTTACATGTTTAATTGGGACAACATTCCGCTTAATTGGGACAGTAAATTTAAGATCACAGTATATATTATGCTACACATATTCTCAACCAGAAGGCAAAAAAAAGTATGGCCGTGTTACAGCGTTATTTTATGCAGGAAGGAAATGAAAGGATCCATACATCCGCACTGAATACCTGTGCTGATTTTGTAGAAGTGAAATGTTACAAATCAAAAGACAGACTTGACGCATTTTTGCATTGAATTAAATTGTATGTACCTATTTATTATTTTATTTTGGGATTTATTATTATTTTTTCGTAAAAGTTTATATTTTTTGGTTATATGTAATTTATAGTTTTGTCCAAGAGTTTATAAAATAAAATTATTGAAATAAAAATATGCATTGTTTAATTTTATGTGAAATTCGCTTACTTGGGGCAGCCGCTTAATTGGGCCAAAATGCCTAAGTCCCGATGTGTCCCAATTAAGCGGAATCGACTGTATTCCAAAATGTTCGTAATATATACAGATTTGTTCGCGTAATACTTCAATAGAAAATTTATATCTGCAGATATCTAACTTTTCCCGATGTCGATGTTGAGAGTAATACAGAAACTAACACTTCAACACAATACAAATATGAAGTGAAAAGGTCATCTAGCAATAATTTGAGACGATTTACATAACTGACCGCTCTAGCATAGAGCTGAGAGCAGAACTGAACTCAAGGCGGTAGATTACGACCGGAGAAAGTTGTTACCAATAACGCACGATCACACTCATCGTTATTTATATCAAATTCGCACAATATTTATGAAAATTGATACAGTGGTATCAAAATTGTACCTATTTTTTATCGTTACAGATAAATAATAAAAATATCAGTGACAAACGAGATTTTTAATCGAGGATAGTGAAAAATTTCACAGTGCACATCAACAGTGTGAATTTTTACATATTTCTGGATTTTGTAAGTATTTAGTAGGTAAAAGTAACCATCAGAAGGCTCCAGTGGCGGGTCGTGGAAACTTCTAATGAAGGCGCCGAAATTTACAATTTTAGACTTGTAATTTGTCATTAGATATTTTTTTATATATTGAAGTTGACTTTTCCTGAACAAAATGATCAAAAACTTCAATCAATCGGTAAAAGTAACTAGAATTGAAAATCTAGTTCCACCTAAACCAAAGGAATAGACCTTACTATTTTTACAATTCTAAAATGAAATATTGGATTTTATTACAATACTAATATAGTAATCTTAATGTTAATTTTATATTATTTAACATAAAAATAACACTGTCATACACAATTATTTTTATATTTTTTTAAGTTGAAATAAAGTCTGTTCCTTTGGTTTAGGCGGAACTAGATTTTCAATTCTAGTTACTTTTACCGATTAATTGAAGCTTTTGATCATTTTGTTCAGGAAAAGCCAACTTCAATATATAAAAAAATAGCTAATGACAACTTACAAAAATCCAGGTATTGGAGGAATAACAACTGGGAAAGTGTCAACAAGACTCAAAAAGAAAAAGTGTGTTGGCGTCGTTCGCATTGTTTGCAATAATTAGAAGTTTCTTCTTATTTTTTCGTATTCTGCTAACTGCTAAGAAGAATAAAAACTAACACTATTAGTATTGTATCACAATAGATGGCGCTTATATTTTGTGTACTAATTTTAATAAAAATTAAATTTTTAAGATTTCAGCGCCTCTAGCGGTAGTTTCTGAATTTCAAAGTTTGAACATCGACATCGGTAGTACACATCGATGTTTTATCGATACTATCGCCAACTGACCATCGATGGTAAAAACATCGATGTTTTTAAAACAAACATCGATGTTTTCGATACATCGATGTTTTTTTCCCATCCCTACTATGTGGTCCACCATACCGATAGTCAGACGACATCAGGCAAGTAGCAGGCACAGATTAGCTTCTAATAGGGAGGAATGGAAAAGGAAGGGCTAGGACTACGTGTAATACTGGAATACCAACGTTTAAATAAGAAGAAGAATACATATTGCAAAGAAAAAATGAGACACAATTAATATTTTAATAATAGTTCAAAGATAAAAGTTAAAAAGTGTTTCTATAATGAGTACTTTTAGCACCACATTATTATTAGAACCATTTCTATGTTAATTGTTTAAATTTCTACTATAAAATATGGTTCAAGATATGAGACTGTTTTAACTTTGACAACTTTATTGTATAGTTGATAGATTTAGTGTGTTCGATGGCATTAGACTGTCAAAATATTCGACTTTCAAATATGTACATCTGTTTAGAAACGCCATTGATTAAATTCATCTTGACATCAAAACTAGTTTTTAATCAGCAAAAACAATATGTACTTGGATATGCAATTTAAAGATGTTCAGTGACACATGAAAGTCGGTACAATTTAAAATGTAGGTAATAAATTTTTTTATAAATATTTCTATAAACTATATGTTCTTACTATTATTTATTTTTTACGGTTTTGTATGCGGACCCGTTTTTACCACTAGGCAAACCTAGGCAGCTGTCTTGTGCCCCATCTTTTTAGGGGCCCAGCACTTTAATTTACTGATATACTATTTTTAAGAACAGGACCCATGTTCCCCAATTTTTATCCATAAGAATAATAAAAATATACAGAAACCATCGAATGTAGACAAGAGAAGTGCGGAGGGCACAAGACTCATGTGTCTGTCTGTCCGCAAAACCAAACGCAGTACAAAAAATATTACTTCATTAAATAAACTTTTTCTACATTTATTTTCTACAATAGATAAATCTGATTCTATCGCTGTAACGCTTAATCTATTAATAGAATTAATATTGTGAAGTGTGAATTTTCACACATTTCAGAGTTTCGCAGGTATATAATAAGAGAAGGCGGCATGCTGAGTGTGTAGGACAAATTTTGCTTTATAGTAATCACGGCAAAATGAACGATATTTTTAAAATAACTTATCGTTTGTTAATCTAAGAGCTTTAAGAACAAATTTTATGTTAAAATATTTTTTGTAAATTTTAATTCGAATACCTAATACCATTAGGTTTCTAAATATGTGCAATATTTTTTTTTACAGCAAGGTTCTTTAAGATTTTGAAAATTGCGCCTATGGCTTCCATTGGTTGTCATATACATGACACATAGAATGAAAATATAATTCCAACATTCCAACTGGTTATTAAATCTACTCTCTTAACAATTAAATGCAACATTTGCCAAAATATAACTAGAATTTTGACAAAATAATTTAAAGAAAATAAAATTGGAAAAAAAAAACAAAAATTAAACTTGTCTCCTCTGCCCCGGAGCGAATCCTAGAATTCTGGGTAGCTAGCGAGCATGCTAACCATTAGACCATGATACACATACACGTCTTTTAGTCTAGTGTGTTACATAACTATAACTTTTGTAAATCGTCAACCAAAAAACACAAAAAATGCGTTATTTTCCGAAAACATAATCTGATCAAAAATTCCTGTTGTACTATTCCGGTTCACACCAATATACATTACTTAGATTTTTTTCAGATTTTTAGTTTAAACCATCTGAGCTACAGGGTGTGGGACAATTTTTTTTTCACAATTTTGGCATAATTCGCATCAAAATAATTTATTTTGCAAAAATAAAATTTTGATCGTTAATCCACGTACTAAGGGCTTTCATTTGATACCCTTCTCAGAATTAAAAAAAAAAAAAAAAATTCCCGATGAGCACATATTTGTTTATATTTTTAGACGGGATATGTTTTTTAGATGTTTTAGTATTTTTTCTATGTGCGGGTCAAAGAGTTGTCAAATTTCAACTCTCTAAGTTTAGCCGTTTGGCTACAATTTTTACCAAACAGACAGACAGACAGACAGACGACAAAAGGACGGTATTATTAAAAGCCTCAACAACTACGGTTATTGGCGCCCAATACATTATATTTTTACATTACATAGTTATTTACAATTTACTTATTTAATTTTTATTAATTATTTTATTATTATTATTATTATTATTATTATTTATTATTATTATGTTGTATTATATTTTATTGTAAAGGTGGGAATCTTGGAGGTATTTTATGATGCTTACTTCTACTTTATTTTGATTGTTCAGAGCTTCTTTTACGTTGTTAGTATGTTCTGGTTTATACTTTGTATGTGATACTCTTCGCATTTTATTAGTATATGTTTAACAGTGATTTTTTTATTACAGATGTTGCATTCTGGTGGTTCTTGACGTCCAATAATGTGTACAACGTGTGTCCAATACGCAGCCTGGTTAAAACATTTTGTCTTTTCGATTTTTTTGGCATTTCCACTGTTTTATATCTTATTTTATAATTCTGAGGTGGTTTTGTGTAATCGATTGCCAGTATTCTTTCCATTTTATACTTGTTTTCAATTTAATGTCTCTTAAAATTATTGGCAGGTATCTGTATATTTAAAGGTGGTAGATTAGTTGCCTGCTTTGATTATTTAGTTTAACGGAAAAACATTTTCACTACCTTTCTAACAAGTTGTGACAAGAGGAAACGTTTTTGTTTATTATATACTGGTACCATCTTTCCCAATATTTTAAGTCGTTTCATGCCATATTTAATTTGATTTATAGTAGCTAATATAGCTATATTTTCTCTTAAGTGTGCATGTCAGGTATCACTAAATTATTATTTATTTAGCTAATCTGAAATAATTTGGAAATACTATTTTGAATATTAAAACGGAACTGGTTGTAACAAGAATATTTACAATTGAAATCAAAGAAGATAAATTTAATATTGAGGAAATATAATTTCGCAATATAATATGTCAGTTCTGCTCATATGAACATGGTACATGGGCATGACTTCAGACAATTTAGAATGTATGTATTCTGTACATGTATTGCAATATGTAACATGTTCGTATGGTCAATCATGATGCATGATTGTATTTTTTTACAGTCAATAAGCGAAACCAAACCGTTTAATTGTTTTTTACAATTTCATAATAAATTCAATACGCTAATCAATCTTATAGATGTCAGAATTGAAATAATCAGTCCTGGTTTGATAACCGTTTCATAAAATTGGCAATTATTTTAAGAACGAGTCAATAAATGGGATTAAATACCATCAATGCCAGCTCTAAGATAAAAAAAAGAAACTAATCCATGTCTGTGGAGTTCCAAGAAAATAATGCGATTCTATTGGCTGTTGCCTAATAACAAATATTTTTTTGTCAACAATAGAATAGAACTAGTAATCTCATCACTGAGTAGTTGACATTGATGTGATCTGAAATAAAACCCACGGAACTTGTTAAAAAAAAGTAAATAAAAATAATAATAATTCTCTTTGGAGATGTTAAGTTAGTGTGCTGCTTCTTAAACGCGAGAGAGAAATAAAAAGAAATAAAAACGAGAAATGAAAAGACGTAATAATAATAATTTAACCGGCGTGCTCTATTACCATCTCGGTTATACCGTAAATATCGGTTGTACCGTAAATATCGGTTATACCGTACGTCCCTTCTGACATAGAATTAGTGGTGGAAAATTCCAAGTGCCGCATTTATTGGAATTACTCCTTTCCTACCTCGAGGTTACTGACAGCCACTAAGCCGGATATAACCCTTCTGGATATCGAAACCAAACAAATGTTTGTGATCGAATTCTCAAGCCCAGCTGAGAAGAATGTCTCTCTCAAGGACGAGGATAAGATGTCCAAGTATATGGATCTCTTGTCCGAGCTTAGAAAGTTGTGTCCAGTGTCTAAAGCTAAGCTTGTAGTCCTGATAGTTGGTGTTTTGAGTGGTATCAAAAACTCATACCGAAGGGAAATCGAGTCCACTCCCGCTTGCAGATCTTCTGCCATCTCTTTGATCTGCAGAATGCAAAAAGTAGTAAACAATATTATTGGTTGCAACGAACTTGTGTTGCTAATTAATTATCATGTACAAAACTACAACAAACACCGTAACGAATTGTTGCACCAGAATTACGCTAGGACGAATTCCTTTATTAATTCTCCCACTGTCAGACTTTCTTCGACATACCATAATGTTTTTGGAAACATTGATAAATTTAATAATTCCCTTCATAATTTTTTTTTATTTTTTATTTTATTTTATTGTAAATAGGAAAACTTACAGGGAAAAATCCTTAAAATCCGTTTTCACGTAATACATAAAGAATTAAATACAAATTAATTGGTTAAAACTAAATAGTAACCATTATAGAAAAGAAACAAGTAAAACAAAAAATACATTAATACATTAATAGTTGCATGAAATGAAAAAAAAGTAATAATAATAATTTAAACAATTGTTGTATTTGACAATAATCTCATAATTTTGTTTTTAAACTGGCGTAGTGTTAGGAAGAAAATATCACAAGTATTAAAGATTCTGTTAAAGCTTGCAAGACTTCTATTGACATGTAGAATATGAATTGAAATGTAGAATAATGCGTAAACTTTTATTAAATAATCACTTAGCATAAATACAAATCGGTATAAAATATAGAGTCGAATCGGAACCGAACTGAACACCGAAATAAATCGCAATTTTTAACAGAACCAGAACCAGAACCGTAACCGGAACGTAATATTGCTCAATTTAAAAACCGAAACTGAAGCCGGAACGAAATGTTAATAACGGTTAATTTCGGTTAGAACATAATGAATATATCGGAAGCAAATTTGGAGAACATATTGTGTTGTATGTGTCGATTAAACGTGAATTTTTTATTTTATTTACATTTCAGATTTCATATATTATTTTTTCAACTGAATGAACTGGATTATTTACTAAGAAAAATCTTTGCATTATTTCTTTTTCTTCTTTATAATATTGTTATTTATTATTTTTGATAACAGAAAAGTGCATATTATTTATTGTTATTTATTCACGTTTTTCTTCTTAATAATTGTGATTATATGAACTGTGTGTGATCAGGGTCTGACTAAAGAACTTCCGTGCCCCGGGCAAACTCTTAATATGACGTCCCCAGATGTGCATAATTACGCAAAAATTAGGTTCAAGTTACTAGCCAGCTGAACCCAAATTGAAAATTACACTGAAAATTAAGTTAATGGCTTTCTTTTGTTCATTGCTGTCAAAAATATTTGTTCGTAAGTTTGTCATTAAGTCTTCAACCAAAATTTTCGGCACCCCTTGCACTTGGCGCCCCAGGCAACTGACATGACATCCCCGTAATCCTTAATTATTTTTGTATTTTCCTCCTAATTTGTTAGAATTTTATTTTATTTACGTGCAATATGTTTCTATATTTTCATTTTTATGTTCCTAAAATGTTGTATGTTTTCGTTTTTGACAATAATATAATCAATTTATTAAGTTCTATTTCTTTTGTATCTTCAATTTTATAAATCAAAAACAAGAATAAGAAGGGAATTTGGTAAATAAAATTAATCCAAAATTTATACCGGTAGGCATTTGATGTTCTACTCGTTTTTAACTTGTTATTCGAACCGGAACCGAACCGGAACTGAACCGGAATTTTTAGACGAACCAAAACCTAAACTGGAACGAAAATCTTTTACTTGGAACGTAACCATAAACCGGAACGAAATAAATTTGTGTTCGATTCTCTGTTATAAAATAATTGTTGGAGATTTTGAATTGTACTGAAATTGTTGTAAATATTTGTAAAAAAAATTAGTGGATATTTCGCTGGGTTCGTCCCGTTTGTGTTCCAATTGTAAATAAATAAATTAAATAAATAAATAATAGTATTTCTTAATATAATGCGAAGGATGATTTTAAAAGATTTTTGATTTTGACGCGATTATAAACATAAAAAAAGAAGAGATGTTGAAATGTGTGAATATTCAAGCTCGTGACCCCTGGTGCGCACTTTTACTAAGCGTAGACATCGAATAGTCGGCAAATATAATATACTATAGATGTTAAGTAAATCATAAATGTTAGTAGGTACAGAATTTTCTATCATTAATAATGAAACCATCTATATTTTCCAGTTTCACAATGAAAAATCTCTATAAATTCGCAATGTGGGTGCGATGACAGGTATATTTATGGACTTTATATATTGCATGATACGTGCTTTATCTCATTTTCTTCTACAATGCAGTTGATTGGACTATTCATTTATATACAATTTGCAGGGGCGGACTGGGAGTTTTATTTTCACCGAGTCTGAGAGCCTGTTTTAAATATTTATATTTCTGCCAAATTTTATGTAACATATTAATAATTTACATATATTATTCATTTTCTTTTTTTACATAAATATAAAAAGGCATCAAATCAAAATAATATTTTTTTAAAGAGTTTTATTTTATTTCTATTTCATAAACAATTATTGCATTAGAACTTATTGCAGCCAAATTATTTAATTTTCTGCATTCTTTGAGCATAAAAAGTTCGAAATGCTGTATACTTAAAGAGTTTCTTAGTCTATTTGAAACAACTTTTAGTTTGGAAATGATTTTTCACAGGCAACTTGCGTTAAATTAATAATTTATTTTTCTACTACTGTTAAAAAAACTGTTAAACTCGTTTTTTTTTTACATAAAATGCATATTTATGGCGACTGTTAAAAAAATGATAAAAGTGTGAAAAAAGTCTCATAAGCGTTTAATTATTTTACACTTCCATAAGCATAATACATCAGCTAGTGGGGGTACGCCGGTACGCGTACAGTGCAGGTGTACATTGCAGGTGTGGCCGTGCAATCCGAAGAAGAATCAAAGAGAGTATTTAAAACAATTAAAGTATTTTCGTTATCTTAACTCCAAAAATCTAGATTTGTTTTTCATCCATAGTTTACTGTACATTAATATTAAAAATAAAAATATATTTAAATTTCTCCTTCTTCTTCTTCTCCTTCTTCTTCGTTTTCTTCTTCTTCTTCATTTATTGGTTTAGGCCTTCGCCATTCAACCAAAATTAGCTTGTATTTTGCATTATATTACTATTTTCATAATGGACACAAAATCCGCTAAAATCCTACATGTTGTGCCTGTAGGCGCAGCCAATATGGCAGCAAGTGATAGGGAAAGTGGTATAGATTCTCCTAGTTTCAGATAGAGCAGTTGGGAATCTTTTTCATACGTAGAGCAAGCAAACAATAGGTGATGAGGATCTGCTACCTCACCACAGCTGCACAGGTTCGACTGTACTATTTTGAATCGGTCGAGAGCAAGAGTATGGTTGAGGCTGAGTCCAATGATCAAGGATGATTCTCTTTTGGTTAAATTTAGTTTCTTATACCAGGGAATGCGTGGTATTCTGGGGACACGCGATCGTTAGAATGAACCTTTTATGAGGCATGAGGCATGACTGGTCCCATTTCTCTTGCCAGTTGCGAATACATCTAATTCTGAATTCCAGTAAAAGGCACTTGTATGATATATCATAGTACTCGTAGTTAGAGTTATTTGACCAAGAATTAGCAAGAGCGTCAGCGCGTTCATATCCTCTTATTCCAGAGTGGCCAGGGACCCAGACCCATATATTTCAAAATTTAGTGTGTGTCAGTGGCGCAGCCAGGATTTTGTCTTGGAGAGGGCCGAATCAAATTTCGAGGGCACGCGGGCCGCATACAGCCCTGAACCTTATTTTTTATGGCCCCTGAAGCGGTAATCAAAATCACTTGAGCTTATTTAGGGGGAAAATATATTTAAAAATGTAAAATATACTCTCTTCCCTTTTTCTGTTTATAAAAAAATGTCAAGAAACCCTTCGGGATATTTAAAGTTCCGTCACTGCTTATCATTTTGTATGTAAAATAGACTGCGACCCAAATCAGTTCGACACCCCTGCTGTTGGATATTGATGTTTATATCAAATAATAATTCCATTATTTGTTGATAAAAAAATGTAATTGTTAAAACTTGATTTCACTTGATTTTTTCTTCGATAAATACATATTTATTTATATTTTTCGCGGGATATATTTTTGAAGTCTCAATATTTCTCTTACTTATGTTCAGTTCTCTAAATTAGCCGCTTGGCCACAATTTGTACAGAACGAACAGACTCATGTGACGGAATAAGGATTTCTTGATTATACCTACGAAAACCTAAAAATAAAATGTAAATGTGCATTTTCTGTTAATTTCAACACTAATCATAATAAAATATAGCTTATTATTATTGTAAAATACATAAGTTATTTTGCTGTACGATTATGATAAAATTGTTAAATTTTCATTTCATTGGACCTTCAGAGGGGGCTTGTGCCCCCCCCCCCCTCCATCTGAACACGCCACTGCTGTTTAGTACAACTTATATCAGTTCTTTTTGTGTGTAAAACATTATCATTTCAAAAATACCTAAGAAGATATTGATATTCACGTTTATCTACAAAATAAAACCAAATACCGATTTTAAGAGCGCTATTGTCAAAACTACTCTCTTTATTATATTTCTACTATTTTTACTCTATTTGACGTTTGAGGTGTCATTTTAAAATTACATTCTGAAGGTTATACCGAAGTCAGATTTCCACTTTATCTTATCTGAATCGAGTAATTAGTTGTTTAAAACAGTTTTATCATTTGACTGGGCGAATATTTTAGTCGATGTGTCAGGGGGAAAAGGGATCAACGCTCCCCTTCATATAATTCGTTGGAGCATATTTGGAAAGTGATGTATTTTCACTTGAACAATAATTATGTCACTTTATCAAGAGTAGGAAATCTTAAAAAAATGTTTATTTATACGAAAAAAAAAAAAGAAAATGCCAATATTGTTTACAATGAAGTAATTGAAAAATTAACTACTGTTGTGGTTAAATTTTATCTTCAACTCCCCGGGCAGCGCCGTGTAATCTGCTGGTCCTTGGAGAGGCCCAGTCCCGTCGCCCCCCCTCCTTGCTGCGCCACTGGTGTGTGTAATAGTGAAATTCATTTTTTAATTTCTAAACTTATGTGGTCTGAATCGGCTAATATTCCGGTTCTGGATAAGACTTGAAGAGCACTTTGCGAGTCTGATAGAATAATATATTTTTGAGGATAGAGATTAGAAATAATGACTAGAGCTTTATGTATAGCTGTTAGTTCAGCGAGCATAATGGATGTTTCTTTTGCAATTTTAATAGCACATTCTATCTTAAATTTTGGAATGTATACTCCGCAGCTGGAGTTTAATACAACAAGGTTCTTCGAAGCGTCTGTGTATACTTGGATATATCCTGGGTATTTTTCTGCTAAAATAGTTTAGAACATAGCGTTAGTATCCAAGTTGTCGTCCTTAGATAGGCCTAGATTTAGTTCTATTGATAACGGAATAATTTGAGTCTCGAATGGGAAGGCGTAACATGGGAGCGATTCAGAAAAACAAGAGTGACAAATAAAAGTTAAAAATTAATAATTGTTAAATACTCCTTATAAATATGTATAAATAAATGTTCCATTTGATTTCCATTATTTTCTTCGAACATAATTCTATTCGAATTAAAATAGAAGAAGTAGCTTTCACATTATTGATCAGATATTAATATTAAAAATAAAAAATTATATAAATTTAAATCGCATTTTTTTCAATATTTTTACTATGTAAGAATATTAAACTAATACATGGTTAAATTCAGAAAAATATACGTTAATGAATAGGTATAAAAAATATGTATAATCCCATTTGAAAAAACATAACTTTGTACTCTAACTTGAAAACCACTGGTTTAAAAATTTATTTTCTTCTTTAAGCAGGTGTCCTCCTTGGTCTCCTACAACTCCTTTGTATAGTTTTTTTTTTTTTACTGATCACAGTAAAAAAAAAACTTTATTATTAAATAAAGTTAATATTGGCGGTGGTCGGTTTCGTTGTTACACCCTGTATTGTGATTATTTCAGTGCTTTTGATAAGCAACAGAAAAATTAATAGTTCATAAGTGTGGACTGGGCGGACGTCGGCAAATATTAAATTGCTTATTTGCCAAATGGGAAAAGGTTGTCGATACAGTTCAGTGAATTTCAGAATATTGCGAATTGCGCTGACCGCTTGACCGACCGTTGAAATCTATATACTTATTGAATATTTACATGCACTCATAAGCTCATAAATAATAGTTATATAACAACGTAACAATGCCGATTATAAATACAATGTATTCATGTTATATTGCTACCGAATTGTAAGTAATATGAGTGATGTAACAAAATAAAATAAAATTTACCAAGCATCCCTTTTTTTATGTTTCATAGTCACCTATTTTATTAAGATGAAATAAATGTTAAAAATCATGTGTTAATAACTTATAATTAAAATATAAAATTATACTAGGGGCCTCAGCCCGGCTACGCCAGTCTTCTCCCCTACGTTGTTAAAACTCGTCGCTTCGCGATTCGTTTTAATATAATAAGGCATTTTGTCGCACTTGTCGATTATAAAACTCGTCGCTCATCTTTTTTTAACACTATTTTATGGAAATTCCCCCTGCAAATGTCTTAAGTTTAATCACCTTAAATACTTAATTAGTTTTCTTCTGTCAAGAAATACGTTCAAAATGTAAAATCTCGTCACATTTTAAATTGCAAAAAAATTGACAGCTGTCACCTTTTGAAATCTTGTAAGCATAGTTTTGCCTCAAAATGATCCAATAATAGCCCAGATTTTTTGAAAAATGTTTTCTGATGCTTCAAAATATTATCTTGCACGTCAAAAAAGCTATCTTGAACCATTATCACCACTTAACACTTTGATTAACCCTGAAATTTTTAATATATATAAATTTTTTTTTAACACTATTTTATGAAAATTCGCCCTGCAAATGTCTTAAACTTTATCGTGAATTCACCTTAAATCCTTAATTAGTATTCTTCTGTCAAGAAACACGTTCAAAATGTGAAATTTCGTCCCATTTTAAAATGCAAAAAATTTGACAGCTGTCTCCTTTTGAAACCTTGTAAGCATATTTTTGCCTCAAAATGCTCAAATAATGGCCCAGATTCTTTGAAAAATGTTTTCTGATACCTCAAAATATTATCTCGCACGTCCAAAAAGCTATCCTGAACCATTATTACCATTTAACATTTTGATTCTCGCCGTAAATATTCTGGCCCGGACGTGTATTAAGAATATTTTTGAATTATCGTCTGATAAAACCCGTCCGTGCCGATCAATGGTGACTTTGATTCGACACGGATTCGAGGAAAAAATGCATGATTTTTATCAATAAAAATTAGTCAGTACCCCCTGTCGAAATAAAATTAAGCCTAAGCACTAAAAAAATATCATCCGGATAAGACGGCGGTTCATTTTCCTCTCTCCGCGTTACCGGAAAAATGAAGATACACAAGAAGTTGAATAGAACATATGTACATAACACATTTGTACAATATAATTAAAATATAAAATTATATGATAAATAAATAAAATAAAATAAAAATATTAAGACCCACTCTTTCCACCTTCAGGTAAACCTCTAGATAACTATCTGACAAATAAGATTTTGTGATACTTTCTGTGCTGAATAAATATTATCCCATCTTTCTATCATCAGATGTTATGTAACGAGTAATGAGACTGACGTATTGAATTCACTGATTAGTATTGACATTTATTCAGCAGATGAAGCTCCAGATAACCTTATCTGTCAGATAGTTATCTAGAGGTTTACCTGAAGGTGGAAAGACCGGACCTTAGACTTGTCTTTTAACATTTATTTTATTTCAGTAAAATAGGTGGCTATCAAACAATGGAATTATATTGGTTTCACTCACACTGAATAAAAAGACTAAAGAATGGAAGCTTTATGAATTTTTGCATACAAATTTTTCTGGCGGAAATACGTCATTCCAAGTACCACAATTGCTGTCAATATTTTGTTCTTTACGAATTAAAAAATTATTATTAAATTTATTTTGATAATTTAAAGTATATTTATAACTTATAAATCAAAAATAAAAGACAAGGCTCAAATAGTTTTTAGTTATTTTATAATTTAATATAAAATTACGCATTTAACCTGAAATTTGCACCTTGTCAATTTTAAGCTATGCTACTGCATGTGGACGATCAAGAACAAAAAATGCCAAGACTAAAGGAATAATTTTTCATTCGTAAGTATTTCTATTTTATTCTATCTATTCATATTACGTAAATGAATCAATGAGATTTTGATAAATATCAACATACACGTTATTTATGGACAATGGTGTTCTGTCATAATTTTCTGCTATAAGTTCTGTATATATTTATTTACTTTTGTGTATCATTAATTTTATAATAATAAATTACAGATATGTAATAGTGTTTTATTGATTGTTTGTATCTCCTATCTTTAGCTTCTTTTGAAAATATCAATATATGAAAATATATTTGCCACTTGATATGAATATATTTAACATATTTCTTAAAAAGTATAATGATGTCCGTTCCCTATTTATCAGCCAACAATAAATTTAATCCTAATTAAAATGACGTAGATTTGTACGCGTTAACAAAAACATTCTGACACGATGTTTACAAGATATGCACAGTTACGAAAATCGCGAACAATTGCTTTATTATATTCAGTCTACAAGCAGTTATGCAAATTATAATCTTGAATCTCATCAGACGCTGCTTAGTTATAATTTCAAACAGTCCCTCACGGCCTCAAAAACTATAACTTGATCTCGATTCCAATAAAAAGTGCAAAGAGTGAAAGGTCGACCATGTTGTAACACAATAAATATCAATATAATATAAGAATCAGTGATTAGTGTTAATTTAATTATTTAATAATTTAAGAAGTGATAGTTTATAAATTATAAATTTATTATAATGTCGAAATTTTTTATTGACATTAAATTAATGGCGATAAAAATTAATAGTTAAATTAGTAATACTTAAATATATTTGTGTGTAATATATTATTTTTCAGGAAATTACTTAATTACTGCCAAAATATTTCGGGGACTGCCGGAAGAAGTACTTATAATCATCACAAACATTTTTAAAGCGATTTTAAGTTTAGGCTACTTCCATCTTGCCAAACAGTGACGGACTAAGAAAAATCGGGGCCCTAGGCAAGAGTCTCATTGTGGGCCCTACCAGCAGAGCTGGACTGGCCCACCGGGGTACCGGGCTTTCCCCGGTGGGACATGAAGTCTTACATGAAGAATTATACAGTTTTGCATCAAATAGAGAAGATTAAAAAAAATCTCTAAATAATTTTTCTTCTCACCCCTTTTTTCCCTCATTTTTTTTTTTTTTTTCTTTCTTTGTCGATGAAACAATATACGAAAACGATGAATAAGATGAAGAGGAAAATGAAGAAATAGTACAAAGTGAGAAAGAAGAGTTAGAAATTAAAAACAAAAATAGTGAATTACTTTGCAAGAGCTGTAAAAATATTAATTACTATTATTTTCTACTTTACTCTTGGGCCGATATCGCAATTTTTCTGGGCCGGTTTAGTTCTATCTATCTGCCCTTCGCAACAGGTGTACCTCAAAGAAGTGTAAATTGACAATTTTATACCAGACCCCAACAACTCAAGACAGCACTGTGTTTACATTTGTAGACGATACTACATTGCTAACCTGCCATGGCGACCCAAATGAAAAATCCCGACAGCTATTTACAGGAAGTACAGCATTTGATTGAATATTGACTAAAAATATGGTGAATAAGAGCCAATGAAAATAATGTTACCATGTTACCTTACCAAATAATCCATACATGTTAACTTCAGAAACAAAAGAGAACCAACCAAGAAATTCCCAAGCAAAAATATATATATTTGTAAAAAATTTGTAATATATTTGTATATGTGTTGTAATTGCAGAAATGTTTTAATTTAGTTTTTGAAACAGAACGAAAATGAAAACTAATTTTATGGCTACTGGGTCACAAATTTTTATTTACAATTTTAATTAAAGAAAGTTAATTACAGTTTATATGAATGACATTTGCTCTAAAAATTTAACGATTTAATTAAACGTTTCAGTTATTTGACAAAGCAATTGTTCTTACTTTTCTTATGAAGAATTCATAAGTGATAATTTTTACTTTTATTCTTGTAAGAGATTTGATAAAAATACGAGGAGAACCGTCATAAAATTTAATTAATAAAATTTGTATTATATTTAAATTATAAACTTTGAAATACTGCTCTTATACGGCAACAATTAGCATCTTTTTCACTTCTAAACCAAATTTGTAGGCACTTTCAGGTTATGCATGTATATTTAATTTTATTGTTTGTATTGTTGTTCTCGATGCAGTTTACTCAAAGGCGCGTTAAAGCATTGTACGCCATGAGGACAGCCTTATCCATTATGCCTAGGACTTAAAACACAAGATTAAAAACAGGCATTGTAAAGAAAAACTAAATTTCAAAATAAAAATTATAATACCTGTAGTATACGTTGCAATTTCTCGTTTTGAATCTCGTGCGATTTATCGTACGAGAATTATTGTATCGTGTACTACAGGAGTTTCGTACGAGATTTTGTATGATACTGAAAATAAACCAATTTTTATTGTTCAGACCTAAAATATTGGACAGAATGAACCGATAACGGCACATTAGGATGTGCATACTCATATGACCATAGCGAACAACTGTTAATATATCAAAAGTATTTTCGAGATTTATAGGAAACACATTCTTAGGAAATTTTTATATGTTTTTGGATTTATTCAACAACTTATTTTCCAACATACTTAACTAATGACTTAACTAAGGCAACCATAAACATTTCAGTTCGCTTTTCTACAAAATACTCTTGATTGCAGTTTTTAAACTTTTTATTTAATTATTTGAGTTGGGTGTTATGCACAAAACAAATTCAACGATTTATGATTGATATAATATGTTTTTATTTTCCTTAAACTAGTTTATAACAATAATTATGACAACAATAATTCTCTTTAATTTAAAATATAATAAACTAGATAAGAAAACGGCATGGCTTGGCGGATCGAGGACATTTAATGCTCCTAGGCCTTAGGATAAATATTAACATAGATACTCTTTAGGACCCTGCGGAAGTAACGACGCATAGAAGTGGCTTGGGTTTCATATGTATAACCAGGATAAAATTTTACAGAGAAACTCTTTAGGATTCTGCGGAAGTAATGGCGAATAGAAGTGTCTAGAGTTTTGTAGGTATAACCAAGAAATCCTAGATACATCTCGGTTCTTCACCGATTTGGGCCTAATTTTGCAAAGTTACTCTTTAGGACCCTGCAAAAGTAATGGCGTAAATAAAAAATATTTTTGGTAATTCATTGAAAATTTTGTTTTAAAATTATGTTAGCGCGTCTAAGTAGTTCTGAAAAATACAGCAAGAAGATAGAAATTTTCTTTGAATAGCTGACTGGTCAGCTGTATTAAGTCAACACGCCTTCGTTCAGCAACAAAATTGTTCGTTACTGGGGGGGAAGAAGGATCTGTGGTTCCCCGTATTCACGTGCCTGATGTTCAAGCCTAAATCGTGAAAACAACGTATCCCATCTACACAATCATTCGCGCAATACCGGATCAGCTATAGTGCGTTCAAAGCTGAGTTTGCAGTACAGGGCATATGGAGTAGTTCTTTTTCATACTCTCTAATGGGTTTACACAATGACGCTATCCTTTTCCTGCTTGTCGACGTTGCCAGCTCTAAAACGCGCTGATCTGTGAAGACGCAGTATTCTATAAATGGCCATTTGTTTTTGTTGAGTGTTATTTTGAGTTTTATAAGAGTTGATTTTTGTAAATCATACGAGTTTTTCATATTATTATAATTGACTCATTTGACACTTTTACAACATTTGGTAACACCGCTCCCATTTGCCATAAGAGTTATACTGCAAACTCACCTTTGAACGCACTATAGTTATATATGTATAAGATAATCTAGAACAATGTTTCTCAACAGGTGGTCCACGGCCACCAGTCGTCCCCAGAAAAATTTTAGTGGTCCGCGAAAATTTTTATATGTGTTTTTTGCAGTTTTTTTTTTTTGTTATTTTTTATGTCAATAATTTAAATTTTGTTTATTTTCTGTAAACATTCTGTGATGTTCTACAAATAAAATAAATGTATTTATTAGCACATTAAATATATCTGATTTCTTGCAAAAAATGCATCAACAATTATTATTAGAGGTCCGCGTTAGAAAATTATATATTATACTGGTCCACGGTCCATTTTTGGTAGAGAAACAATGATCTAGAATAATATTTACCGTTCGCCGAATGGACTCGGACGCACTATTTAATATAGATGCAATAAGGATAAACTATTAATTATTCATCGTAAAATGGAAAGCAAGGACACCATAAACAAAATATTAATTATTACGGTGACATCTTAACAAGTTTTATTAGAAGTTTTATGGCAGCTAACGATAATTTTTCAAGATATTAACGAATTAATAGCTTGCATTTTATGTTTAAATTAAGGTTATTTATTTTAATATTAAATATATTTTTTTATTTTATTTGATGTGTTTCTTTTCAGGATTTTGTAGCTTTGATGGGTACGAGGCCACAGAGAAACCGAAAGCTTTAGGACAGGGGCCGAAAACATTTTTTGCGGCGCGTGCCGCATTAGGTAACAATTTTTTAAATTATTTTACAATGCGGACCGAATTCTGTAACAAATTCTTTTTATAGGCTATACTTCCTTTTGTAATTTCTATTTTTTAGAATAGAATAGAATAGAACTTTATTATTCTTGCCCTAAGGCTTAGACTCTTACATGATATTTTACAATATTTTAAAAATTCAGTTATTTATGTTTTTACATTTTGTTAACAAAAAATTACATTGTTTCCTTTCCTTTTTAAAAAAATAAAAATAAATAAATGTAATTTCTATTTCTTACTATCTTTAGTTCTTGTTTACGCCGGTTTACACATAAGAAGCCTGAAGCAGCGTGGCAATATCGTGTTGGCTATGCTGGATAAGAAAAGTAAATATTATATTTTTTTACTGATGGCCCGAATAAAATCGTTGGGTAGGCTGCATTCGTTCCACAGGTTGCCGGTTTATTTATTTATTTATTTATTTTACTTAGAGCACAAACAGGACGAACCCAAAATAGTGCTCTTAGATATTACAAAAAGAAAATTTTTACATATAAATTTACAGATAGTATGAAAATAGTTAAATATTTAAGTATTTATAAATCATAAATTTTTTAAAGAATATTACTCATGAGATTTTAGCTGTAAAACCATTTTACAATGTTTTTTAAATTGTTGATGTTTATAACAGAAAATGTCAACATTGTTGAAAATGTTGTTGTACGTATCTGAAAGTCTTATTTTTGGAGAATTAAAATAAATGTTATTGTTAGATTTATTACTATAAAATAAAGGTCGATTTCTTATATTATGCGACGGAACGCGTAGCTTAAACAAAGACACTAGTTCACAGGAATTGTACATATTATTCATTATTTTATACAATACTAGTACATCAGATAACGATCTACGGTCTTTTAATGACAACATGTCAAGTTCAAGCAGTGTTTCGTTATAATCAGTTAGTCTATTGTGATTTTTAAAGCAAATATATTTTAGCGCTTTCTTTTGAATGTATTCAAGTTTGTTAACATATTTGTCGTAGAGTGGATTCCATATAACAGAACAATAATTTAAATTACTAAAAACAAAAGCATAATACAGAGATTTAATAGGTTGAGCAGAGCGGAAATCCTTAGTAGTTCGGGTTATAAAGCCTAACATTCTTAAAGATTTAGCACAAATGTAACTAATGTGAGGATCGAAGGTTAGTTTGGAATCGAAAATGACACCTAAATCTTTAATTTCGGTTACTCTTGAGAGAACATTATTATCAATATTGTAATTATAATTCAAAATGTATCTGTTACGCGAAAATGAAATGACGTGACATTTATCACAATTGATAAAAAGTTTATTTTCCTGGCAATATGTAGCAAATTTAGATAATTCCGCCTGCAGGA
The DNA here is from genome assembly GCA_963971575.1 of Liopterus haemorrhoidalis. Classification (NCBI taxonomy): domain Eukaryota; kingdom Metazoa; phylum Arthropoda; class Insecta; order Coleoptera; family Dytiscidae; genus Liopterus; species Liopterus haemorrhoidalis. The sequence goes on from OZ020611.1 coordinate 53,901,977, forward strand.
GATCGGCATCTGATAGACTGCGAATGTTTCTGTAGATCCTCAAATCGTCGGCGAAGAGCTGGAACTGAACATCTTTGAATATTGATGATACATCGTTGATAAATAATAAAAAAAATAGCGGCCCAAGGTGGGACCCTTGTGCCAAACCTGAAGTGAGCTCTATAAAACTGGATGTGAATCCATTGATACAGACAGCCTGGGATCTGTTACTAATGTAGGATATAATCCATCTAAGGAGGTCACCGCGAATGCCGAGTTTGAAAAGTTTATTAATAAGTATAGAATGGTTGATTTTATCAAACGCTTTTTTCAAGTCAGTGCTAATGGAATCAACTTGAATTTGTTCATTCATATTATGAGATAAATAATCCACATATATTAACAAATTTGTCTCTACAGATCGCCCTGTAAAAAAACCATGCTGTTGTTGAATGATTATGGCTCTTACCGATTGAAAAAGATAATTGTAGACCAATTTTTCAAACAATTTGCTCATTGTGTTAAGTTTAGAAATAGGCCGGTAGTTTTTAACTAAACATTTGTCACCAGATTTAAAAACCGGTACAATTAATGCTTTTTTCCAGCTGTCTGGAAAAACGTTTTCCGAGAGCGACTTATTGAAAATAATGAAAAGTGGACAAGTTAACTCATCGGCTAAATTTTTAAAAAATATAGGGAGAATATTGTCTGGGCCGGAACCTTTTTTAGTGTCTAGATTGAGGAGAGCAGTTTCAACTTTTTTTCGATGGACATTTTCGTTAACTATAATAGAGTCTGCAGGTTCATAGACCGAGTGGAAGTAGTCCGAAAACATGCTGCAGATTGTTGCAGGATCATTTGCAACACAGTCGTTATATATTAAAGTGTTTGGTATACTAGATTTATTAGATTTAGTGGAAATAAAACTCCATAGTGATTTGTGATTGTCGATGATATTCTGCTCCATTTTAGAAATATAATTTGAGTAATCTTGCGAAATAAGGAATTTAGATCGCCCACGAAGTATTTTAAAGGAGACATAGTAATTTTTGTCTTTAGTGATTTTCCATTTTTTGTGGAATTTATTCTTCTCTTTGATGCATTTAATAGTACTGGCCGAAAACCAGCAAGGGAATTTGTTTTTATTTACAATTTGACGCGGAACATATTTGTCTATTAAATCATATAAAATATCGTACAATAAACTAACTGATTGGTTCGCGTCAAGTCGGGCAAGTTCGTTCTCCCACTCAACTTCACTCAATGCATGAGAAATAGCTGTGCAATTCATGTTTTTAAATATGTATCTGTGACTAGTATTATGTTTTAAATACGCTGTTTTTACGTCAAGTATAAACTCAAAAGAAGGGTGATAAATGTCCTCATCAACCAACGGAACATCACACCTAATCAGACTCTTTACAATGCTAGAATTAGTCAATACTAAGTCTAAAACATTATTGCTAACATTCTGTAAATAATTAAATTGATAAAAAGAACATAAATTAAAGTAATCTATAAAAATATCATGACGATATTCGTTCATTAGTTTGGATGGCATAAAATAATTATCTTTTACTGACCAAGAGAGATGTGGTAAATTAAAATCACCCAAAATAATAAAAAAATCGTCAGGATAACAATTAAGTTTAGCATTTACATTTTTGAAAAACACTTTAAAGGCATCATGGTTGTAATCGGGAAGGTATACACAGCACACATAGCACACGCGATTATCACTACCGGTAACACATATCCACAGATCTTCAGCGGAAGTTTGCCAGTCCAGGAGAGGAACAGCCGCAACGCAGGATCGGGTTGCGATAAGTACACCTCCTCCGTCGAGTTTATGAGAGTTGGAGCGATCACGATCACGCCGAAAAACGTTGAAATCACTATTGAACAGCTCTGAATTAATAATAGAGGGGTTAAGAAAGGTCTCCGTGAGACAAATAAGATCACAACTTGAAGATGAAATATTTTTGTAAAAATCATTCGTCTTGGTTCTCAGTCCTCTGACGTTTTGATAAAAAATATGCATACTGAATGGAAATTAAAAAACTAAGGCTAATTTTTATTCGGATAACAAAATTAGTAAACAGTTACAAGTCATTCAGATCGTTTTGAGAACGAATGAATTTAACTGGCGATCTGTCAGTTTTACGCATGTGAATGGTAGAGTTGTATACCCAGACGTATTTAAAATCTTTTTCTTTAGCGATCGCGCGGGTGTTTTTGAGTAAAAGTTTGTTTTGTGCTGTCAGGTGTTCATTGATGAAGGCATTGCATTTAAATTCGTCAATGTACAAGCCTGGGCGTTCGTTTTTGGCGGGGGTTTTCTTCAACATTTTTACGGCACCAAGTATCTCATGCTTCCTGCGGCGAGTATTTAATTTAATTATGATGTTGCGGGGCCTAGACTTAGTGGCATTGACGTGCTGAACTCTGTGAGCAACATTGATGTCAGTGACGTCAGCACCACAATCCAAAAAATTGAAAATAGTACCAACAGTGGAATATATATCTTCATCTTTTTGCTCGGGTATTCCTTGAATTTCTAAGTTATCAAGCCGAGAACGTTGTTCCAGTTCAGATATGCGCGCATCTTGGGCACTAAGTTCATTTTTTAAAGCGATATTTTCGCTTTTTAAGGATTTTATTTTATCTTTAAACAAATTCAGATTAGCTTCAAAGCCAGATATTTTGCTGCTGCAGAAATTAACTGACTCCAACACAGAATCGATTTTTGAGTTGAATTCAGAAATTAGCTCGGATTTTAGAGTAGAGATCTAGGATTTAAATTCGTCTTTAGTGAATATATTGGAAGTGTAGGGTGATCGTGCTCCTTCGTCGTCTACAATATTTAACGAATTATAGTTGTCAAATCGACATTTTGGGCAAAGCCATATTATGTAGTCAGATTTAAGTAGTTTAAGCTGATCATCATCGATATTGACACAGATAGAATGAAAACTGTCAGAACATTTCCCGCACTTGATGCCGGGGCATCTTCTGCTGATGACCCTAGTACAAGTCTTGCATGGGGCGCCCATGACTGTTGAAGCACCAGACAAGTTTGAATACGCACAGTACGGAATTCACTGTTTAAAACAATTTTTAAATATTCGTTAGTTTATTTATTGATGTGTTAATATATTTAGTAGTGTAAAATAAGATTATTTTCACCAGCACGAATTAGAAGCAAAAATACACAATTTGATGTAAATTTTAAGATTTAAAATCTCAACTGTATACTTTTAAGGAGGAGATTTTAGCACATGAAAAAATAACGTGTTCACACTGAACTATGACTGTATGACTGAACAACCAATATCTTTTAAACAACCAATATCTCATGAAAGTTTTTTTTTTTTTTTCTTGAAAATAATTTTTTTGCCAGTTTCTCTAGGCATTCATTTAATTCTTACAACAAATTTAAAAAATACGTTTACCAAAATACAAAAATCAAAAATCAATTCGAAAAAACAATCTGTTCAAAAATTCCAACTGTAGGTATTATTACAGTTCACTTCAATGTTTATTATTCTGATTCTTTAGATTTTAAAACCAACCCCTCTGCAAAATAAGGGGGGGGGGAAGATTTTTTAAACACGATTTTAAAAAAACTGACCACAAATTTTTGTTTATTAATCAACGTACATTCAACGAAACCGACTCAAAAAAAAAAAAAAAACACTAAATACATATTTGTTTATATTTTTCAAGCAGTATTTTTCAAATATAAAGTGGGTTTTACACGATTCAATTAATTGATCAATTAATTGAAAAAGTTGACATTCAATTAATTGATGTGTGTAAAGCGTAAAAATTTCGTCAATTAATTGATCAATTAATTGACAAGAAATTTGATCAATTTATTTTGAAAATAAAACAAGTTCTATTTTTCGTCAATTTTTCATCAATTTTTTAGGGAATTCTAGGTATATTTTTATCTGTTAAGATATTGCCAACTGTATAGTTGTAGCATAACCTCGAAACATATTATTTGTGTTTCGGTTTCAAATCTAACATAACCTGAAACGTTTTAATTTATCATCATCTAGATTATTTCTTTTGTTTTTGTTCACAGCTCGTAATTTTGTGAAGATTTTTTCAATATTTTCATTTTGATAAATATGTCAACATGTTTTACAGTTGGTAATGTAAAAATTTTCAAAAAAATTGATAAATAAATTGATGTGTGTAAAGTGAAGTTTTTTTTCCCAAGGTTACCAATAAATTTTTCAATTAATTGACAAAAAACTTGATCAATTTGTTGATCAATTAATTGAACTGTGTAAAACCAACTTAAGTGTCAAAGATCTGTATGCCAAATTTCAATTCTTTAAGTTCAACCGTTTGGCCACAATTTCGATCGTAAAAGATAGATACATAATTGGAGCTATAATGGTCTTTGGTTCTATCTAAGTCTAAAAAAATAAATGGCGCAAGAACTTAAATAAAGTCAAAGCCCACCCACAGGGCATTTGTGAAGATGATGAAACCACAGTGTCATTATCAAGATCTAAAATCACTTCATAAGAACACATTTTCTAATTCCTAGAAGAAACATTCTCCAAAATTTGTAATGGCACCTTAAAATTTGTCTACCATTAATAAAAAAAAATTATGGCCATAATTTTGTTCTAATGAAGCCTATTAAAATTTAAAACTGCATAATGACTACCAAACAAGGCGCGTAGCATAATACCCTGGTTAAACAATAATAACGTGCAACGAAATACTACTATTTTATTTTTAATTGACAAATTAACTAATAATGCAAATTTTTATAGATAAACAAATCGTTACAAGCGAAAGTAATGACATTAAAAAAAAAAGTATATTTGTCAAACGTCATCGAATAAAGGTCAAAGATGATAGGGAAGTGAGCGGGATCTTTAAAAAAAAACATCAGAATCAATAACTTCAGTAATAATATAGTTCTGTTCATTAAATATTACTTTACATCGCAATAAAGTGAAATATAATTAATACTAGTGTTTATTACTCATGATATAAATTCTTTTAAAATGATGGTTTGTACATTCAGGATCTGAGAATCCGTTCTAACCTTGGTCTAAATTAGGTTTAAGGTCTTATTAATCATCTCAAGTGTGCTTCAGGATGTAAATCTTTCACATGTTTGCGAAATCGAAGAACAAAAATACATGAGATCATATTTTTGGACGTAGATTCTATATTTTAATATAATCTGTATGTACGGGTGTTTCCTCTTATATTTCGGGATTGCGCTAAACTAGTGCTGCCATCTGGCAACTGACGCTTCTATCGTAAAGTTTGACATTTTTTGCGGTATACGTACTCAGAACGTTTTGACGTACGAGCGCTATTTGTGTTGTTTACAGTAACTTGAAAAAATTCATCTCGGCTGAAAATGGAAGTAAATCGTGAACATTTTTTACAACTTTCGATGTGGATTAAACCCAACAACAGTGCATCGATGAACTTAATTCAACTTTTGGCGATGAAGCGCCATCAAGGACTAATGTTTATCGATGGTTTGCCGACTTCAGTCGTGGCCGTAGTTCGCTTAAGGACGAATTTCGTGAAGGTCGTTCAATATCGGTTGTTCTTCCGGAAAACATTGATACTGTGCGTGAACTAATACTGCAAGATCGTCATGTGACTTATCGTGAGATTGAGGTATCTTTGGGCATTAGTGGGACCAGTATACATTCACTATTGCATGAACATTTGGCCGTCAAAAAGATTTGTTTGCGTTGGATCCCACATAATCCTCAAAAGGTGCCTCAATCGGTGTAAAAAAAGTGCTTCGAAAATTAGTTCATACGCATGCAAAAGTGTATTGATCTTCGTGGTGAATATTTTGAAAAACAATAAACCACTTTTGTTAATAAATAATTGTTTTGATCTCAAATCCCGAAATGTAAAAGGCAACCCTTGTATTAGGGATGTGCCTGATTATACATACATATTTCATATCCACTGATACGGATAAGTTTACGAATTATTTTGTAGAATATCCGCGGATACTGATATGGATAAAAATGTTCTGTTAACCTTTAATAATAAAATTTGTTTTAAAACCATAGTTCATAAAATAAATATGACTTTTTCTGTGAGATTATATTTTAAAAATATTAATTTTGAGACTGTCTCTTTGAATTTTTAATAAAAATCGTAAATTTCTGCATTAAAATTTTGTAACTTATTGTTTATTTAATTTTTAACCTTAAAACTTATATATAAAGCCAAATATCTCAGCGTTTTTTTCTGCATTTGCTTCGTATTCAAGTCTTCATTAGATAAATAAGAAATATTTTACAGTGTAGACTGTAGTGTGAGTAACTCAGTTCGCAACTATTAAAAAAATATATTGTTTTTTTAATATTTTTAATTTCAAAAAAATACACGCACTATCTTAGCTATAAATACAAAAAATATACAACTCTTTGACCCACATATAGGAAAATACTACGAGTTCAAAAAACACATCCCCAGATAAATATAAACAAATATGTATTTAATGAAAAAATAAATATTTTTGTAATATTTTGAGTGGCATATCAAATAAAACCTCTTCATGCGTCGATCAAAAAGCAAATTTTTATTTTTGAAAAAAAAATTTTATGTGATTTTCTCCAAATATATTTCAAAAAAGTTTTGTCTCCGACCCTATCTCCCAGAAGGGTTGATCTAAAAATCTGAAAAAAATCTCAATTATGTAAATTGATGGAACCGGACTACAACAGGAATTTTTGATTAGATTAGTTTTTCGAAAAATTTCGATTTTGTTTCATTGATAAAAAATATTTTTTATTATTTATTGTGTGGTATTAAAGTAAGCCCTTAAGGTGACATTAAACAAAAAGTTTTTAAAAATTCGTTTTTTTAATATGGTTTTAGTAAAAAAGTTTAGTAAAAGCTATTCCCGCAGCCTTTTACACAAAGGGGTTAAACTAAAAATCTGAAAAAATTATAGGTATTGTACATTGATCTGAGCTGGAAACATAGGAGAGGTATTTTTGATCAGATTGCGTTTTTGGAAAATATTGCAGTTTTTGTGTTTGATAAAATGAATTATTTTTTAATTAATGGCTAAATTATGGCTAAATTTGAAATTAAAAATTAATTAAAAAATTTAACAGTTGAGAATCGAGTTCATGTGTGTAAGGTACTTACAGGCGGCGCCTATTGTTATACGCCATGATTCAAAACTATTGTTTGAATTAGTTTCGTTTTTTTTTTGTTTTTAAGGTATCAAACAAGAATAAATCAGTTTTAGTAGTGAAATACTTATAAAACAAATTACACATTGTTAATAATGAGAAAGACGTTTTTGAAAATAAAAGAAATAAGCCATTTTTCAATATATGTTTTATTAATTTAATAAAGACTTAGATACGAAGCAAATGCAGAAAAAGTTGCTGGGATTTTTTAATGTAAATTTTATCGTGTTGAAATTTTCGTAAATTATTTAAATTTAGTTTAAAAAAATTAAATGGAAGCTCTTGGTACTCAAATTACGAATAAAACTGATTATTAAAAGACTTTTTATCAAAAAAAAAATTCTTAGACATCCAGCATTATATTAGCTTCTTACATTTATTAAATACCAACAAACCCTGAAAGATGTGAAAATTCACACTTCCCATCAGTTTTTACTATCTAAAATATACATATGTATCTGTTAAATAGTTTATTCAGATTATATACCTATTCAGTGTTTTTTTCATAAATATATTAAAAATAATAAATACATATATTTGCATTCACATCGCATCCTTGACCGTATCACAAAATATAGTTTAAAAAATAATTCCAGTTCTAATCTAAAAAAATAATGTTTATGTTTGTTCCATTTTATTCTGACCCTGTAATTTACCTTTTCTAGGCAATTATCTAGATATCAAGTATCTAGACCTAGGCACTCCTCCTACGCATTATAAAAATATACATCTAAATTAAAAGAGATTTTAATTAAACGATATTAATTAAATTGCGTTCACATGGCGTTTTCGTGCATTACACGTTATTGACACATATCTGCCTGTCAATAAATTTCAAACTGATTTTAAATCTGGCCTTCACTGTAGCACATCCGTGCACTATAAGATTTATGGCATATACATATAAGAACTTACAAAGAACTGGAGTAACAGCATTGGATCTCAAACTGATAATAACTATTGAAGTTTGACAGCTGGATGTACCAATGGATGTACTTTATAAGGATATAATGGTGTAATTCAGTGTGTAAATCAATAGAAGCTCTGTGGGATGCCACATTAGTCGATTGGACAAGGGTTGCATTTAGATGACATCTTTAAGGCCCATTGAGACATCCAAATTAGGCTCTAATCTAATTTTTTAAATATTTAAATTTTTTTTATTATTTTTGAATCGCGTAATAGAGTGCAGATATTATCGATTCTATATATCGATAAATCGGTATATTCGCGATTTTTTAAATTATGACAAATTTTAATATGGCGTTAAACTTTCATCTTCGCATGGACGTTTCTCAATAATGAAATGCGATAAAGACCTACGGTTGAAATTTTTGAAATCTTGAGGTCCTAATTGACTTGTAAACATATTTTGAAACAAACAAAAATTTTGAAAATTTTTATTTATTTATTTTTTTAAAATTTTTCTAAATCCTAACTAAAAAATCAGCTGTAGCCACCGCCATCACAAAGTACTTGTTTAATTTATGCAGCTTTATCAAAAAATGTCTTAAATAAAAGTTGTTAGTTATTGCTTTTATAGCAACTTTTGTTAAATAAATTTTTTCGAGATATTTCTCTGTTGTGAAATATTCGGAAAAATCTTAAAACCGACACGAGTAAATTCCCATTTCTAGTTAACCGAATTTTACCAAAAGTTGAACAACTCGTGTCATTGATGTCAAAATCTTAAATATGAAGTTTCATAAAAATCCTTTCAGTCGAATTTGCTCTGCACGTGTACACGTACCGACAGACAGACCGACAGATAGACCGATAGACAGACAGACAGGCAGACAGACAGACAGAAAGTCAGACCGACAGACATCATGCTAAAAATAGTCAAAACGTTATGTAGAGACCTCGATTCGTGGAGATCCATCGCAATCTCGAAATGTCATAATCGGTATGATCACAATACCTCTATTATATAAGTTGGCGGTCGGTAAAAATGAATAGGGATAGAAATCTGCATTTAGAATTTTTAAAATTCTCAAAGTTTAAAAAAAAAATTGGCCCTTAATAAACCAGTTATTAAGTTTTGTATGGGCAGTAATCCCGAACCCTGGAAAATGGCAAAAAATCGAAAAAATCGTAAGGGGTAGACCTTAAAAAACTCGTGTTTTTTTCAGCAAAAAATTTTTGTCTTCGATTTAGTTGAAAATTGGTATAAATATGTATTTTTGAACATAGATCTACAAAATTTGGTCCGTTTTGAAATTTAGGTAAAAGTTTTGGAATTATAGGCAAAAAACTGACCCAAATCGGTTCTAACTCAAAAACTAGGAAGCATTAATTTTTTAAATATATTTTTCATAATCCTTAGATAGTCTGGTGCCTACGTCGAAAGATACTGCACTTGATCATAATGGAATGCCATTTGGCACACGTATTCCTTATAAAAATTAAATCATTTTGACCCGCAGCACCTATTTGTGAATCGAGGCAAATTCAAGATGGCGGCGAAACTAGCGCGCCAATTACAATAACGATAACAGATTCTTATGATACAGCAAAATAGCTAAATACATATTTGTATAATGGACCTTTAGCTACAATTTGCCGCGTCGTACGCGAATTTCCTTTACTTAGTTTACAAGATACCGTCCATAATTCATTCTCAGACGCAAAAAAGTGATTTCCGAAATGGCTAACGAATTTCGTATGGTATGCCTCGTTTTCTATTAATTTAATGCCGTAGATTACGAATCTGTTATCAAAATGGCGAAAATTTAAAATTTTGATAGATTTTTTTCCCAAATTCGAGACATGATGATATTCACTATCACTGCAAATCTGCGTATATTAATATTTTGTTTCAATTCTTCCTAAATCTGTAGGGCATATCCTTGGCTACAAGAATATGTGCGGAATTTTTCTCTGCGGGGTGCCAAAATTAAGGTAGCGGCCGAAATGTGTAAAATCTCAACTTCGTATTATTTTGACACTCTTTATATCGTTTTCGACCAAATCGGACCTTTAAATTACAAAAATTAAATAATAAATGGCAGATGACTTGTTATTATTCGGATTTTGCCCGAAATGAAATAAAAAAAATTACATATCCAGCCGGAACGGCTGTAAATTATGACATTTAAGTAAGATACTCCATGCATATACGGAATGCATCAATTTTCTTAGGTTTGTTTGCAGCACCTGGTCTCAAATGAAGCCGCTTTCGAAATAACGCTCGAAAATCGAATTTTGCTATCTACATCAAATTTGTTGAGTTGTATATCAATTTCGGGTATATTGAAGTCATAGATTTCGAAAATTGAGTTAATTTAAAGATTTTCTACACATAAGATTGTATTTTGCCCGAAAAAAAATAATTACATGTATTATTTACATAGCAGTGAGATTCATTACACGACAGTGAAGTGTTTCTCCATCCAAAAGAGTAGTATATAGCAGTTCTGACAAAATAATATAGATTACTACACACTTAATACGATTCTTATGGTGGCCGAAAACTATTCTTTCGAAAATGGTTAAAATATTCTCTAATATTTTTATCAGTTATTAGGACAACATTTTAATGTGTTGATAGTTCCTTTATGTTTGCTAATAATACTGGCTTCCAGTCCTACCTTATAAAATAATTTATATTTGTTTACAAATCAAAGTCGAAACTTCACTAATTGGGTGGGCCTATGTAAAGATAAAATTCTAGTGAGATATAATATGTGCATTCATGCCATCAATTGTACTGATTATTGCCGTTATTAATTTTAATTTAGGTTTATTTTAAATTTTTAAAGGGGTAAAATATTTCAAAATTATATTTTTAAAAACTACGCCTATGAAAACGCAAGTCAAGATCAGGGGCTAATTACGTCCGTTCCCTAATAATTATTTATTCTAATCCTAAAAATTACTTATTATTTCTTTAATTAAAGTTTATTTAAAATGTTTCTTCAATTAATTATGCAAAATAATGTTTCACACCAGGTTTCGACTTCGATTCAGACTAGTGTTGAATAAGAATTCATCGAATATCTTCATTTTGTATAGAATTAAGTAGTAGAGGTGAATTAAGTCAGTATTATTGGCACATATAGAGGATATATCAACACATTAAAATGTTGTCCTGATAACTGGTAAAAATATCTGAGAATATTTTAACCATTTTCGAAAGAATAATTTTCGGCCACCATTAGAATCGTATTAAGTGTGTAGTAATGTATATTATTTTGTCAGAACTGCTATTTACTACTCTTTTGGATGGAGAGACACTTCACTGCCGTGTAATGAATCTCATTGCTATGCAAAGAATACATGTAATTATTTTTTTCGGGCAAAATAAAATCATATGTGTAGCAAATCTTTAAATTAACTTCATTTTCGAAATATGCGACTTCAATATACCCGAAATTGATATACAACTCAACAAATTTGATGTAAATAGCAAAATTCGATTTTCGAGCGTTATTTCGAAAGCGGCTTCATTTGAGACCAGGTGCTGCAAACAAACCTAAGCAAATTGATGCATTCCGTATATGCATGGAGTATCTTACTTAAATGTCATAATTTACAGCCGTTCCGGCCGGATATGTAGTTTTTTTAATTTCATTTCGGGCAAAATCCGAATAATAACAAGTCATCTGCCATTTTTTATTTAATTTTTGTAATTTACAGGTCCGATTTGGTCGAAAACGATATAAAGAGTGTCAAAATAATACGAAGTTGAGATTTTACACATTTCGGCCGCTACCTTAATTTTGGCTCCCCGCAGAGAAAAATACCGCACATATTCTTGTAGCCAAGGATATGCCCTACAGATTTAGGAAGAATTGAAACAAAATATTAATATACGCAGATTTGCAGTGATAGAGAATATCATCATGTCTCTAATTTGGGAAAAAAATCTATCAAAATTTTAAATTTTCGCCATTTTGATAACAGATTCGTAATCTACGGCATTAAATTAATAGAAAACAAGCCATATCATACGAAATTCGTTAGCCATTTCGGAAATCACTTTTTTACGTCTGAGAATGAATTATGGACGGTATCTTGTAAACTAAGTAAAGGAAAATCGCGTACGACACGGCGAATTGTAGCTAAAGGTCCATTGTACAAATATGTATTTAGCTATTTTGCTGTATTATAAGAATCTGTTATCGTTATCGTAATTGGCGCGCTAGTTTCGCCGCCATCTTGAATTTGCCTCGATTCACAAATAGGTGCTGCGGGTCAAAATGATTTAATTTTTATAAGGAATACATGTGCCAAATGGCATTCCATTATCATTAAGTGCAGTATCAACGTAAAATACGGTGCGTAGGCACTAGACTATAGAGGTACTTCAAAATTATCTTAAAACTATATTTTGGTAAAAAATTAGAGTTAAAAAAAATGAGCAAAATTACAATATTTTACAAAAATTTGAAATCTAGCTTTATGTATCATAAATAGTAACAAGTAAAAACTAGAAACATAAATTATCATTATTATACATTCTAAAAAAGACCCAATAGGCGTTTACGTTCAGTCAGTTAGATTAATCCAAGAGATCCAAGTGCTCCCGCTCCGTTCGTAAAGTAAGTCGGATCGTACAAAATAGCTTACTTTTAGTCCATCTGAGTGACCTGCCCGAGCGGTCAGAGCATTTCTAAACAATCCGATGATCTAGCAGGTCTTATGGGATTAATTTTCTGGTGGGGATAAATTTGAATCTCATAGCCAATTTGAAACTGATGTAAATATATGGCGTATTCGCAGAGCCGTAGCAATGCACTGGCATCAGGGCAAGTGCCAGGGGCGCGGGCCTGAAGAGCGCCATCGTTCGTTTTTGTCCACAAATCAAACTTCACGAGTATATAACATATACGATAAACAAAGACTGACGTCCCGTTAGCATACAGATGACGCGTAGCTTCGCTATTTACCTCCACCACCACAAGTTACGAGACAACCGTTACTTTAATAATCATGGTGTGTGACAACTGCGGTGTTATTGGGAAATACTATTTTATTTTGAAACATGTACATTTTCTTTAATTTTTAAGCTTATGTCCATTATCGTTTGCACCTTACATAATATAATTTCAATTTCTTCAACAAAAAATCTTTTAGCCTATTCTTTTATTGGTAATAAGCTCATATTATAATAAAACGCGGTAATATTGGCAATTAACGTCATACATTTGACAGTTTTATAAGCGCCACCGCCACCAGACATCACTACTTAACCTCAGATTTAAAATGCATATGAAAATGTTAACAAAATCTGTGCGATCCGATCTAACTTGTGATCAGATCAATCTGAGCAATCTTGCGGATTGATGAAACGTAAATGCTTAATGTAATACGTTTTATCTACAACAACACAACAATTTAAAAAAAAAAAAAGGTTAAATTGGAAGACCAGCCCAGGCTCAAACTTCGCTTGCAATAAAGTTAATTTTTAATATCTATGCATAATGAATGTATATATTCCATCAATACATATATTTTTTCTCAGAATACGTCTTGAGTGAAAGGTGGGAAATACTTAAGGAACACTTCTCATTCTTCTTACAACATTACATTTACAAGATAAACATTAAACATTGGAATCTGTTTATTAAATATTTGTACTTGCTGCACGTCCACGTATATTACATTGCATTCAGTTAATCGCTACTGCCATGAATGTATTGCTATGAGCACTCAACATTATAATTTGCGTAATTCATTTCCATTGAGGAATAAGAGGTACTTTCAAAACATGAGGCATACGCCCTTACTTTCAAACACTACTAACTATTTTATTACATTTTTACTATTTTAGTGTGTGTTTAAATATGATATTTAGTCACGTTTTGCAGTTGCACAATTATTTCCTTGATTTCATTTTTTAAGGTGGAGAAAATTCTTTGTTAAGTTCATTCTTATTTATTGATATGCATGAGGTTTGTTGATCACATGTTTTGTTCACTGAATACTAGATTTTTCTATCTTCAATGAGCTAATAAGACCACTGATTTATGTCTTTTTATTTATGTGCCACTGCCGCTTCGAAAATTGGTCAACCGCATTTGTGACATCTAGAGTTTTTTCAGTCACGTTCAGTCATGTTCTTCTCCCCACCATTTTTATATCAAGTGTGCTATCTGTTGAATATTTACAGTTGTCGAAAACATATATATTAACGCTTACAAACTTGACATTTATGGTTCAATAATTAAGTGTACACAATTGCTGATATTAAATTACACCTTTATCACACCTTTCAGAAGATGGAATAAAAACATATAGTAGTATCATATAAGAATATAGAAACGTAAATAAGAAAAAACTGGATTGAACAGAAACGTTATTTCATCCTAAATAGCTTTTTTTACTCGTATATAAAGGGTGATCCAAATTGGGCTCCGGGATTTTAATTGCGCTCCATTTTCGTTTAGTGAATGTTGGAAGTTTGCATTTTTACAGTTGGTATCTAAACACATTGCAAATTCATCAAGGCGCCGTATACTGTGCAGCAACGCATAAATATCGTGCAAGTTTATTATGAAAACAGGCGATCAGTTACGATTACGCGAAGAAAACTTAGACCACATTTTGGACGGAATAATGTTCCAAGTGAGCGTGCAATTCGTGACTACTGCAAAAATTTGAAAAACAAACCATTTGGTACCAAAACAAAGGTAATTGTCATTGGCGATGAAAATGCGAACACCAAAATAGTAATCAACGGGGGAAAAATAGATCAATTAGAAAGCTATAAAACCTAGAAGTAACGATACAGATGGAAGGACTCATGGAAAATGAAATAAACGAAAGGATAACAAATTCCTCAAGAATGTACCACGCTCTATCAAACTCTTTTATAGGAAAGAAGAAAATATCAAGGAAAACCAAGATGGTTGTTTATAAAACAGTATATAGACAAATACTTACTTATGGGAGTGAAAGCTGGGTGCTATAAATATAAGACTACAAGCCATGGAGATGAAGTATCTAAGAAAAGTGAAAGGTATTACACGCAGAGGTAGAACAAGAAATGAAAATATAAGGAAAGAATTGGAGATATCTCGTAAGATTGACAGACAACAGGCCAGTAACAGAAATTTGAGAAACTAGAGTACAGAAGAAAAGAACGAGAGGAAGACGGAAGAAAACTTGGAACGTCGTGGTGGTAGAAATATTGAAGAAAAGAGAAATAAACTGGACAGAAGCAAAGATTATGGCGAAAAGCAAAAAAGATTGGAAAAATTTCGTAAACTAGTTAGATAAATAAAACAAAACTAACCTTACACCTACTGGTAGACAAGGTTTACGAATATATATATATATATATATATATATATATATATATATATATAACAACATTTTCCAAAAAAAAAAAAAAAATCGAAAATATAAATATTTTTACGACAATAGTTCCGCAGGGTTCTAAAGAATAACTGCAAAATTCGATCCAGATTGGTCAAAGTACCTAGAAGCGTCTAGGGTTTTTTGGTTATACATACGAAACCCTAAACACTTCTGTGCACCATTACTTATGCAGGATCCTAAAGAGTATCTGCAAAATTTGGTCCAGATCAGTCAAAGGGCCTAATAGTGTTTAGGGTATCATAGTTATACCTATAAAATCTTAGACACTTCTATAATGCTATTACTTCCTCAGGGTCCTAAAGAGTAATTGTGCAAATTTCTTGGTTATTCCTACGAAATCCTAGAATCTTCTATGCGCCGCACTTCCGCAGAGTCCTAAAGAGTACCTGCGCAAAATCGGTCAAATGGCTTAGGAGCGTATTGAGTATTGAGTACAAACAAACAATTTTCCTCTAAGTACAAGATAAATATTTGGAAAACATTAGTAACTGCATTATAACCAATCTTCAACTGAATTTAGTTTATTTTTCAGCAATATAGATTTTAATTCTTTCTTAAATAGTGTAACATTGCCTATTTGTTTTACGTCAATTGGTAATTGATTATAAAACTTACAGGCATTGTAGCTAATGCTTGTTTTAAATAAGGCGGTATGGTGTCGATCTACTCTAACTTGATTTTTTGTTGAGTACTGTGACCGTCTGCCGATTTACTTCGGAATAATCGGAATAAGATTGTGTTTTGTTTGCATAAACAATTACAGTTCTGTTCGAACATGTCTTTAAGTGATGTACCCAGTTCTGTTGCTCAACGAATTATCATTAAATTTTTATGTGTTGAAGGTGAGAAAGCTGCTAATATTTATGGACGGCTGCATACACAATTTTGTGGAGAATGTCTTTCAAGAAGCTCAGTATTTGATTGGCATAAACCGTTCGTCGCATGCCGTAAAAATATATCAAATGTGCCAAATGTTTCGCAAGACCCACTGCCGCAATCAATGAATCGAACGTCCCACAAGTTCATGAGTCGGGAAAACAATTCGCGAACTGTCTGAAATAGTGAAGATTAGAGTTCGTAGCGTTTAGGTTATCATTTACGAAAAATAGAACGATTTTTTTTCCATTTCTCCGCCCCCCCCCCCATGGAGTCCTCACTTTAAAGTATTTTATTTCAAACCCTTATGATTTTTTGTTCTCAAATTTATTTATTTTGTTCGTCTTGGTATATTATAACTATTTTTGTGGTCTATTTTATATTTGATATCAAATGTTGAACAATAATTCCGGTAAAACAATAATTCCTGGCCCGAGAAGACAATAATTCCACCCTGCACCCCGGAAAACGATAATTGCGGAGCCGATGATAATAAAAAACTGTGCGTAGATAGAAATTGTACTTTTTTTCTGTAATATAATATATAAGATTTGTTTATATGATGTGCTCATTTTTTACTCGCAAGCTATCGATAGAAACGCCACAAAAAAGCCCAAATACTGATAACTGATGACTGTTAACTATATAAACAAAATGTGCTGTCAAATCGGGTCTGTCCTGGATCTATAAATACTATCATTTCAATTATTATTTCGTTAACATGAGGTCAACTATGACGGATGATCGTTTATCCGGTTTGTGTATATTAAGTGTGCACAGGAAAAAAATTACTAATGCAAATTTTATAGAAAAAGTTTTTATTCCAGTTTGCAATGGTCGCAAACGCAATCAATTTCTGTTTAAATAGTGTAAATATGCAGACAAATAATATAGACCGGAGTGATAAAAACAAGTAGGCTAAGACGGATCGAACACCTGGAACAAATAACCTACTCTTTTAGATGGTCTGTTAGCCACAAATAGTTGTTGTTGCTGTACCCCAAAAATTTTAGCCAATTAGCTAACATCTGGAACAAATCTACGAAAGAAAACCAGCAAGAATAAACTCCAAACTCGGAAAAAGAAGTACTGTAAGGCTAAACACGAGATCTATGGATCAGCTGGAGAAAAACCTAAAAGGTTAAATACTGGAAAATCGTCGTTATGAATAGACAAATTGGAAAAGAATCCTTGGCAACCCCAGCACGCATTGTCGAACCAGAATAAATGTTGATGAAACAACCAAAATACGTCCACCCAACTACTTCTCTTCATTTTCAGCAGAGGTGTTAGCATTAAAAGAAGCGATAAAATATTTTACTTCGAAAAATTATCTACAGGCATTGATTGTCAATCACTTATTTTATCGCTTTATTACACGCTATAGACACGGTATACAGAGTGGGCAAATCTATTAAATTCTTATGGACTAAAAGTCATATAGGAATAGCAGAAAACGAACGTGCTGATCAACTTGCAAAAGAAGCATCCAATGAAATTATTAACAACTTAATAGAAACATCAACACTTGATTTAATTGCAGTTATCAGATTAAAAATGTTTTACATATGGCAGGACGATTACAATCCAACCTTACTTACAAAATGGAAAAGACATGGAGATATTCAAAAAATTATTACAAAAAACCTTGGTTCCAAAAATAAAAAAGCAAAAGCATGAATATTACACAAATATGTAGGATGAGAATTGGACATTGCAGCACTCCGGAACAAAATTGGCGTTATTCAAAACCCTCTTTGCACCTGTGACTATGAAACAACCGCGTCATTACAACATATATTGATTAATTGTTATTTGTATGAAGAGGCTAGAAATAAAATGATAGAATCACTTAAGAAAAATGGACTACGCAATTTAAATTTAAATACACTACTAGATAGAAACAACATTAGGAATTTTAAACACATAGTAACATTTTTGAAAGACAGCAACTTCAAAATTTAGTAGACAATATATAAAGATATAATAATGATTTTAAAAGAGAAAAATAAATAAATAAATAAATAACATCATCATCAGCATCTCATACTAATTCCTATATCTACTGTAACCTTTCCATGGGCCCCCTCCCATAACCAAAACCTGCCGTGACGGCCCTTACAGGCAAACAAACTTCCTGTCCGTATCCTTTGTACTGTACCTCTCATCAAACAGAATAACTGGCTAAAGATCCATATATATTAGGACTAAAGAGCAAAAAATTATTTAAAAAAGAAAAAAGATGTTGATGTCAGTCTACTAACTTTTTGAAAATATTGCATATAATAAATAACAGTGAGTATATTCAAGTTTTTCATTACTACGACTCTCTTGAGCCAACATGAAACACAAGTTAAAAATCCCTGTAGATCTATTAAGAAACACTGTCTTGCAAGATGTGCAAGATAACCTCACCTTGTCAATCCAAAACAGTTGATATTTTATTTACAGTTAAGCATTGTACTTTTACTGTTCTATTTCATAAGACTATATAAAAACTATTGTCATTTCACGAAGGCGAACGTTGTAAACAATACTATCATTTTCTCTGTTCTATATTATGTATGTTTAATTATTAAGCAATATTTTTCTCACCTGTCATCGATTGTTACATTTAATGTAATTAAACAGACAATTTAATTAACAGTTGTTACTAAGTCACCTTAATATTAAGAGCAATTAAAAAATGATTTAGTTGTAAAAAGCAAGCTTCTATTCAACTGATCATTCAATGTAGACCTGATCTAATTTGCATGTTAAGTAATTTATTACCTAGTTTAATTGTCAGCAAGATATAATTAAGTTCTCTTTTGAATTACTTTCATCTGCCATACGACTGGACTTTGTTTTGCTTCAACTGATGTCAGTAGCGGATTGGCAAAATTTCCCGGCTCTGGAATATTGGAATAAATCGGCCCCACAGGGACAATAGCTGGTTTCATTGAATCAAGAACCGTCCCCATTGATTCAAGAATCGGTCCTATTGGGAATAGCCCATTGGGAAAATGCCCAATATCTCGGCGGGCCAGTTCGCTACTGGCTGACGTGCTTGCATGATGAATGACAAACAGAGGGTCAGAAAATATTAAAAACTTGTTTAAAGTAACTACAGAGTGGGCTAAAGACATGTGAATGATGCATTTTTATAGAATCTAAAATATAATAGAAAATAAAATAGGCTATTCTAAATACACTGCTCTAAATCTTACAGGGATTTTTTGAAAATTAAATGTATGACGAAAACAATAAATTTTATTCAAATACAGTCGATTCCGCTTAATTGGGCCACATCGGGACTTAGGAATTTTGGCCCAATTAAGCGGCTGCCCCAATTAAGCGAATTTCACATAAAATTAAACAATGCATATTTTTCATTCAATAATTTTATCTTATAAACTCTTGGACAAAACTATAAATTACATATAACCAAAAAATATAAACTTTTAAGAAACAATAATAATAAATTCCAAAATAAAATAATAAATAGGTACATACAATTTAATTCAATGCAAAAATGCGTCAAGTGTAGTCTGTCTTTTGTTTTTGTAACATTTCACTTCTACAAAATCAGCACAGGTATTCAGTGCGGATGTAGGGCTCCCTTCATTTCCTTCCTGCATAAAATAACGCTGTAATATTAAATTCTTTGTACATATTTTTTCTTGAGAATATATGTAACATAATATGTACTGTGATCTTAAATTTACTGTCCCAATTAAGCGGAATTTTGTCCCAATTAAACATGTAAATTTACTGTTGGTTCCTTGGTTTGGTTTCTGTTCTTTGGTATTTGGCCCAAATAAGCGGCTGCCCCAATTAAGCGGAATCGTCTGTACTTCTAATAAAAATAATACGTATATGCATGGGCGCCCTGAGAATTATTTCAAGGGGAGGGGCAAAATACGAAGCATATTTTTGAATATACTCGTATTTAGTAATTTATTAAACGAGCTTTCATAAATACAAAGCACTATTTAAATAGAAACTGAAGGCGTCTGCGATCATTGGCGAATTGATGAATGCTTTTCTATAAAATCTACTCTATTATTAGTAATTTTCCCTGTGCACACTTAACATACCTACTCAAACCAGATAAAGTCGGTAGCTTCCGCGTGAAAAGTGAGCACATCAGTAAACATATCATATATTATATTACAGAAAACAGAAAATATATATTATAAAACAGAAAATATTATTTTTGGTAACTGGGCCCGTAATTGAAATGAGTAAATGAACATGAACTAAAATTTGTTTAACATTTGATAGCAAATATGAAACAAATATGTAATTGTTAATTCATATATCAAAAACTTTCACTTGATTTTTTCTTCGATAAATACATATTTATTTATATTTTTCGCGGAATATATTTTTGAAGTCTCAATATTTTTCTTACTTATGTTCAGTTCTCTAAATCAGCCGCTTGGCCACAATTTGTACCAAACGAACAGACTCGTGTGAAGGTTATACCGAAGTCAGATTTCCACTTTATCTTATCTGAATCGAGTAATTAGTTGTTTAAAATAGTTTTATCATTTGACTGGGCGAATGTTTTAGTCGATATATAATTCGTTGGAGCATATTAGGAAAGTGATGTATTTTCACTTGAACAATAACAATAATCAAGAGTAGGCGATCTTTACAAAATGTTTATTTATACAAAAAACAAAAATAAATAAATAAATAATGCCAATATTGTTTTCAATGAAGTAATTTAAAAATTAACTACTGTTGTGGTTAACAAATTTTATCTTCAACTCCCCGAGCAGCGCCGCGTAATCTGCTGGTCCTGGGAGGGGCCCAGGTCCGTCGCCCCCCCCCCCTTTACTGCGCCACTGGTTGTGTTTAACAAATTTTATCTTCAACTCCCCGAGCAGTGCCGTGTAATCTGCTGGTCCTGGGTGGGGCCCAGGCCTGTCGCCCCCCCCCTGTCTGCGCCACTGGTTGTGGTTAGCAAATTTTATCTTCAACTCCGCGAGCAGCGCTTGTAACCTGCTGGTACCGGGAGGGGCCCAGGCCCGTCGCCCCCATTGGCTGCGCCACTGGTTGTGGTTAACAAATTTTATCTTCAACTCCCCGAGCAGCGCCGTGTAATCTTCTGATCCTGGGAGGGGCACAGCCCCCCCCCTTTGCTGCGCCACTGGTTATGATATAAAATAGACGAATATAAAAATAAATAAATGTGGGAACAAAAGCGTAAGGGTTTTTCATAACGAAAAGCAATGCAGGGCACGTGTGTTACCACTACGCTACGCCGGTCGGCGTCTTGACCCATAAAATGCAAATAAAAGCAGGCAGTAGAGACGTACCACGTACCACTTGGAAAAAATTGTATTGAAGAATAGATACGGGAACTGATTAACGTTCTGAGCAGCTGTTTCTCGGAGGCACATTTACTGAGCCGGCTCAGTAATCTGAAAAATAACGATTCTGTGAACTTATCCGAAATGTCCATCTCTAAACTGCACCATAAAATGGTTTCAACCTACAGCAGAGGTGTTCAACTGGCGGCTCGCGTACTGCATTTTTGCAACCCACAACGACTGATACTATAATAAAAAAATTTCCACGACCATTATAGAATTTACCAATTCTAAAACCAATTTTGACTACAGAAAGTTAACATTCTAACACAAGAGTTGGAATGTTATTCTAAAGCATTTATCTTCTTATGCATTTTGCGTGTATTTCATTCCATCACTTGTTATGAAATAACTACTCCATGCTTGTTGTCTTTTGTTTTTGTAGGGTTACATTAAGATATATGCAACGTTTACATTAAATAAATGCAACATAACTTCCTAACCTAAAATAGTGGCCGATGTGCGGCAAATTAAATTAAAATTAAACAAATAACAATAAAAAAAATTAGTTTAATTAATTGATTAATTTGTTATGTAATATAAATTATTTGTTAAGACAAATGTTTGTTAAAATAATTATTTGTTAATTTTTTTTCTTTCTGGTGGTCATGGAGAAAGTAGGGTCTGTGACTCGGTTGGAAGAGAAAATTCTATGCTCGTGGTTCCTCACGCTCGCTTGCGGATCGCGCTCAGAATGTTCCACTCGCATCGAATTTCCTCATTCCAACCTTGTTACAGAATATACTATTATAATATACTCCTATACAGTATAAAAATTTATTTGAACGAAAATACCTCGTGAAAGAATCTGTTCGGGCCGCGGTGTCAAGACTTCGACAAAGGGTGGAAAACCAATAGTCAGGCAGTAAATGTTGCAGTTAGCCAAGGCTGTGCTGTAGTCGGTAGTTCGGAGTTTCTCCGTGATCCAATAATATACTCGTAAGGAGAGCTTTCAAATAGCACTTTTCTATAGGTGCAACTGCTGTATACGAGAAACTTGTCACTATTTACAAGTACGCACCCCGGCGCAAAGTGGGGTGTGAGTGTACGAGGGTTGCCTCTTATATTTCGGGATTACGCTAAACTAGTGCTGCCATCTGGCAACTGACGCTTCTATCATAAAGTTTGACATTTTTGACGGTATATGTACTCAGAACGTTTTGACGTACGAGCGTTATTTGTGTTGTTTACAGAAACTTGAAAAAATTCATCTCGGCTAAATATGGAATTAAATCGTGAACATTTTCGAGAGATTATTTTTTACAAATTTCGACCCAACAACAGTGAATCGATGAACTTAATTCGACATTTGACGATGAAGCACTATCAAGGACTACTGTTTATCGATGGTTTGCTGACTTCAATCGTGGCCGTAGTTCGCTTAAGGACGAATTTCATGAAGGTCGTTCTAAATCGGTTGTTATTCCGTAAAACATTGATGCTGTGCATGAACTGATACTGCAAGAACGTCATGTGACTTATCTTGAGATTGAGGTATACTTGGGCATTAGTGGGATCAGCATACATTCACTATTTTATGAACATTTGGCCGTCAAAAAGATTTATTCGCGTTGGATCCCACATAATTTGACAATCGCAGTGGAAAAAGCCTCAATCGGGTGAAAAAGTGCTCGAAAATTGGTTCAAACGCATGCAAAAGTGTATTGATTTTCATAGAGAATATTTTGAAAAACAATAAAGCCACTCTTCTTGATAAATAATTGTGTTTGATCTCAAATCCCGAAATATAAAAGGCAACCCTCGCACAGTACCAGTACGCTGATTTCGATCCGTTTTTGTTTTGTTGTTCGATAAAGAAAATAATTTGGCAAAATTTAATTGTTATTATTTAAATGTTATTTCTTTCTTACTTCCTTCAAATAAATACATACTCAGAAAAATGAGTTTGACACCCCTGACCTACAGTATTTTGTATCGAAGTGAAGGTGTAAAAAGTAATTGTATGATTGTAAGAAATGTATCATTGTTCAAAGTTATGAGTATTGTATTGAGTTCTGATGTCTATATTAATTAAGTTTCATAATGAAATTAATAATCATCTGTCAGAATTTTATGACACAACATAATTACCCTCCAATATTACGCCTCTATCCATTCTTTCATATTTCATCAAACATCTGTAGATAATTAAAACAAAACAACCTTAACATTTTTCAAAATGATACAGCAATTAGTCAGTTAACTAATTCGTACCACACAAGAAAAATCTAAGTAAATTATCTTATTATTTCACAATCTCTTCATTGACTAGAATCTAGAAAATCTCTACACAGAGGTCAATATTACACAACCAGAACCAATGATATGACTTTTCTACGAAACAAGTAGATGTTTATAGATTAGCATAGTTGCCTGATGGCCTTGGTATAGCGTGTAACTGCCCTTGTACAAATCTTTAACTGGAGTAGGTACATTTGCAATTGCAATCTGATCTAGTTTTAAGTGAATACACCTATAATTGATGTAATGCACGACTTTGCAGCCAATTTGTGCTGAACGTGTTGGATCTTGAAATTTTAATGGCTTTACAATGGTTGAAGTAAATCACGTATTTGGTTCACAGATGGTTTGATTTCATGACACGAGAGTAAAATTCAGCGGAACAGAAACAAAAGACATTTAAGCAAGTTTAAATTAGCAGTCAAGTCAGAGAATAATCTGATGAGTCCTACAAATAGGGTGACAAATTCTTGATCAGTAAATTAATAAATTAATAATTTTGCGGGGCAAGTTCAGACAAATAAAAAATATATTAGCATAAGATCGAATCGAAATGATGAGAAAAAAATTAAATTTTATCTGCCACATCACAAAGAGAAGTTGGCCTAAAAATCTAAAAAAAAAAATATGTGATGGATTTTCACACATTTTTGTAGGTAAATAAATCAGGACTTCGAACCGTTATTTTTTTTGGTTTCTGTTTTCGTTCCGGTTCAATTAAAAAAATATATATCAGTTCGGTTCCGGTTTTCGTTCCGGCAAAAATAACGTTTTTTTTCGGTTTTTTGGTTACGGTTCAGTTCCGAGTGTTAAATTTTTAAATGCTTTTATTTGTATTAGAAATTTATTTTCTACTATAATTTAGAAGAACATTTTAATCCTTATTTTGTGATAATTATACCAAGGAATTTGCGGGGGGGGGTTCTGGGCGTTCCATCCCCCCCCCCCCGAACTCATAGAAGTGCAATTCTTTATCTTACTTATCAGTTAAAAAAATTACGATTTACGATTTTTTCATCAGTTTAAAAAATAATCTTAAATAAAATGTATTTTATATTCACTTACATAAACATTATCTGAACCGAAATAAACCGATATTTTTTTTCGGTTCAATTCCGGTTTTCGTTCCGACAAAAATAACGGTTTTTTTCGGTTTTCGGTTTTCGGTTCAGTTCCGGTTCGAAGCTCCGAAATAAATACATAGTAAATAACACACTGGGTAATATTCCACAAAATATTTTACTAAAACTTGATATATGTTTCAGCTTGTTAGGTCATCTTCAGAAGAATGAAAGATTTCATTGAATTGAAACATTTATGCCTTTTGAAATAATTATGAGATCAAAAATTTCTGTGATAGTAATGCGGTTCATATTAATATGCATTACCCAGAATTTTTTAGATTACCTCCCCTGGGTTATAAGGTGCAGAACAAGAGTTTTATTTTAGCACATATTTTGTCAAAATTGTCTTAAAATAAAGTAATTTTAAAAATCTATATTTTTGTTCCTTAATCGACGGCTTAAGAGCTTTTGCTTGACACAATACAATAAATTTAAAAAAATAATATTTTTATTTCAACGACACAAAAAAAATCAATATTTTTCGAAATAATAATCTAATCAAAAATTCCTGTTGAACTATTCCCGTTCTCATCAATATACATGATTGATATTTTTTTCAGATTTTTAGACAAACTCCGCCGGGAAACAGGGTGGGGCCAATTTTTTTTTTTACACATTTTGGGCAAAAATTCCATAAAAGTATTAGATTTTTCAAAAATAGAATTTTGTTGTCTTTATCTATGCATATGATAGCGACCTAAAAATTTAAAAAATATGTACCTTTTCGTTAAATACTACATATTTGTTTACATTTTCCCGCTGTCTTTTTTTTTTGAACTCTATATAGTTTTCCTATGTGTGGGTCAAGTATGTATGCCAAATTTCAATTTTTTATGTTCAGCAGTTTCGCCACAATTTCTATCGAACAGACAGGCAGAAAATACACACCAACGTGTATTGCAAAGAATTTTGTTAAAATTTTAGAATAATCTCTCAGATTTATAGGCTACGAGGGTAAAAAAATAATACATTTTTAATAAAAAAAAAAACTTAAAAATAAAGAGAGTTTTAAAATAAAATTTTGTTCCTAAATCTACGTTTGATAACCCACAAAATAAAAAAAGTAAATAAATAAAATAATAGTAAGTAAATTTATTAACGACCAAAATAATTTTTGTCATTTTTTGAAACAGTCGAAATTTAAAAACACTCTTTAAAAACAATTTAATAAACAGTCGAAAATATCCGTTGAAATATTTCGATTCAAATCAACATGCAGTATTCTAAATTTGTTCATATTTTTAAATCAGTCCCTATAGAAAATGATGTGGGGGACAAAAGTTTTTTTGGCACATTTTGGATAAAAATTTAGTCAGTCATTTCTTTTGTGAAAATATTTATTTTCATTTGATACCCCATTTGATAAAAATAATAAACAGTCAAAAATTCCCGTTGAAATATTTCGATTCCTATCAATATGCATTATTCTTAATTTGTTTAGATTTTTAAACCAGTCCCTCTAGGAAATGGTCCTGGGGGACAAAAGTTTTTTGGCATATTTTGGATAAAAAACGAGTTAGTCATTTTTTTCTACAAATATATAAATATATATTTGTTAATAAATGTATCAAGGGATTTCATTTGATACCCCACTCAAAATAACGATAAGTGGTTTTTCGAAGTCTCAGTATTTTTCCTAAATGCTGGTCAAAGATTTTTGTATACATATCAGATTTCTAATCTACAGGTTTTGCCGTTTAGTCACAATTTATACCTAACAGGCAGACAGACACATGAGCGTCTTCTTCTTCTTCTTCTTCTTCTTCTTCTGCTTTGTTGGCTTTGGTGAGGTCACCATTCCGCCAGTGCATAGCTTTTTATTCATTTATAAATTTAAATTGGTTTCCTTGAGGAAACCAATAATTTTCTTGCAAACTTCTGGGGAAGTGTTGGTTAGAATAGTTTTAATAGAAATAGGAGTGGGAAGAAGGTTTGATAAATGCAGGTAAAGTAAAGAAGACTTGTTATAGTGGATAGGACAATTAAAAATCATAAGGTCTACGTTACCAAGTTCTCCGCAGTCGCACAGAGTATATCTAGTACATATATTCTGTGGAGGTGTCACATGAGCGTCGGTACAGGAGTGTCTTAATAATATCTACGAAATCCTAAACACGTGGCATAGGAACCCTAGTTGTATTTAAAAATATTATAAAACCATAAAGGTAATATTTTTTGAGGTGCTAAAAATCGTCAAACGTCAAACCTGGTATTTAACAGATCAAATAGAGAACTCGTGTAAATGAGGCCAGTGTTGAAGCCAAGGAGATACCCGAAAGGGACCCCCCCCCCGAAGGCAAAAATTCTCTCCTAGAGAAATTATTTCAGTAACAGTACCTGCCCAATCCGCTCCATGCTGAGCTAATAGGCGTTTACGTTTATTCAATCCACAATATTGCTCAGATTGATCATGTGACGTCACTAAATTAGTCAAATTGCTCGGATTTTGTTAACATTTTCGTAAGCAATATTTGTCTGAAGTTAAGTAGTGACGCCTGGTGACGGTGAACTGCAACTGTCAAATTTCTGTCGTTAACTACAACTGTTACCGCATTTTGTTTTATAAATTTCAGTTTACTACTAATAATAGAATTCTGTCAGAAACGGCACTTATTTCGTATATTTTGTTAAGTTATGTTTGCAACACATTCCAATTGGCTGTAAGATTCAATATACCCGAACTAATCCCCACCACCAGCAATCCATTAAGCCCAGCAATCCATTAAGCCCAGCAATCCTGCCAGATTATCGGATTGCTTGGAAACGCTCGGATTGCACCGGCGGATCAATCGGATTGACTAAAAATAAGCTAATTTGTACGCTCCGGCTGACTTTACGAACGGATCGGGAGCACTCGGATCGCTCGGATTAATCTGACTGACTAAACGTAAACGCCTTCATATATCCCACCGGCTCAGTAATTCCCCTGCTCAATAAAATTCCCTTCGGCTCGTAATTCCCCCTGATTCAGTAATTCCCACGGCTCAGTAATTCCCCCCGGCTCAATAATTCCCACGGCTTAGTAGTCCCCTGGCTCAGTAATCCCCCGGTACAGTAATTCCCCCTTCACCGGATCAGTAATCCCCCGACCATAACAACAACACTGACTGAAGTCAAAAATCAGTTCGATTAACAGTGGAGTATCGAGAAAACCGCGGTTTTCGGTTTTTAAAAATCAAAAACCGCGGTTTCGGTTTTTCAAGTTTTAAATTTTTCCTACTATAGATACTCTAAAATAAATCAATAAATTTTTATTATGTGTTGAAATACACTATTGTACTTTACAATAAGAAAACTAACACTAATAAAAAACCATAAAATAATTATACACTACAACCTACGTAGCATACTAACTTAAGGATTATTTAAATTTAAATAAAAGGCTTTTAAAAATACTAAACTTATTAAATGTTTATCGTTTAAACGTGAACGCAATTTGGTGCAGAATTTGGCGCTTAATGAAAATGTTCTTTCGGCGTAGGTGGATGTTGCTTTAATAGTGGATAGTGCACTCTGGCGCACTGACTTTCCCATGCGTATTGCGTCTGGCGCCAATACATTTCTTTTTGTTTGATATCTAATAAAAAAAAAAGTCTACTAAAAAAAACCAATCTACTGATATTTTTTTTAAATCTAATAAAGCCTTTATTCAAGAATAATACATTTGTTGTCACATTTGAGAAATTTTCTTCTTACCTTTGTATATTTTTTCTTAAGGATAAATCGAAAACCGCGGTTTTTGGCGGTTTTGCGGTTCCGTTTTTTGCACTGAAAACCGCGGTCTTGCGGTTCGGTTATAACCGTTTCATAAACACTAATTAACAGTGCCCAAAAAGAGATAGATAAAGAGAGAAATTTACATAACAAGAGTGTCCATTATACGGTGATGAACTATACTTTCGTAATTTGCAATTAAATAACTTATTTACATCAAGTCACATTCCGTTCTCTTATTCGGAAAGAAAAGCTATTTCAAAAATTCTTTTAGATGCCGCAAAAATTAAAAGTTATTTCTAAAACAAATTTCAAAATATTTTAAGGTCAATATGCTTTGAAACAATTTTCTAATCGAATTCGACATAAATTTTCATATTATCAAATGTCAATTGCTTTCCATTAAAATTATATTTGGCAAACGTAAATGATATCTTGTAAATTTTAGTAACATGATAAAACTGTCATTCAGCATTATGCACAATGATCCTATAATATAATACGCCTGTTTGTATGTTCGTATGTTCGGTATGTTCGACCGGTCGTTTCTTCATTCCCCGATAGAGGCGCGCATATGTCAATTATTTATGTCAAAATTGTTTAAAATATATTGTTGATGCAATAATAGTGAATTTTCTACGAACACTTTTTATAATTATTATAAGATGCAATAATAGTGAATATTCTACGAACACTTTTTATAATAATTGATAGAATTGTAAGAAATTATTGTTTATGTATTGGACAGTAGTGTGCTGTGAATTTTTGTTTTGAGTGTTGACATTAAATTAGTAAAAATGACAGTTGTGTTTTTCATTAAAAAATCACTTCACAATTATTAATTTAGTTGTGAAATACACGGATCGGTTTTTTTACGAAACAAAACACAGAAAAACGTTATCCTTCCGTGATATTCGACATTTTTGATTAAAATTATTATTAGCAGAAAAATAATTATTTTAAAAAATATTTGGTTTTGATGAAAGTAAGAAAAATGTGACTTTTTTTTCTTTATTATTATTTTTTCAATGCTTTATTATTTTTTTATTTCTACGATTTATAGGACAAGATTTACAATATCCCACTGCAAACTCTATACAGATGGCAGCACATAACGACTACACTAAATAATTCAAGAATTATCAGTGGCTCTAAAACAATGGTTTCTGTTTATTTATTCACCTTAAAAGCACTATCTTAGGTTATGGTTGATAACTGTTTATTTTATTTTTTTTATAAACCACCTAAAAATAAATTGTATTTTAACTGTTCTGTGCAGGGCTAGGGACAGTGATTCACCTTAAAAGTACTATCTTAGGTTATGGTTGATAAATGTTTTTTTTTTTTTTTTTATAAACCACCTAAAAATAAATTGTATTTTAACTGTTCTGTGCAGGGCTAGGGACAGTGATTCACCTTAAAAGCACTATCTTAGGTTATGGTTGATAACTGTTTATTTTTATTTTTTTATAAACCACCTAAAAATAAATTGTAAAAGGTGTCTCAAAAGAAATTTTATATTTAGTGGATCGATTAAAAAAAAAAGTAAGCCGTATATAGAAAAAAATGTTTATTAATTATTAAAATACACTTTTTGGGGATTTATTTCTTACAAATAATATCGTCTAAATGTAGACCCTCGCGTTCTCGGCACTCATTTAATCGAACAGTAAAATTACTTATGACGTATCTGCAGGTGGACTCAGGGATGGCTGCCATTTCGTGACGGATATTTTCTTTCAAATACGCCAGTAAAGTCGGTTTATTGGTGTAAACTTTAGATTTAAGATAACCTCATAGGAAAAAGTTCATAGGGGTTAAATCTGGACTGCGTGGAGGCCAATTTATGTCACCTCTCCGGGAAATTAATTTGCCTGAGAATTAAGCCTCTGACTGGCATCTTGGGGCTTTAATTCTTGCACCAATTGAATTTTGTAGGGGTGCAGCTTTAGGTCTTTGTGCATAATGCGATGTAATGATGATCTATGCACATTTAAAGCACTTGCGCGCTTCCGAATTGAAAGGTTCGGGTCGTCACGAACAGACTGATTAACATTCTCCACGTTTTCTACCGTTCTTGATGACCTAGGTCGCCCGGATTTTGATTTATCCAGCGTTGTACCAGTCTCTTCAAACTTTTTAACCAAATGTCGAATGAGAGGAATGCTTGGCGCATCATTTAAGTGGCGAAAACCTCGAATACTTCAGAATTTTCTACGCGCTACAGTCGCCGAATCACCGTTTTTGTAAAACTCTCGCACGCATAACGCGCGGTCTGCTCCCGAGAAACGCTCCATAGCGACTGAATTCCCAAGAGCCAGGCTACCGATTGACATAACCCCCGCGCCCCTCGGATACGTTGCGTTCACGCAGTAAGCTAAATAAATATAAAATTTCTTTTGAGACACCTTGTATTTTAACTGTTCTGTGCAGGGCTAGGGACAGTGATTCACCTTAAAAGCACTATCTTAGGTTATGGTTGATAACTGTTTATTTTTTTTATTTTTTATAAACCACCTAAAAATAAATTGTGTTTTAAAAGTTCTGCACAGTCCCACCTGTTTAGAATCTCTGTATATTGAACAAATGCCGTGTGTGTGACGCATGCTCAGTGTTCAGTGGGATATTGTAAATCTACCCCGTAATTTGAGATATAGTGTAAGTACGCTTTTTTCCGTGTGCCCTTTTTGCCGTGTGTGTATTTTTTCATGTGTGCTTTTTTCCGTGTGCGTATTAATCCGTGTGCGTTTTTTCCGTGTGCGTATTTTTATATTATATAAGAAAATGGAAAATTAATTTTAATAAATATATTTTAAATTTAACGTCTCAAATCATTTTTAGTTTTAACATTATAAATATAATGCACTGAGTGAAAATGAATCGTTTTCCCATCTTAAAAAGTTAATGAATTAATAATTCGGAATAATGCTCATTATTTGCTCAGTTTTTAATAATGGGCGAAGAGTTGATTCAATTTGAATTGGATGAAGTTAGGCGTATGGCTAGAGAAAGAAGTCTGAGGTGTCGAGCAAGTTCCACATTAAGGTCATGATTTGTTTGCCAACACAGTTGGCAACAGGTGCACTAGTTTAAGATATAAAATATTTATATATATTTCAAAATACTTGAAATATTTAGTCACTTTGATCAAATAAATAAAAGCAACTTGACTAAACTGGATTCTATGTGATATGGCGTAATTTTCTAACTATGTTATGTCTCATCAGTTCCCTAAGGTAAAATAATTTCACTAAAAACTAAAGAGGTGTGTCAAAACGAGCTCAGAATGGCGTAAGAAACAGTCATACCTTACTTAGAAACATGTAAGTCATGAAGTATGAGTATTTTTGTTGTTTATCTTGTAAAACATCGTAGAGTAATGTTGAAAGAGTAATGGAACTGTTTTTGAGATGTTATTTGCAATAGATGCAAAGTAAGTATGAATTATGTGTTGTTATTTTTCTAGGCGTTTTTAAAACGTGGAATTTTAGGCGTGGAATTGTAGATTTGCCCACCGGCGAGGCATAAGTTCAAATGTAATTTTTATGTAAAAATGATGTTTGTAATACTTTTATTATCAATCATGTGTTTGTCTGCCTGTAAGGCAGAAATTGAGGACAAACAGCTACACCTAGACAGTTAAAATTTGGCAGGTATGTACTGGATTTCTATAAAATAATAAATGATCAATATTTGTCCTATTTTAAAAGTACGGAAAAAAATGGTAATGTTGGAAAGGTTCCCAAAAATAATAAATGGTAGTTTTTTATTTAACAAACATATAATAGGGGCTATATTTCACCAGGATGTAGTTCACCACCCAAGCCGTAAACGAGGGTTATAATCATCCGAGTGAAATATAGCCATTATATGCGATTCAAATACAATATTTTACTACATAGGTATATAGTTTTATCATTCAAAAATTGATGTGAAGTGTGAATTTTCACACATTTCAGGGTTTTGTAGATATTTAATAAGTGTAAGAAGTCAACAGAATACTGGATGTCTAAGACAAATTTTTTTCTATAGTCACATCAAAATCAACAAATTTTTGATAATCATTTTTATTCGATATTTGAGTACCAAGTACTCAAACTAAATTTAAATAATTTGCGAATATAAATGATTGGAAAATGTAAATTAAAAAATTCTAGCGAGTTTTTCTGCATTTACTTACAGTGGCTCACACAAGGAGGGTCCAACGGGTCCGAACCACCCCCGTACCAAAATTTTAAATGTACCTAAGTTGAAATACATTGTACAAATGTTTATAAAAACATTGCCAAAATGATTATAAATTATAAATAATATTACAATAAATTTCATAATCATTGTTATTGTTTATATGTATATGTCTATAATTGGACCCCCCAAACCAAAAATCTGTGTGCGCCACTGTTTACTTTGTACCCAAGTCTTCATTAAATTAATGAGAAATATATGGATAAATGTCTTCTATATCGAGTTCATATTAAATATACGTTCTCTATCAAGATTTAAATTCATTTTAATATACGACCACTCATAAATTACAAATGATAAATATATATATATTGATTTAGATTTTAATAAATAACAATTTTGGTTATAAAGTGATGCAGTGTCTGCGAACGCTCAATGAACGCGTAATGTAACTTAAGTCACATTGGCGGAGGGATACTATTGACGTAGATCGCGTCTCCCGCAAAATATAGTTTTGTAACACTTCATATTTTTTCAATTTCAGAAACGTATTTTTCACTATCAACAATGTGTTATTTGATTTATAAGTATTTCATTACTATAAACCATTTATTTTTATCTAAATTATCCATAATTTAGCCATGAGTTAAATAAATAATTACAAATTACAAATTACAAATTTTGACAAAATTGTCAAAAACAAAAACTGCAATATTTTCCAAAACCGAAATCTGATCAAAAATTCCTCTCGTACGTTTCCGGCTCAGATAAATGTACATTACTTATAATTTTTACAGATTTTTAGTTTAACCCCCTTGGGTAAAAAGGGGCGGGACAAGAACTTTCTAGGCACATTTTTGACTAAAATCTTGTTAAAAGAAACGAATTTAAAAAAACTAATTTTTGTTCCTTAATCTACGTTTTAAGAAATTTCTTTTAATACCACACAATAAATTTTAAAAAAATAATTATTTTTTCTACGACACACAAAAATCGATTTTTTGGAAAAACTAATCTGATGAAAAATTCATGTTGAGCTATTCCGGTTCCAACTAATGTAATATTTATCTATATTAATAAAATTGGGAGCTATGTCTGTTGTTTTATTTTGTCTGTCTGTCCGAGATTCACGCAAAAACGGCTGGACATATTTTCACGTAATTTAGTATGATGATAGAGTAGAACCAGGATTCGAACATAGGCTGTCAGGCTTATCAAAAATTTTATTCTACGGGGATGTTTCTGGGTTATGTTTAATTTTAAATATCTCCTTTATATAGCCTTAACAGAAAAATATATAGAACAAAAATTGCTTATAGTAGTAAAACAATTTTTTTTTATACAATGCATTTTTTCAATTAGATGGATATTTAAGGACGAAGGGTTGAGGGGGCACCTTAAAACTAAAATCTACAAATATCTCTCTTACTATTGACTTAACAGCAAAATCATATAAGACACAATAGTTTATAATAAGAAAACAAATTCTTAATTTTTATGATTTTTTCATTTAGGCGAATATTGAGAAGTTACGGGGGAACACCCTAAAGCTAGACTTTTGAATTATCTCCCTTATTATTGACTAGCTGGTGTAGCTGTACTTCGTACGGTTTTTGCCCATTTTTGCTGTAACGTAAATTATAAGTGACATATTTCAATTTCCATTTTCTTAAAAACTGCATTAAAGGGAAGAAAAAAAAACAATGTTTCCACATATACATTTTTTATGAAAAGTAACCATATCTTACGTACCATATCTGACGTAGAATCTGAACACTCTAAAAAAAGTAATGTTAAAGGACTTCAAGGTACACTAAAAAATGACCTTTAAGTCCCTCACTTTTCATGTTAATTATTTACACGTCTTTTTTGGTTTAGTGTCAAGTTTACATTTACATACTGGTTAAATTATAGTGTTATAAAATAAATAGTGTTAAAGTAGTGTTAATTTTAACACTGAAAAAGTAATATTTCATGAAAATAACACTATCTGAATAAATGAATATTTATACGGTGATTTGGTAAAAAATAGTAAACTTTTTACTTTTTTGAAATGAAAATTTTAACACTAAAATTTTAACCAAACTGAGAATGAACTTTTACACTTTGCTGTGAAGTAGAAAATAATATATAGAATATCTGGGTTTATATATATATAGATGGGGCCCCGCAATTCCAGTTTTGTCCCAAGCCCCGTAAATGCTAGGGGTGGCCCTGAACACATTTCACCGCTTCATTCGCGAATTATAAATAGTTATTATTAGCATAGAAATACAAAGCAATTCTGAATCATACCACTTAAAATAGTATTTTATTTAACAAGCATATAATGGGTCCTATATCTCACGAGAATGAAGTTTATCACCCGATTTTATCATTAAAAAATTACTAAATTTAACTTAAAAACCTGATATTCTATATATTATTTTTATTTATAAATATATATATATATATATATATTATAAATAAACTTTTGACGAGTATTCAAGAATTTTTATTTCTTCCTTATATATATATATATATATATATATATATATATATATATATATATATATATATATATATATATATATATTGAATAACGATATTTTCTTTAATATTATTAACTATTAACAAAGTACACATACTTATATTCAATGAAAATATAAATTTTTTCCAACTATTTATAAAATTTGGAATAATATTTTTAATGTATTTTATTATTTGATTACTTGACGGTCGAAGCGCGGGGCCCAAAAGGCGCGGGGCCTGGGGCAGGTGCCCCACTTGCCTCGGCCAAGGGGCGGTCCTAAATGTGTTTAAGGCCGGCTCTGTGCGCAGGTAAATATTTTTTTAGGACAATAAAGAAAAGTGAGCAATTCTATTAAACAAATTGCATAATTATAATGACACATGTCATCTACTTCAAATTATTTATTTTTAATTTCTAAGATTTTTTTACAAGATTTCACTGACATTATATAATGGCGGGTGTATCTGGAATTTTATTCATTTGATAAATTGCAGCTCTAGTTAAGAATCTAATTCAGTAAAATCATGTTATTGTCTTAGTTACGCTACAGATGCATCCAGATTTCTTTTATTTCAAAGCGCTAAGGCGTATCCAGTAGGAGCATTGTACTATACATATATTATATCATCTTAAAATGCCTGTACTTCTTAGATACAGGAAACTCTTATATAAAGTAAAGGTTTAGCATATGAAATGAAGATTTAACAAAATCTCACACAAATCTGTTTGATTAATTGACGATTTGTAGGACAGGATATGAATTATGAACTAAATCCTTTACTTTCAAATTATTTTATAACTGTGAAATATAAGGAAATTGCTGCCAACAAAATAAAAGTTTGATAGTTATTTTATATAGCTGCGGATATAGCTCTGTTCGTACATATTCGGAGGAGGATTATCAAGAAAACTGAATGTAAGAGTGATTTTTAAACAGTTCAGGATTTCGTATATATTTATTAACTGATCAAGATGGGACCAGAATGCTAGATCACTTTGAAGATTTGGTATGAAAAAAACAATAGTTATTTGTGTATAGGGTTGCCACCTAACGCCTTACTCTGACCCGGAGCAAAAAAAAGTTGTGTTTTAAATAGAGATGTGTCGGACCACATAAAAGCATGATCTGCGGATACAGATACGGATAGGGATTATATGTTTTCTGATCCGTGGATACGGATACGGATCTTCCCTGTAAGTACAGAGACCTTGAGCGATAGTTTGATATATCGCCCTGTTCCTATAGAGTCTATAGTATAGACCGATCAATTATTAGAATGCAGTACAGGTTAAATGCAGTTTCTAAAACCACCAGCAGATTATGTGATGCTCGACTTAACATCAGTCTACACATCACCTTGGGCATTCTTACAAGATATGTAAGAAGATAAAAGCTTGTATGAAAACTAATTTAAAATTTTCGATAAGATAGTTGTTTAAATTCTGCCTTAGAAAAACGGATGCGGACCCGAGTATGGTTTTTTATTATTTGCAGATTATCCGCGGATACGGATAGCCGGCACACTACTAGCTTTAAATATAATCATATAACCATGATATTTTTTTTGTTTGGTTGCATAAAATTTCACATTCTTACAATCTTATTTGTTTATTTTTTATGTTCGATTAATATACTTGAACATATTATCAACTCATATTAAATAAAATCTACTAAACAGAAAAAACTCTATTTTTTGATATTTCATTTTCACATGTTAAGTTATTTTTCGTAGCTACCAACCCAAAACTGCCACCCTACCATAGCCTACTCAGATAAAGAAATATCGTGAATGGATTTTAAGTATATATTTATTATATATAAAATATATGCTTCATAAAATAAGAAAAGATCAAAAAATCGATGAAAGGGAGCCGCAGATATTCAGAAAATCACTTGAAGAGCGGGGGTCAGAAATTAAGAAAATACTTGAACTGTAGGAAAGGCAGAAAACGTGTAACAAACCGTCAGTATTATATAAAAAAAGTTGGATGTTTATATTTCGCGCGACCCGTACAAATACAGATCAAACCCGGAACCCGGACACAAACCTGTAAAACCCGGAACCTCCGGGTCAGATCCGAAGAGGTGGCCACCCTATTTTTGTACCATGGCCAAAAAGTAGATCTTTTTCGGCCGCATCTGAATTTGAAGGCCAAGGCGAAGCCAAGAACCTCAAACAGATGAGGACGAAAAAGATCTTTTTGGCAAAGGTGCACATTATATTATTTGGCAACCAAAAGTAATTTTTATTAGAAAAATTAAATGTATTTATTTCTATTTTATGGTTATTGAAAAATTATTACAATTATAAATGTTTAACTGCCAGTTGTTTGTGTAGCCATGGAGATCTTAAGAAATGACACATGCTCCAGCATCCGGCAACCAACAAATAGAAGAATCGGCCTAGACCGAAAAATATACTTTTTGACTAGTACTAGATGATAAAGAAGAATTGTTTTTGATATGGCCGCCCAAAAAAATATTTATTACAAATATACAAATACAAATATTTATACAAATACCCCTGTACTTATTGTTTATTTATTATTATCATTATTATTATTTAGTTAAATTAACAATCAAGTATTGTAAATACGTGAAACACTAATTTGGACACCTTTGTCGATCGAGCAGTGACGGAAGCGCGTTAGAGCACGGACATGCCGAAGATGTCTCGATGCTTGCGGTCTTGTCGAGGTTCAGGTCGATGTCGAGGGGATATGCCCAAGAGATTTATGCTTTCAGTATTTTGTCAGACTAGTTGTTATTTTTCTCCACTCTCCAGCCAAAACATGTCTATTATCATATAGTTTGTGGCTTTTGTCCCACAAACATGTAGCCATGAAATACTATATTAATTAATTCATCTTTTATCATGGAATAATTATTAATCACAATGAAATACTGTTCACTAGCTGTCGTACTAGTACTGTACGATTTTTACTTTAAAAGTGTAATTTTAGGGTGTGCGCTCATAACTTCCCAAATATTCACATAAGTGAAAAAATGCATTGAACAAAATAATAAGGGAGATATTTAAGTCTTAACAGCGAAACACTCCCTTAGAACAAAAATTTCGAGATTCCACGTTTGAAATTTGAACAAGAATTGTTTTTTTTTTTTTTTTGTTTTGGAAATATCGTTCACCTGAAACATGTAAAAACCAAATAAGAGGCCGAAAGAATAAAAAACATATACGCCCTCCAATTTTATTAATATAGAAGAGTGAAAGCAGTAGAGGGACGTAATGCGATAAGCAATACCCAATCAGAGCGCTAGCTACATCGATGCCTACCGTTCTAGTGCGATGTAAAAACAAAAAACTATTTTGTTTATACCTCGATCGCTCGTTAAAATCTTAACGTCAAACCAATCGTTCATTTTGTCCGTCTGTCCGTCTGTCCGTCTGTCCGTCTGTCCGTCTGTCCGTCTGTCCGTCTGTCCGTCTGTCCGTCTGTCCGTCTGTCCGTCTGTCCGTCTGTCCGTCTGTCCGTCTGTCCGTCTGTCCGTCTGTCCGTCTGTCCGTCTGTCCGTCTGTCCGTCTGTCCGTCTGTCCGTCTGTCCATCTGTCCGTCTGTCCGTCTGTCTGTCTGTCTGTCTGTCTGTCCGTCCGTCTGTCTGTCCGTCTGTCTGTCTGTGTACACGTGCAGAGCAAATTCGGCTAAAACGATTTTTTTAAAACTTCATATTTAAGCTTTTGACATCAATTGCTATAAATGCAATAACTAACAACTTTTATTTGAGACATTCTTAGATAAAACGAAAAAATTTTGAAAAATTTTTCGAATTTTTTTTATTATCTATTTTTTCATACTTATATGTAACGTTTCTATGGTTAAATAATATCTCTGTTAGAAAATATTAGGCCAAGTTATTTCTACTCTGCTGCTAGAATGTATTTTATACAAGTACTTTGTGATGGCGGTCGGTCCTGTGGTGGCCACAGCTGATTTTTAAAACACCATTTCAAACGAAAATGCTGTTTGCTATATAAAAGCATATATGTTTTAAAATATTAACGCGCTGGCGTTTTAAAGTTTTCTTTCTACAATAAGTGCCCACCAAAAGCCGTGTAAAAGTTAACGCTGGTGTTTAGATTACAAAAAGAGAGGATCTAATTCTAGTTAATGTCATGTTAATTGAAGAAATTGATAAAAATGAATCTAGGTACTACAAAGTACAGACTATAGATACAGACAAGGGTTAAAAATAATCTACTGTCAGCTTTGGGATTCAAGTAACTCATTTGAGTTATCGGACGCAACTATTAAGAAATTGTTTCGTCAAATCAAGGCTAAAACATTACATTTGTTACGAATATTTGAACCGCACGCGAACTAAGTACTCATTTTCTGATGAAAATTGTCAGTTATTCAAATTGTCTTTTGGTGGTTTCGACATTTCGTACCACTTTTCTTTAGCTTTTATTTACTCTAGGATCAGAAATGCGTTAAAATATTGACACATGCAATTATATGATATATACATACTTTTTTGTTCCATTTTTAGGGTTTTGTAGGTATGACCAAAAAACCCTTATACCGTCATTTTGTCATCTGTCTGTCTGTCTGTCTGTCTGTCTGTCTGTCTGTCTGTCTGTTCGGTAAAAATTGTAGCCAAACGACTAAACCTGGAGAGTTGAAATTTGGCACGCTTATACAACTCTTTGACCCGCACATAGGAAAAATACTAAAACATCTAAAAAACATACCCCCTTAAAAACATAAACAAAAATGTGCTCATCGAAAACAAAAATATTTTTTTTAGTAGGGTAGGTAGGAGTAGGGTATCAAATGAAAGCCCTTAGTACGTGGATTAACGATTAAATTCTTATTTTTGCAAAATAAATTATTTTGATGCGATTTTTGCCAAAATTGTGCAAAAAATTTTTTGTCCCACTCCCTGTAGCCCAGATGGTTTAAACTAAAAATCGAAAAAAAATCTAAGTAATGTATATTGGTGTAATCCGAAATAGTACAACAAAAAATAGTTTTCGAAAAAATAACGCATTTTTTGTGGTTTTTGGTTCACAAAGTACAAAAGTTATACCAATGTAAAACACCCACATGCAACACGTACGATAGCGTAGTGGTTAGAGCACTGGTCTCGTAAGCTAAAATTCACTGGAAACGAAGGGTTTCGAGTACGGAGTGAGTTTTATTTTTTCTGTTTTTTTTTTGCATTTTTATTATGTTGAAATTATTTTGTCAAAATTCTAGTTATATTTTGACAAATGTTGCATTTAATTTTTAAGAGCGTAAATTTAATAACCAGTCTTATTATATGATTAACAGACGATAAATTATTTTAAAAATATCGTTCATTTTGCCATGATTACTACAAAGTACTTACTTAAGGTTTGTCTTACACACTCAGCATGCCGCCTTCACTTATTATATACCTGCGAATCCTTGAAATGTGTGAATATTCACACTTCACATCAATTTTTAAAATAATAACTTTACACGGAAATATTTGGTTATGTTTATGTTTGACTCCTTGTTTGACAAATGCAGAACAGGTTAAAAAAAAACTTACCGTATTATGCATGCGTGTGCAAATTTATGACCGGTTCGCAAGGAAATTTAACAAACCGTGTTAAAATAATTTTAACGTATACTTTAAAATATGCTTTTAAAGAATAGCATTTTTCGAAAAAGGCATTAGCTAACATGTCATCGGCTTCAGTTGTGTGTCGGAGTTAAATAATTAACTAAATAAAAATAAACTTTTTAAGATGACGTTAATTTTAACATATTTCCTAAAGAACTACACCCAATTAACATTTTAATAACTGCGTTTATTTAAACTGTTATAACAAGTATAAATACATACTTGTTATAACACTATTTTTTAAATTAATTGGTGAAATTTTATAACATCCTCGAAAAACATCATGTGTGAAAAACAACTCCGAATACAAGGAGTTGTTTAAAATTTGAAAGTATATATTTCACTTGTGGAATGTTTGTACAATTTTTCCTACCATCTCTGACAGCGTATCTCCTCCTTTCCCTGAAGGAAGATGTGCCAATAGATCTACTCTTGCGTAAAATTTAAAAGACAGGTTTAAGATCTAATTTGTAGCATTCACTAACTGATTAGTAACCTTCAATTAGTAAGGAAAAACAAGTATTGTACATATAACAAGTACGAAATTTATTAAAAAATATATCGCAATCTATCGCTATAAAACTTTATTAATAAGAAATTATTTTAACTTTGAAATGCTGCTATCTTATTATCTCTTTTAGAAACATATAGGCACTTTTTCCACTTTTCAAGTTTTGTAGGCATAATCAAGAAACTCTTATAACGTAAGTCTTGTTTCTGTCTGTCTGTGTGTTGTCTATCTGTGTGTCTGTTGTGTCTGTGTGTCTGTCTATCTGTGTGTTTATTGTGTCTGTCTGTTGTGTCTGTGTGTCTGTCTGTTTGTCTGTGTGTCTGTCTGTCTGTCTGTGTGGCTGTCTGTCTACCTGTGTGTCTGTATGTATGTTTGTGTATCTGTTGTGTCTATGTAAGGGAGGTAATTTTGGTATGATTTCAGAAATAAAATTTCTTAATTAAGTTCAGTATAATCATTCAATAAACATTCAATAACAAAATAAACTATTTCTTAGAAAGGGCATTTAAATTGAGTGTAGAAATATTTATTATTGTAATTTGAGACTTTTGTAAACTTACCATGAAAAGTGAATCGTAAATTCTTAACAGATAATTAATGTGTCAAAAATATATGCCGACCAAATGCACATAAATAATAATTAATCTTTGTCTGAAATATAAATATTAGTTTGGTTAACTATGTAAATAATGTAAATATTTAAACGTAATTAAAGTAGGTTAGTTAAAACGTTGAGTTAAATTGAACAACCCTTAACTCCTTCCTAAGAATCATAGCAACCAGCTAGCAAACGTGGATGGGGGCCCAGACTCGATCCGCTCGCAAGTCTGGATAATCATAATGTGAGGGAGACCTAGAATTTGAGGGATGAGAGTAAATGCAAATGAAGTAAATTAATCAGCCAACTGTGACATTTCATATTATATATATCGTAAGCTCTCCACATTTGTGTGTCTGTCTGTCTGTCTGTGTGTCTTTAGTGTCCGTGTGTCTGTTTTTGCTAATTCTTATTCATTCCTACATATGTTTCGTAGCCCTAAACCAGGGGTTCCCAAAGTGGTCGATATCGACCCCCGGGGACATTGATATGACATTGTTAGGGGTCGATTCTGGCTCGGGGGTCAATTGGGGGTCGATGGAAAAAAGTTAAAAACTACTAGTATAATAATTACACAGTTATATATAAATATCAGTGAAGTTAAATTAGATTTATTTAGATCTTCATTGTGACGAAGAGATTTTCAGTATTTTCCGAATTTGCGACAATTGGAAGTAAAAGAAATAAAAGTAATACACAAAGCATCTTCAAAAATTGAGCGTGGATTTTAAATTACGTTTTGAGGATTTAGAGAAAATGCACATCCCATATTGGATTATCGCGCCCTTTTCTACAGATGTTGAAAACATCCTGTACAAGATGAACTTATTAAATTGTCGGTTGATCTTGAAGCTAAAACGCTTTTTAAAAATGTTACTTTAAGTTACTATTGAACAAATGTAAATGTTATACAGAAATATCCAAAACTTTCGGAAATGGTAGTTCACTTTTTGCTAGCATTTCCAAACTCGTATATGGTTGAGGCTGGTTTTAGTCATATTAATTCCATCCTGGCAAAACAGAGAAACTAGTTAGATGTAGAATTCCGTGGCGGTTTAAGGCTGAAATTAAATCGTTTTGAACCCGATATTGCTAATTTGCAAAGAATCACCAACCACACCCGCCACTTTGACAATGACAGTAAATTTTATTTAATAATATTATTGTATTACATCTTATTAGATATAATTATATAAGATAAATGTAATATAAATAAAACACTGTACAATAAACAATATAAGAAATCACATAAGCGTATTTTTTGCTTGTTCTATTATAATAACGTAATTGTCGATAAGAAGTCGAGAAACTCTTCTGGGGGTCGACAGTCAAAAAAGTTTGGGGACCCCTGCCCTAAACATTGAATTCAAATATGTCAATTTTAATCACCAAAAATACGAAAAATCGCCTATTTAATTTTGGACAAATAACGTTTTGCATGAACTTTGCTGGTTTAAATGGACAAAACGAGGATAAAATCTTTAATGAATTTGTTTCCTGATAAAATCTATAAGGCGATAAAGAGCAAGATCGGACGCAAAAAAATACGATACCCCGACAGTCATTTACATTTATTATGCTACTTAGTGGAACCTTATGGAATCATTCGTTCTCCGGTTAAATATGACTGCTCTTAAATAACCAATAAATTACCTAATCTGCTCTACTGTTTACCAATTGTAAAACATACGAAAGCTCTTCCTCTCCTTGATGGCAGATGTACCAATACATCAACTCTTGCGTAAAATTAAAATGACAGGTGTAAAGATCTAATTTCAAGCATTCACCAGCTGACCGCTAACCTTCATTTACTCTACGGAAGAAGATAATAGAAAAAATATTACATAATCTGATATTAAATTGTCATATTCGATAGTTCAATCAATAAGTTAGGTCGGATTTGAGAACTGTTATTAACTAATTCAATACTATTGGCTGGTCTAGAGGTTAGAGAAATTTTGAAGATTTATTACATGTACCTACGTGATACGATTGGAAGAAAAAGTTATTTAAAAGTCAAAGATCAAGCATACCTTATAATTTGGTGTGATATCATGTTGGTAACTCTCATTATTAAATTGAATTTCTCTATTAGAAACAAATTTTCACCATTATATTTTTGATAGTTGTTTGTATGAATATTATTTACGCTAGATAATTAAAAACAAATTATATAGCCAAAATTAAATAAATATTACTCGGTAACTTTTAATCGGTAATATATGTATGAATAAATGTACGAAAAAAATATGTATGAAGTGTGAATTTTCAAAGTTCAAGCTTCTATAGGTATCATTAAGTAAGATTCCCCAGTGGCGTGAAGTCCATGGGAGAAAAAGATGCACTGTATCCCTTGCTCATTCAGACAGATACATTTTTTTGTGAAAAATCTTTAGCTAAAGATTAATTTACTAATTTATTTCGTATTTGTTATAGTAGAATATGGTTATAATAATTACCTTAAATTAGTTGAATGTTT
The DNA here is from genome assembly GCA_963971575.1 of Liopterus haemorrhoidalis. NCBI lineage: Eukaryota > Metazoa > Arthropoda > Insecta > Coleoptera > Dytiscidae > Liopterus > Liopterus haemorrhoidalis. Next base: position 53,946,712 of record OZ020611.1, read on the forward strand.
AAAATATAAATTATAGTATACTACATAAGATATGTCGAATATTAAAAATACGCTGATATAACACTGCTGGATGCAGCTTTATTTTGTGCAGTAAGACAGGGAGTGCGTTTCTGCCCTAGCACGGGTTACGCCGAGTACGCGTAGAACAAATTGTTATTTTTGAAAAATATTTTTTTAAATGGGCTTATCGACAAAAATGTGTCAACAATCCATTGCCCCCACCCTGTTTCCCAGGAGTTGATCTAAAAATCAGCTGTGGCCACCACAGGACCGACCGCCATCACAAAGTACTTGTATAAAATACATTCTAGCAGCAGAGTAGAAATAACTTGGCTTAATATTTTCTAACAGAGATATTATTTATCATAATCCTGGAAACGTTACATATAAGTATAAAAAATAAGATACTTAGAAAAAATTTCGAAAAAGTTTTCAAAATATTTTCGTTTTATCAAAAAATGTTTCAAATAAAAGTTATTAGTTATATTACTTTTATAGCAACTTTTGTTAAATACATTTTTTCGAAATATTTTTCTGTTATGTATTCGCAAAAATCTTAAAATCGACACGAGTAAACTCCCATTTCTAGTCAACCGATTTTTACCAAAAGTTGATCAACTTGTGCCATTAAGCTTAATTATGAAGTTTCATACAAATCCTTTTAGCCAAATTTGCTCTGCACGTGTACACGGACAGACCGACAGACGGACAGACGGACAGACGGACAGACGGACAGACGGACAGACGGACAGACGGACAGACGGACAGACGGACAGACGGACAGACGGACAGACGGACAGACGGACAGACGGACAGACGGACAGACGGACAGACGGACAGACGGACAGACGGACAGACGGACAGACGGACAGACGGACAGACGGACAGACGGACAGACGGACAGACGGACAGACGGACAGACGGACAGACGGACAGACGGACAGACGGACAGACGGACAGACGGACAGACGGACAGACGGACAGACGGACAGACGGACAGACGGACAGACGGACAGACGGACAGACGGACAGACGGACAGACGGACAGACGGACAGAAACAGACGGTCCGTCTGTCTTTAATCAGATTAGTTTTTCAAAAATATCGAATTTTTGTCGCTATAAAAATAATTATTTAAAAAAAAAGTTATTGTGTGATTAAAATAAAGCTCTGAAAACTTAAATTAAGGAACAAAAAGTTGTTTTTAAATTTCTATTATTTTAACCAAAAAAATTATTTTTACAAAAAATGTGTTTAAAAGACTTTTTTTTCTAGTCCCCGACTTTTTAACCCAAAGGGGTTAATGTAAAAATCTGAATAATGCACATTACTGTGTACCGGGATAGTACAACAGGAATTTTTGATCTGCTAATCATTTCGAAAGTTATCGATTTTTTTGCACCGTGCTTACAATATTTATCTAAATGACTGGTGTACTAGATAGCTATACTAAGTATGTAAGTCTCTGGATGGAAGCGCGTGGATATTCTTTCAAAAGATATTGAAATTAATATGTATCTACAATTTTTACCGTCTTCTTCTTTTGGTAGCGAAGTGCTTTCGTCGATTCGACGTGGCCGTTATATACCATGAGTTCAAAAAGAAATTACATAAGGGTTGGCTTTGGAAAAATATAATAATGTCTACTGCAAGCTTTATATAACAATATTAACTTATGACAGCAGCAACAGTGATGACAGTTAATTTATTCTAAAGCTTGCTGTTGACATTACTTTTTTTCCATAGCCAACCCTTATGTAATTACGTTTTGAACTCATGGTACTAAATATAATAATAATAATGATAATAATGTTTATTGACTAAATAATATTACATGGTAACGTTACTAGTCAGTCATTTACATAAAAATATAAGTTATTTAAAACTAAAGTTCTCGAACTCATCAAAGCTATACATAGGATTTACAGTCAGAATAGCTTTGATTTTTTCGTGGAAAGTTTTGGGTGGTAGTTCTCTAATTTCCGCAGGTATAAGGTTAAAAAATTTAATTGAAAAATAATTGATGGAGTTCCTCGATTTGTTAAGGCGTAAGAAGTTACTACGAATATTGTTTTTTAACCGAGTATTATGGTAGTGGGTTTTACTGCAGGTTGGGAAATTTTTTAGCTTTTGGTGAATATGGAGTACGCATTAAAAGATTAAAAGGTAAGGTAGGGACATTATATTGAGTTTTACAAAAAGATCACGACAGTCGGCTTGAAAAGTAGCAGAAGCAATAGTTCTTACAACCTTACGCTGTAGGGCAAAGATTATTTTGGCAGCTGGTGAATGTCCCCAGATTAATAAACCATAGCTTAACTGGGAGTGGAAAAGGGAAAGTAAGCTTTTAGAACCACATTTATACTCACCTCTAGTTTTAGTTTTCTAATTAGATATATGGTAGATCTTAGTTTACGGCTCAGAAACTCTGTATGTTGGTCCCATCTTAGATGGGGATCTACATGTATACCAAGGAAACTTACATACGGGGGATTGTCATAGTCATGTGTCTTTGTGGTTATGAGTAAGCTTTGGGACTTGGTAGTGTTCAAGGATTTTTTTTTTTTTTTATTATAACATATTTATTAAATATTTCTGTTTACAACTAATTAACAATGTTAGTGATTTAGGCATCGAGATTACACCATCTCATAATCCTAAAATACTTAAAATACTTTTACAAGACTTATAAATTAATGATTACAATGTTAATTTTGGTAGGAGAAAAAATTGTACAAAACCTACACTCTAGTAATTCGTATTCGAACGCACATCACTCACTTCGCATTTTATTGTCACTGAACTGGTTTATTTCCTTCACTGTAGTAGGATGTGTTTCGTCAGTTTATGTTTATAGCGCTTATATCGTAATTCGTCAAGTTCATAGTCACCTATTTTATTAATCAAGGGGTTATCGTTGATAAGGCACCTGGAGAAGAAATTTTCTGTTAGTTTATGAATAGAGTCCTTTATATATTCCATTTGCAGCTCTTCATGTATCTCCGTTAGCCGTTTGTACCTTGGGTAATTACCGGCTATCCTGAGGCATTTATTTTGTACCACCTGAGTTTTATTGTAGTTGGTTTCTGCGGTATTACTCCACACAGGACAAGCATATAAAAGTGATGGTCTAATAATGGCTTTATATAGCAGTATTTTGTTTGCTTGCGATAATCTGGATTTTTTGTTAAAAACTGGGAATAGTGCACTCATGTTTGCTGTTGCTGTTTGACATATTTTCTTACAATGCTGTGTGAAATTTAATTTGTTGTCCATATGTAGTCCAAGATATTTGACTATTGGTGACCAGCAGACATTTTCACCATGTATTTGTATGTTATTATACATCCGTGGTCTTCTTCTCGTGAATAGGATGGCTTCAGTCTTAGCTTCGTTTATCTTTATTTTCCACTTATCCATGAACTTCATAATTTTTTCAGTTGCATTTTCAAGTCGTTTGACGATGGTGTCTGGTCTCCAAGATCGAGTGAAAATAGCTGTGTCGTCTGCATATAGCGAGTAGTAGACATTATTTACCCTAGGAAAGTCGTTAATGTATATGCTGAAGAGAATCGGTCCAAGGATTGATCCTTGTGGTACGCCTGCTTCTATTTTCCTTGTGGTGCACTTGCATTGTCCTATCATTACTTGAAATCTTCGGTCTTGAATGTAGGAATTTATCAGATGTATCAAGTATGGTGGAAAATGCATTCTGATAAGTTTTAAGATTAAACCTTTGTGCCAAACTGTGTCGAAAGCTTTTTCTATATCCAATAGTACCATTCCTGTATGCTTATTTAGATTAAATCCGTCGGTGATACTGTCCACTAATCTTGCTAGTTGGGCAGTAGTCGAGTGTCCTTTTCTAAAACCGAATTGTTCGGGAATTATTAAATTGTTGGCTGTAAGGTGATCATTAATTCTCTTCAGGTATATCTTTTCGGCTACTTTGCTTAGGGTGTTTAATAAGCTGATGGGTCTGTAACTGGAAGGAATATCAGAGGGTTTTTTCGGTTTTTTTATGGGCACTAATTTTGAATGTTTCCATGTTGATGGGAAGTGAGAATGTATGATAATATGATTTATTATTTTGGTTATGAGTACTATTGCTTTGGTGGGAAGTTGTTTTAAAAGTCGGGAAGAGATGTCATCGGGTCCGGGTGCTTTCCTATTTTTTAGTTTTTTAATTGTGGATTTGACTTCAGTCGGAGTTGTTATGTCTACATGGTCTGGTACTACTGGATGTGCTTTCAGGTAGTTTCTGACTTCAAGACAAACTTTTCTCGTGTTCTGTATTGTTCCTAGGTCAACATTCTGTTTGTGTACTTTCTCAAATTGGTCAGCTAAGATGTTAACTTTCTCTACGGCTGAGTAACTATAGGTGTTATTGTTTTGCAGAGGTGGGATGAGAGTAGTTTTCTTCATTATTGTCTTGGTAATTTTCCACAAGTTTCCATTTTGAGGTTGCAAGGTTGACAAAAAATCGTTCCATTTGCTGTTGCGAGTTTTTGCAACCACCTGTTTAACCAAGTAGTTTAATTTGTTGTATAGAGTTTTGAAAAGTTTATTTCTGGTCATTTGATGTTTTTTCCTGAAGTAATTTTTTAGTTGAATCAGAGCTTTCGTGTTGTCAGGTAAATCTACGTGGTGTTTTGTAATTTCTTCCGTTGGTATTGTGTTTTTTGCGGCTGTGCGGATAACAGAGGTGAGTGTGTCCAGAAATGTATCGATATCTTGAGGAGTGTCAATAGAAGCGTCATAAGGAATATTACTTTCTATTTCTCTTTTAAATCCTTCCCAGTCAGCTTTGTTATACTGGTATACTATTTTTTTCAAGTTTTTAGCAGGGATTTTGCCGATTTTAATATATACGGGATTGTGGTCGGAGCTGAGTATAGATTTCGTTACTGGTTGTGACACTGTCAAGTTGCTTCTTGTTATTGCTATGTCCAAAACACTGGGTTGTCCTCGTCCGTTGGTTGGGTAGTAGGTTGGCTCATCAGGAGCGTGAATTTTTATGGAGGGATTTTGGAGTTGAAAGTTGTACAGCAATCTTCCATTTTTGTTACCATTGTGACAGTTCCATGATACATGTTTGCAACTCATATCTCCTATTATAATTGTCTTGTTATTAATTGCTAGAAAGTCATAAAAATCGTTCGTCAGAGGTGTTTTCGGAGGTATGTATACTGATATAAGAAATATTGGGTCAGTGTCCGTGTATATTTTCAAACATACAGCATCAATTTCTTGTCTAACTCCATGAAGTGGATATTCTTCATGTTTGATATTACGTTTTATCAGTATTGCCGTTCCTCCACCATCGCTGTTTCTGTCTTTCCTGTATGTGTTGTATCCGTTGACTTTTAATTTATGTTTTTCATCTAGGTGTGTTTCGGAGATAGCTATTACATCTATCGGTTCTACGCTAAGTTCATGCTCTAGCTCATGGATTTTGTTTTTAATGGAGCGGGCATTCCAAAACATTATTTTTAGGTGTTTATTGTTAGCTGCCATAATTATCCAAAGAATGAAACTGCAAAGTCAATTAGTATCATAAGTTTGCTCACTCCATCTGGGGCGGCGTTTATTTTAGACATCAGGTCTTTAATGTTTTTGACTATCTTTTTTAAGTCAAAATTTTGTACTAATGATTTGAGAAGTGAAATTATATCACTTAACCCATTATTGGTGGAACTATTTTCATCACTGGTATTACGTGCAGGCCATGTTGGTGTTTGGTTAACTTCAGGACGTGTACTTCTGTTCAAGGGAGGAAATGAAGTTTTTGTAAAAGTCGGTGGTCTAGTGATGTGTCTTGGTTGTAACCTGTTGAATATAGGTCTTTTAACACATTGATTGAAGTTAGCGGTGTGGTTTTCACCGCAATTTGCGCAGGTGGGTGGTTCAGTAAGTGGTTTCTTGCAGTCCTTGGTAACATGCAACTGACCACATTTTACGCATCGTGGGGTTTTTGTGCAATTTTGCGCAATGTGTCCAAATGACTGGCATCTGTAACATTGAGCTGGACCATTTCTTTTTAGTTTCTCCCACTGTATCACACAATAACATACTTTTTTATGTTGTACAATGGTTTTTATGTCAGTGCCCTTTTCGAAAGTGGCCATATAAAGTGGATAGGCGTGAATGATTTTATTTTGTTCTTTCCGTACTATTTGCTTGATTTTGAGTACAGGCAGTTTTTTGTTCTTTAAATCCTCTTCAATTTCATTTGTTGATATGTTCGGCGGTAAATTCCTAATCATTAACTTAACGTCCCTTTCATTATATGGGGTTCTGGTAGTGTATTCAATATTAGATTGATCTAGTTCTTTTTTAACCTCGTTGAAGTCTAATATGTTTTTGGTTAATATAATGATTCTACGACCTTTAAATTTTAACTTGATTTCTTCGTTTAAATTAGCTTCCAATTTTTGAATAGTACTTACATGGTTTTCGAAGTAACTATAAACTATAATAGGGGGTATTTCTCTTTTCCTCCTTTGCGGACGGACACTCCTAACTTCTTTTTCTTCATCTGAACTACAGTCCTCCTCTTCACTTAACGCACCATACGGGTTATCGGTCGGAATATTGTACCTCTGCTCAAGGATAGTTTATTGATGGTGAACCAGGAATTAGCTTTGTCAAGTAGTGAGAGATTTTCAGATTGAAGTATGTTTAAATTAGAGTTTGTAGTCAATATGGTTGTATCATCCGCATAAAGTAAAACTAAAATTTAAAAAAAATAAAATTAAAAGTAAAATTAAAAACACGAAAAGGGTGTAAAATCACTCTTTACGTAATTTTTTTTCTGTGCCCTTCCATTATAAAAACTTACGTGCCGCCACAGCAATATATAAACAAGGAAAATAGGCCGAGAGAGAAAGAGTTAAATTTAAATAAAATATTCATAAAACAAAAGAGCACATTTGTATATTAACACAAAACAAGAAATTATAATTAATTTCAACTCCAACGAAATGAACAAATGTATCTAACCATATATAAATGATAACATCATCATGTTTTGCAATTTTTTTTTCGCACACAAATTTTTTCTTGTTAACCAATTTAATTTTTTCACATATATTTTCGTGTTGTAACTGATTGTCACTCCTTTTTCTCGACAGTAACAATATCTAGCATCACTTTCTAAGTAAAATGTGTTTATATTTTCACGCAAATTACATTTTGTAGAGTGTGATGTTCATTCACACAGTATCCGTAAACATTCCCATAAATTACATTTCATAAAAAACGCTTCTAGACAAATTAATTCACGGCAAATTACATAAAATTTTCTCTGTTCGTCTTATGGGTATAATTATGTGGGTCGCTTTAGCGTTTTTATCGGATGTAACAGTGGCGACTCGTCAAAAGAGATAGAGTAAACACAAGCAGGGGCGCACACAGACTTTTGGCTTGGGGGGTCCAATTATACATAATTTTTATAAACACAGGGCAAAATTTCATTTTCAAGTGAAAAGCAAAAAAAAAAATGTAAAGTGTGAATTTTCACACATTTCAGGGTTTCGCAGGTATTTAGTAAGTGAATGATGATTATTTGGGATGCCAAAACAAATTTTATGTTAAAATATTTTTTTATTAATTTTTACACTGGTTATTAAATTTACGCTTTTAAAAATTAAATGCAACATTTGCCAAAATATAAGTAACTAGAATTTTGACAAAATAATTTAAACAAAATAAAAATGCAAAAAAAAAAATAAATAAATAAAAATTGACGATATTCGAACAGTAGTTCGAACGTTATCGCTTCGCAAGTTGCAATACTAAGCGATAAAATTACCACTGGACTATAAATGTTCACTCGTTTACCTTCTTAAATAGCGGATTAAATATTTTACATATTGTAGTTAAAAACACAAAAAATGCGTTATTTTCCGAAAACATTATCTGATCAAAAATTCCTGATGTACTATTCCGGTTCACACCAATGTACATTACTTAGATTTTTTTCAGACTTTTAGTTTAAACCATCTGGGCTACAGGGTGTGGGACAATTTTTTTTTTTGCACAAATTTGGCAAAAATCGCTTCAAAATAACTTATTTTGACCGTTAATCCACGTACCAAGGGCTTTCATTTGATACCCTACACAGAATTGTAAAAAATAGAGACAGACAGACAGACAGACAGACAGACAGACAGACAGACAGACAGACAGACAGACAGACAGACAGACAGACAGACAGACAGGCAGGCAGGCAGGCAGGCAGGCAGGCAGGCAGGCAGGCAGGCAGGCAGGCAGGCAGGCAGGCAGGCAGGCAGGTAGGCAGGCAGGCAGGCAGGCAGGCAGGCAGATCCTCCCTTCTAAGTTTTAAGTGAAGAGCAAAAAAAAAGGTCCTCACTTCTAAATTTTAAGTGAAGAGCAAAGAAAAAAGTCCTCACTTCTCACAGTACGGGGAGGGGTCCGGACCCCTTGAACCCCCCTCCATGTGTGCGCCCCTGAACACAAGTGTAGAATACCTCGATTAACGAATTAGATACGTTTCTAAACAATGTAGCGCTAAGCAAAACAGCATTATACGGAGTCATCATTTTGTAGGTATGACCACAAAAAAAAAAAATCTTATAATGTCACTCATGTGTCTGTCTGTCTGTACGGTAGAAATTGTAGTCAGACACCTGCATATAGAAAATTGAAATTTGGCATGCTCTTGACCCACATATAGGAAAAATATAGAGAATTCATAAAATAAAGCTCGGGATTATTATAAACAAATATATATTTCATGAATAAAAAAATATGTTTTTGTAAAATATTTATTTTTGATGGGATTTTGGTCAAAAATATTTCGAAAAATGTTTGTCCCCCACCCTACCAGCGAGGTTGATCTAAAAATCTGAAAAAAAAATCTCCATAATGTTCATTGATGGGAATCGTAATAGTTCAACAAGAATTTAGATATCGATTTTTTTGTTTCGTTGAAAAAAATAATTACTTTTTTAAAATTTATTGTTTGCTATCAGAAGAAAGCTCTTAACCCTTTACTGCATGAATTTTTATTTTTGGCTGAAATAATTCATGAGCATGAATTGGTTCTTATTGATAAAAAAATTAACTAAAAAAATATATTAATTATTATTTTTATGAAAAAATAATAATTAAAATAATAATTTAGGGTTTGTGCCATACATGGAACATTATGTTTCTACATTATGTTACAAAAGAAAATGATTCCGTATTATTTGCTCGTCAATTGCTAGGTGTTCTTCATTAGGGATTAAAAGCAGTCGCCCTCGAATTTTTTAAAGAAAAGGTCGTATCTTCTAGTTGTCTTTTCTCAATAAATTCAGAGTTATCGTTGAAGTGCAAATTCCGCTTGATATCCTCAAATCTATTGCAGCCCATTACTTGAGATACTGCAGGATCCATTGCTGTATATGTGGCATGTATGAACATTCATGAAGTAACGTTCTGATTCAGTTTTAAAAGTGAAATAAAAAATAAAAATCGGAATGTGCCATATATGGCACAGTATGCGGTAAAGGGTTAAGACGTAGATTATGGAACGGAAAGAAGTTTATTTTTTAATTTTAACCCGATTTTTTCCAACAATGTTTTAAAATATCACTGTCCTGCACCCTTTAACGCAAAGGGGTTACACTGAAAAGCTGAAAAAATTCTAAGCAATTTACATTGATCTTAATCGGCAACGTACGAGAGGATTTCTTGATCAGATTTCGGTTTTGAAAAATAATGCGGTTTTTGTGATTTTGCTGATTTAATTGAAAAATCAGAAACTGTTAAAGAGAAGGCAATAATGAAAAATCCATTTTTTTCGTCGCAGTTGCGTATTCATAATTTCATAAAAATTTGGAAAAAAAAATGCTATTGAATAAATGCATCTAAATCTGCCCCACTCTCCCCTATTTGGTTGTGAAAATATTTCCTTGACGGCACGAAAACTGTACTCGCCCGGTTCAGCCCGGTCATTGCACCGGACACTTATATGGCCAGATCGGAGTTACTCCAAACAGTTCGTTAGTGTTCCAAGTTAAAGTACTCCACGCTCCCAAACTACGCTAGAACTACCTTCCCTCTTCCCCTGAAGCACCTACCCAAATTTCAGAACCTCGAGTTCTATTGAAGTGAGGGTAAACGGTTAAATTAAAAACTCATTCAAATTGCGCCTGTTTGGATTATACGGTGTTCCAAGTGTAATAATTTCAGAACAGTTCGGAGTAGAACAGTTCAGAGTAGTTTGGAGTGTTTCACACCTAACTGGAAAGCACCTATTGTTAAAATTAAAATCTTATATTTCAAGTTTGTTCCACGATTTTATCAGGCGCCGAAATTATTTTACATGATCGTGATTTCCTCACAATGAAACTGACGAGCCATCACTGTGATATACCTCGTTATTTACGACAATGGAAGAATGCTTTTTATGAATGAGCTACAGGAAATATGGTATATTTCCGTATAGAGACCTATGATATATTTTACAAATCATCATTAATTTGTGCCAATTGGAAATTTTATAGTTTTTTACCTAGAGCATGGAAAGTAGGGGAGCTTGTTTACCTTGAGTATAATGTACCTTGGAACAGCTTTTAAATTCCTGATCTTCTCTATCATTTAGCGGCCTCATTATGATATACATACGAGCCCTGTCCACTTTCATTGGCCCAGCTATGAAATTTTCAGTTTCTTTAGAAATTATTAAATAATAAGTAAAAGTAAATGCTGCTTTGTACATTTTTTGATAATATAATCATACTAGAAGCAAAGGGGTCAAAATTTATTCCGTAATATTTAATTTGTGATTATAAAAATAATATTCGTAAAACAAACGTATTTTTTGAGTTCATGTATTCTAGTACTGTATATAAAATAACTGGGTTTTTGCGGTAGCTATGCGTAGTAGGCGTTGGAAACCAAAGTTTGTTTATTGACTGTGATGTATTAAAAGTGTTAAGTCTAAATAATTTTAAAACATGGGCAGAGGCAAAGCTATTGATGAAAAAATTAGGTTAATCATTGTGAAGTTAGCAAAAACAGGAAAAACCAATTCCGAAATCGGAAAATTATTAGGTTTGTCAAGATATAGTATTAGAAATATTGTAAAATTGTACAAAACAAGTGGTTGAGTTGCCCCAAAGACCCAGTACGTGAAGAAAACTACACTGACGGACAATGACAAACGTGCATTGAAAAGGATTATTAAGGATAACAGACGTGCTAACTACAGTCAATTGAGTGTACTGTGGAGCGATGTTGTTGGAAGACGTGTTTCAAGGTCTACATGTCATCAGAAAGCTAAAAAATTAGGATTTGGAACCTATAAGGTAATTTTTTTTAATCGGACTCATTTAATGACCAATTTAATGTACTTTTAGGAAAAAAATATAAAATTATCGATTCCCTATGCTAGATCAAAAGTTGACATCATTTCCGGTGAAACCGGAAGTGCCTCAGAATTCTTATAGTAACCTTTAGATGGGCCTTTTTGTCTAGTTTAACTTTTGTTCTGAATATTTTTTGTATCTTTACAAATAAAGGAGATTTTCGGGGTACCCCGTTTCAAACAAACACCCTGTATATGATAGAACGCTTTATAGCATTTATGATAATATCAATTAAAACACACAAATCCAAGCACATATAAGCATTTATTACTACGTCTATTTACAATCCGTCACACATATGTCATTAAGTTATGGTTACTATCGTAACATATTACACAGGGGTCCAAGAACTAGTTTTGATCTTAACATATATATAAAAACAAAAATATAACATAATTTAAATTACATAACATAAAGTTTAACATGCAAAATCAACTATTTTTGCTGCAAGAGTTTCTCTTCTTTTCTTCACCTTCCTCATCCATTTCCTCATCCAGTCGCCCGGGTTTTTCGCCTATTTTCGGGTAGCGTCGCAAGTGGTAGAAAGTTTCTGGATGTTCCCCGCATGTTTGACATTTCCTCTCTTCTTCTCTCTTCCAGAATTGGTTTGCTGCGGCCTCATTCACGCATCTGAATCTCGCTATGAGATTCTGGTGTTTGTTGTTTTTGTTCAGGTACTCTGGTAAGATTATTACTTGTATCTTATGGTAGTCTTTGTTGTACCTCATTGTGTCGATCCTGTTTTGTCAGTTTTGGTCTTGAACTTCTTTGTCTCTTTCCGCCAGCATCTGTAGGAAATCCTTTCCTTCTTCTTGCATTCTCTTTATTTCTTCTAAACCGTATCCATTCCTCTCGTAGTATTTCCTTCTCTCAGTCCCCCAATTTGTTTGGGTATTTCTTTCCCTTTCATTTCGGCACTCTTCGAGAATTTTATTACGACTTGTTCTTATTTTCTTTTCATATTTTGCGGCTCTGGCTCCAGTGTTTATTCTTATTTTTGTCCCTCTTTGTTTCTGCCACCACTTTGTAGCTAAGGGTCTGTCTGTCCAATTGTAGCGTCCATTTAATGTATATCTCCCGTGTTCTTTCTATCTTTTCATGTTCTCTCCACCTCCATATCTCTGACCCGTATAGGAGAATTCCCTTTACTAGCTTGTCATATAGAGACATCCTCTTCTTGAAGTCCGAATTTCTTTTCTCCTATACTCCAAACTTCTCCCATAGCGTTTCTGGCTTTTTTCTGTCTGTCCTTTATGTGTTTAGAATCTCCATTTCTTCATTAATTAGTAGTTCCTTATTATTTAATTTACAACAAAAATGTATATAAGGATATTTGTTAACCGTAAAGCTATACCACTCAAATGCTCACCCACTCTTTTGAATAATTTAAACTGCTGTGAATGGTATACAAATTCAGAAGCAAACTTCAGTTATTTTGAAAAAATAAAGAGGAATTTTTCAAAAAAATTAATCCTTTTTATTTTATTGCAGTATTTTCGGTGATATCTTGGCGGACTGTGTATTGTAAGTCATCTTATACAATTTTTATAACAATTGTCATCCCACTACAAAATAAATAGCTTTCAACTAACTAAATAGAATAATGCTTCATTGTTTAGTGACCGGAAGAGATTGTCTTGTTTCAATAATAATGCGTCAAGATTATTTGACTTGTCCACATTTAATATATGGCTAATAAATAATACTGATATTTATTTAGCTTCTGTAATAAACTATAGAAGAAGCATTCAACGTTATTTCCGTTCACTTTCTTTGAAACATATAAATAAATAACCAGCATTAACATATATTACGTATACTCACATGTACTTAGTTCCATTAATCTTGGCATATATTACTTAACTCTACCCATAAAATGATCAGTTATGGAATGTGTTGAAAGAATCAACAATTAGATGAACAAGGAAATGCACAAGTGAAATGCTCTTCGTGGTCCACTGCAAAATGTTACATTTATGATTGTATACATTATTTTTCTTCCGGGTTGTAATCTTTTATCTCTAGAATTAGGTAATTTTTAACAAATTAATTTTAATTAAATGTAATTTTTTTATTACGTCGCCTACATAAGTAATTTTTACGGTAATTAATATAATCAGTACACTTTATTTCATTTATTATATATTATTTAATAGAGGACAAACTAGGATAAGCTGACGATTTTAGGATAGTTAGCATCTCAGAGCAAACTCTTATTGATTCACAGGGCCGCCCCTAGGCTGTGGCAAGTGGGGCACCTGCCCCAGGCCCCGCGCTTCGACCGTCAAGTAATAAAATAATAAAATACATTAAAAATATTATTCCAAGTTTTGTAAATAGTTGGAAAAAAATACATATTTATTGAATATAAGTATGTGTACTTTGTTAATAGTTAATTATATATATATATATATATATATATATATTTATCTGACCGACGTTGTCAAGCCATGTACATGCAACAGACAACCACAGACCCACCGAATCTAATGGGATTTCAGGAGTATATGTATCAAAAATAGAAAGACCGCACTTTGCACTCCTGGAGCAACCTTCAAGGGGTAACGAATTATGAAAGAAACATTTTTGCTATATTTGATAACCGGTATTAAGCCCCATACATGTTTACGTCGTAATCAGGTCATTTGTGTATAATTTGTATATGCTGACGACGTACTCAATCCCGTACAGTGTTGTCGGTATTTACATCGTTTCTGTAAACAAATATCCTCATGTTGACCTTCATTTCACGATTGTCTAGCGATCGTAATAAAATTTACGTATATTTCAATATGACATAATTTTTATTTTAGGATTAATAGTTCATTTATAAGGTTTCTCAGTTAATCTAATGTTTACTATTGACATTCAATGAATGTCAATAACAATCAATAGTATTTAAAAATTTATATGAGGCTAAAAAATTTCATTTTTGATCGGTTACAGTGGTAATAATAAAACAATTTTTTTACTTGCATTCCGCTACATCCTCAGAACTGTCTTTGTACTTCCTATGATTCTTTTCACTTACGAATTTTTTAAATTATTTAACTTGAACTTCGAAACTATTTTTTAAGAATGAAAGTGATTCTGATTTTTCTATTTCTTGATACGTTTTCCATTTACCATGTACGCCATAAAAATTATAGTATAATAAAACAATGATTCAAAACATTTTACTGTACGACCAACACAGAGCGTGTCATGGTAGTTTTTTTTTTTTATATATAATAATAATTTTATTTATGGGTGCTCTAACATCTAGGTTATTAGCTGTTGGACCACCCTATTCCCTGTTACATTAAGGAATTTTACATTGTACATTTCATATTTAAATTTACCATTGACCAACCGTCTTTTTTATTTAAACACGATGTCTTAGTAATTTGGGAAAAAAATTATGATAACCCGAGTCTGCCCAAAGAATCGAATGGTAGTATTGAAATTTTCCGGAACAAACCGGAAGTACTGGATATCAAGGACAACTTTTTAGTGGATATCAAGGACAACTTTGATTTTTTAAATGATAACGTATGCCGAGTTGGGTGTCTTTGGAGCTTTTGAAAAGAAATAACTATTACTTTTAACTAGATTTTTTAATATATTTTACGCTTTAACCTCTTAATCCGTGAATAAACAAACACATTTTTATTTTTGTAAAATCATTTAAAAGATTTTCGCCAAAAAGCGTTAGTTTCCCACCTTATCTCCTAGAGAGGTTGATCTAAAAATATGAAAAAATCTCCATTATGTACATTGTTGGAAACCGGATTAGTTCAACGGGAATTTTTTATCTGATAAGTTTTTCGAAAATATCGACTTTTTGTGTCGTTGAAAAATGTAATTATTAAAAAAAAATGTATTGTGATATCAAAAGAAAGTTCTTAAAACGTAGATTAAGGATCCAAATGATATTTAAAAAAAAAAATCTATATATATGTATATATATTTTAATATGTTTTCACAAATATACTAAAAAAATCACTGTCCCCTTTAATTGAAAGAGGTTAAACTAAAAAAACGGAAACAAATTCTAAGTAATGTACATAAAAAAATTAAAATATTGCAATTTTGATGTTTTTGACTTAATTATTTTTTTAATGCATGGCGAAATTATCGCTAATACAGTTATGGTTTTTTTGTATTTATGACTAAGGTAGTGTATATCTTTTTTGAAATTAACAAAAAACATTTTAAAAAAGGATTTTTTAATCTAATTTTTTTTGTGACGAAATTTTTTGAAATTATTTAAATTTAGTTTTAAAAAATTAAATGGAAGCTCTTAGTACTCAAATATCTAAAAAAAAATTTTTTTTTAAACAGTTGATTTGTGATCATAGAAAAAATGTTGTCCTGAAATCCAACATTCTGTTGACTTCTTACACTTATTAAATACCTACAAAACCCTGACATGTATGAATAATCACATTGCACATTAATTTTTGTTAATCAAACCAGGTAATATAAATTAACGTCACGGGCCGCATGTGGCTCACGATCTGTAGTTTGCTCATTCCTATGCAATACTATATATCGGATTACGATTATTAAAACTACACTGCACAAATATTTGTTAACATTAATATATATGCGTAAATATGTTTTATAAATGGACGGTTTCTGAATAAAAACAAAACAAGTGAAAAAGGATCACATTCTTAATAACATAAAAATTATTCAAAACCGCCATGTTACCTCGTTCAATAGGACTTTGGTTAAACCGAGACATCTGGTCACTTCAGTTACATACATATGCAAATTATATAAAATGATTAATCCAGTCTTTCAAAATCATTGACGTGTTTATATTTTGTATGTTATATTTATACTAGTTACTTTGTATAGGTAGTTTTGAGTTTTATTTTTTGAAATTTTTGTTTTCAGAAAATTTTATTATAAATCCTAAATAAATTGGTGCGTAATGCTTCTAACAAGTTGTTACTTTGTTAAAATACAAGTCAACTAAGCTAACAAGAGAATTTAAAAAAAAATAAATGGAGCGTATTTTCAACTGAAGTCAGTTATAGATATAATAGATGGAGCTATTTTTATATAAGTTATAATAAATTTTGCTTAAAATTATCTATATAGGTAACCCCTTTTAAGATTGCAGCGCCAAAGTTTCAAAATTGAAACTAACCAAATAGACAATAACAACTTTTTGATATATGGGCAATACGTTGTAATCTGACATTTAGACAGAATTTATTAATATTTTTGTCTTGATTTGTATTTGCTTAATAAATATCACACTTATGCCAAACAGATACAAAATCTAAAAACCCAAAAATATAAACACGTGCGTCAAAACAATAACAAACTTGTCTATTTGGTTAATTCAACATAATTTCGCAAGATAGAATCTCTGTTATGATCATTTACCTATATGTTTTAGCATTAAATTTGTGATTATCTTTTTTTATGTAAATCATTTCTAACAATAGGAGTTTTGTTAAATTTTGTCCAATAATTAGAATTCTTTTATTAGGAAAATCAAACTAATGTTTTAAATTGTTTGCAAGTTCCACTATTAAATTATTAGTTCTATTTTATTTTTAATAATGTTATTCTCGTTTTCTTTTAATCTAGTTATTAAATATCGTTTGCTTTGATCAATATATTTGGCTTTACAATTTTATCAAGGTATGCAATAAATAATATTTGATACTGCAATTGTATAATTACTTACATAAGAAATTATGGTACTTTTATTTATATTTAATATTTTTTAGCTTAGTTGACTTGTATCTTAACAATGTCACAACTTGTTAGAAGATAGTGAAATATTTTTTCTCTTAAATTAATACTAATAATATTATATATGTGTAAATAATATATTTGTTGGATTTTACTTTTATATAATTGTATGTAAGTAAGTATTTAAAATGTTCTTAAATACCTAATTTGTGTAATACATTGCATTTGATATATAATTAAATTAGGCTTTGATAATGTTAAGGCAAACAGAATTAAAATAAAGCATACTTTAAAGCTTACTTTAGTCTAAAATAACAAAGATTGCGTAGATGTCATGAGTATATATAATATCTGATAGCCATATTACATTTACAGACCCGGTATGTATCTTGACAGACCCAAACAGTGTTGCCAAGTTTCGGGTCTGTGAAGGTATATAGTGTATAGCGGGTCTGTATAAGTCGTATGGATTACAAATATTTTATACAAGCCCGACACGCGCACCATCTTCACAGAAATTTCGTGAACTAAATTTGTATAAAAAAACACGTTCTACCGCTTTCCCAGACCCACCTGAAACTCATTGCTAAAGATTGTTTGAGGCCTAATTCGTACTTCTAGCATAGAAAACGTTGTCAGACCCGATGCCGGGTCTGAGCTTGTCACTTTTGGTCTGGTAACGCCTGCAGAGTATAGCGAGTTGGGTCTGTATAAGCGGTGAAACAAATATATATATATATATATATATATATATATATATATATATATATATATATATATATATATATATATATATATAGATGGGGCCCCGCAACTCAAGTTTTGCCCCAGGCCCCGCAAATGCTAGGGGCGGCCCTGTTGATTCATATAGTTCTTTAAAGGACAAATCTAGAGAAATAGGTCTAGAAATTAACGTAGATAACAACAAATATCTGAAAGCAGGGTAGATCAACTCTGTCAAAAAGATTAATATAAGAGTTTTATAGGTATGACCACAAAAAATCCTCACAACGTCACTCATATGTCTGTCTCTCTGTCTGTCTGAACAGTTGAAACTGTAGCCAAACGGCTGAACACAGAAAGTGAAAATTTGGCATGCCCTGTACCCACAACTCTTTGACCCACTTTTAGGAAAAATACTGAGTTATAAAAAAACACCAAGAAATAAATATAAATAAATGAAAAAATTTATATCTTTTTTTAAATTTTGAGTGGGGTATCCAATGAAATCTCTTACTGCGTGAATAAATAAAGAAATATTTATTTTTAAAAAATCAATTTTTCTATGGGTTTTTCGCCAAAAATATGTCAAAAGACTTTTGTTACCCACCCTATTTCCCAGAGGGGTTGATCTAAAAAACTGAAAAAAGTCTCACTTTGTACATTGTTGGGAACATAAATAGTTCAACAGGAATTTTTGATCAGATTTGTTTTCTGAAAAATATCGATGTTTGTGGGTCGTTGAAAAAAATAAGTATTTTTGTAAAATTTATTATGTGGCATCAAAAGACAGCTTTTAAGACGTAAATTAAGAAATGGAAAAAGTATTTTTTTTTTTTATTTTGACACATTTTTTTCTAGAAGTGTACAAAAAAAATGATTCTCCCGCACCATTTAACGCGAAGGGGTTAAATTAAAATCTGAATAAAATCTAAGTAATATACATTGTTCTAAACCGGAAACGTACGAGAGGAATTTTTGATCAGATTTCGTTTTTGGAAAATACTGCAATTTTTGCATTTTTGACAAAATTAATTACTTTTTCAATTCATGGCTAAATTACGGTTAAAAATGTTATGGATTTTTTCTATTTATGGTTAAGATAGTGTCATTTGATATCTTTTTTTGAAATTAAAAATATATTAAAAAACATTAGACTTCGCCCACTATTGTATGTTATAATTCAACCTATTGTTTGAATTACTTTAGTTTTTTGTTTTTAAGGTATCATAGAGGAATAAATTTATAGTAATTAAATACTTATAAATCAAATAGCAATTTATTAATAGTGCGAAATACGTTTTGTGAAATTGAAAAAAATTAAGCCATTTATCAATTTATTTCTAATTATATTAATTTAATGAAGACTTGAATACGAAGCAAATGCAGAAAAAATAAAAACGCTGGGATTTATTAATTTAAATTTTATATGACGAAATTTTCGCAAATTATTTAATATTTGCTTTAAAAAAATAAATGAAAGCTCTTAGTGCTCAAATAACGAATAAAAATGATTATCAAAAAACTATTGATTTTGATGCTATAATAGAACAAATATTCCTAGTCTTTTAAAACTGTTACTTTTTCAAGTTAATTTTACCTAGTTACTTTTAAAACTGAATCAGAACGTTACTTCATGAATGTTCATATATGCCACATACACAGCAATGGATCCTGCAGTATCTTAAGTAATAGATTTGAGGATATCAAGCGGAATTTACACTTCAACGATAACTCTGAATTTATTGAGAAAGGACAACTAGAAGATACGACCTTTTCTTTAAAAAATTCGAGAGCGACTGATTTATATCCCTAATGAAGAACACCTAGCAATTGACGAGCAAATAATACGGAATAATTTTCTTTTGTAACATAATATAGAATCATACTGTTCCATGTATGACACAAAATATGTTAAATATATTTTTTAAATTAATTTTTCTATCAATAAGAACCAATTCCTAATGCCCATGAATTATTTCAGCCAAAAATAAAAATTCATGCAGTAAAGGGTTAAGCTGGCTTCTTAATGCTGGTCAGACCATATTCCCAATACTCATCTTTGGGAATTGACAGCACAATAACCTATCCACTTGGAAATCCAGAGAAGAAAGTGGGGTTAGATTGGTCATACCCTCCGGAAGGCAGTGAACGATGTCTCTTGAATGGCACTAGAGTGGAACCTTCAGGCAATTCGTCGTATAAGTCGCCCTGTATCCACATGGAGGAGAACGATACATACAGAATTTGATGTCTACGAAACTATCTGGCACCACGTGAAGAAGTTTGCTCTTTGCAAGACTTGATGTCACAATTTTAAATTCAGTGAAAATTGTACATAAATCTATTAAATATTTCACCCTGAGCATAATACTATTGCGAATATTTGTCATGTCATAAAGTCGCCATAAAATCACAATTTTATTTTATGAACTTTTGAAGTAACATCAATAAAATATTTACATACTTTCAATCAAAGAATTTCGCAAAAATTTTATGCATTGCATAGGACTGTCAAATAAATTTTGTTTTATTAGAAGAAAGTTTTGCAAGACAAATTTATACAAGAACTAGCTGAAAACCCGTGCTTCGCTACGGTATCTTGATGGTCTCATGGAGCACAGGAGATACGACGGGTTTCTCCCGAATTTCATATCTCTTTGTCAAGGGACGCTCTATCGAATAAAATATACCAATTTACTCCTTAAGGAATGAAATTTAAAAAAACTGTCAAACGCTTTCTAAATAGAAACCTATGTACCAAAATGAAGTGTTATAACTCAGGAAATACAAAGCTTTTTATAATTCATCCCGAATGCATATTCATCAATTTAGGGGTTGATTAGGGCAAACACGTGAATTTTTGTTTTAAACATTTGTATGGGTATAATATGTAAGCAAAAACCAAGTCGATATCTTATTGAGCCTAAGAGATATTGAGGCATTCCTAAATCAAATCTCACCTCATTTGACCACTTAAAATTGGAATTAAGAAAAATCTCTTCTTATGACCAATAAGTCATGGAGCGAATGTAAGCTTCGAATTTCATGTCTTAATATCCATTGGATTTTCTATCGAATAAAAAATACCAATTTACCCCTTTAGGGCTGAAACTTAAAAAAACTGTCAAAACACTTGTTTTTGAAAAGATTTTGAAAAAGGTGTTTTAAAAAAGGTACGTATATGCCAAAGATGAATGTTATATCTCAACAAACAGGAAACTACGGATACTATAATTCATCCCGTTTGGAGTGAATTGGGACGAAATCATAATTTAAAAAAAAAATTATTGTATGTTATTGTATGTATGTTTAAATTTTTTAGTTCCTTAGAAATCGACTTTCGAAGAATCTCTTGTTAGTGGGTACTTGCGTCATGGAAGGAATCAACTTTGCGAATTTCATATATCTATGTCAAAGAAACGTTCTATCGAATAAAAATATCCATTAAGGGTGCATTTTAAAAAACTGTCAAATCCATTTCGGGACATTTTAAAAAGACACCTATTTGCCAAAAAAGAATGTTATAACTCAACAAATACATAAAATATGACGGGATATATAATTCAACCCGAATATACATAGATTTACCCCTTTACGGATTGATTAGGATAAAATCTTGAAATAAGTTTTTCGATATTTGCATGGGTAATCTTTGTAAGGAAAAACTAAATCGATATCTTATTGGTCCTAAGAGATATTAAGGAATCCTTGAAATCACACCTCCTCTTTTCACCTTTTAGGGGTGAAATTAAAAAAAAATGACAAAACCATTTCGAAATATTTTAAGAAGACACCTACATATGTTCCAAAAAGTAATGTTGCAACTAAACGAACACAGGAAAAAAGACGGGATGCATAATTCACCCCGACTGTAGATTTACCCCTTTAGGCATTGATCAGGACAAAATCATGAAATAAATTTTTCGGCATTTGTATGGGTAGTATTTGTAAGCAAAAACCAAGTCGGTATCTTATTAGTCTTCACATTAAAATCACAATTTACCTTTGTTCATCCTTTTGGGGTGAAATTTAAAAAAAAGGGTCAAAATCATTTCAAAATATTTTAAAAAGACACCTATGTGCCAAAAAGGAATGTTGCAACTAAACAAACACAGGAAATACGAAGGGATGTATAGTTCAGCCGAATTGTAGAATCACCCCTTTAAGGGCTGATTAGGATAAAATCCTGAAATAGTAGTCTGGTCCTGGTAGTCTTTGTAAGCAAAAACCAAGTCGATATCTTATTGATCCTAGGAGATATTAAGGAATCCTTGAAATCACAATTCATCCCATTTCATCCTTTAAGGGTGAAATTTTAAATAACTGTCAAAACCATTTCGAGATATCTTATAAATACACCTATGTACCAAAAATGAATGTTAAAACTCGACAAACACAAAAAAAAAATAGTCTCCAATTTTATTAATATAGATAACTTGAATCCACCATGAAATCATAGCGCGAGCCACCTGTAGCTCGCGGGTCGCATATAGTCGCATATATCTCTGTTTTAGATTATGTTTATACTGGATAAGTATGTCACCTCAATCGAACTGGATACATTTTATATTTGTAAGTACGCTTTATTCACAATATAACGGAACTCAAGCTGAGTATTTAACATGACACAAAAATTTAGAGAAAACTTTTTAAAAATGTGAATAATATTCAAATGATTTACACACGTGCGTTATCGAATTTACAATCTTGACAAAATGCTGACCTTTGAACGTAATACCTTGGTTAGTTATTTATTTGAAGATTTGTTTCTAATATTTTCCATAAATTAATTATCACCAAAATAGAAGCGGATATAAAGATAGGGCGTTCTTAAATTTCATGTGGGACAGCCTATTTGGTCTGAGTTCACTTATATTTCTATTACATAAATAAAATGAATCATAAAAAATATATAGATCGAATTTGGTAGGTCGTCCGCCTCTGCACAAAAAAATATTAAGTACCAATATTATAATTCTTAACAACCTTGACTGAATCTGAATTTTCAGGAGTTCAGGGTCTTTTTAATAAAAAATATCTTATATGTTGCTAACTCTTGATTTGTGGAATTTTGCTGGCTGTGTTTAAGAGACGGATGTCAATCCGCTACTGGTTTGGGACGATATGAAGACAGTCTTCCCTAACTTATATAAAATTGCTCAAAAATTCTTGTCTGTAGTAGCGACGTCAGTTCCTTCAGAGCACTTATATTCGAAAGCAGGAGCCACTGTAAGCAGAGACAGAAATAGGTTTCTGGGCAAAGGCTTACTAAACTGCTTTTTCTGCTTGCAATGAAGAAGAGCGTAGTTTAGTTATATTTTAAACAATCACTCAGACCTACAGGCGCCATTGCCTTAACATTTTTTAATTCCAACCTGACATAAAATTTCAAAGGTGCAAACTACTGAAATCAAAATTACCCCTTAGTTTGTTTTTAAAAAAGTGAACAGCATATATATGTAGGCTATTCCAGTGGCGTACAAAGGGAGGGGGCCCGGGCCCCCCCTAAGAAAGAAGGAAATATAAATAAAAACATACAAACACACTAGAAAGTTTTAAAAATAGAGAAGAAGACCTTTTTTTTAGGTCATCACCTTATATTTTCATAATTTAAATCATTTTGTCTTCCGGGCCCCCCCTAACAAAAATTTCTGTGTGCGCTACTGGGCTATTCCAAAAGTTTAAGTGGAACTAGATTTTGAAATCTAGTAATTTTTATCTATTATTTCAGACTTTTGGTCATTTTATTCAAGCTTTGTAAATCATACTCACATTGCAAATTCTATATTAAATTAATTGTCATTGTAAAATATCCTTTTCATTGCATTACAATTTGTCATTCTTAATAAAAATTTATTTGTTTTGTCCTCAAAATATATAAAAAAGTATTAAAATTTTTAATATATGTAATTTTTTTTCCATGGTTTCACTCACAGAACAGTTTCACTGTTGGAATTTTAAATTTTCACATACCAACCTGAAAAATGAAATAATCCAAGCAAGGTCCGTTCTCGTGACTCGTGACAACCTAAAAGAATGAAATTCCCATTTATTTCCGCTTAAAGGTTTGGAATAGCCTTTATACTTTAATCTATTTATTATTGTAAAACCATTAAATTGTTGTTATAAGAATAAAATGTTTTTTACGTTTTATAGAATATATATTAATTTTTCTTTTCGATACTTGAATATATCGATATTTTGTTTCGATACGATACCGGTATCGATACTTTTTATTCGATATTATCGAGACCCAAATATCGATACTTTCTCAGTATCGCATATCCCTATATCAACACAGGAACCCCTGTGAATAGCACCCTCCCCAGCAATTGGTAAATACGGCCCTGCTGGCAAGGGTCGCAATATAAAACCTTGCTAGGGCCCTATTTTCCTTACTCCATCACTAGACGTCGAACATTTTTGCAATACTTTCGTTTGTAACTGAAAAGTAAAAATCATGGGAAATGATACATTTCAGTTTTGCAAATAATTATATTCGCTAATTAGGAGTGCGAAAAATTTAACGACAAGAATCTTGTTAAAACAATTATAGTCTACCCACAATGATTGTGCAAATACAATAAAATTAATATCACAATCATAAAGAAAAGAAAGTAAAAACACCTTTTATTGTCCACTACCAAATAGGAATCATGTAACACCAACAGCATCCATATACATAAACAAACTATAAATCTATCCTAGATTATTTAAAATTCAGTGTACGTAACAATATGCATTTTAATGAGATTATATTGTATAAATATATTGGAAAACTGCTTTAAATGCATACCCGTATGAAACTTCACCTAGTTTACTGTTATCAATGGTAAAATTGCGTGTACACTGATTTAATCATAATCTAGGTCATTATTTTTTCTCACTAGATCAATTAATTAATTATGTGTCAACAGTTTGAAGATTTTGCGAAAATTTTGATGGAATTATTTAGATAAAATTGTCTATGTAATTTTGCTCTCACTAAGCATTTTGACTAGGAAATGTAGGAAATTAATAGTGTAGTATTTCCCACGTTTTTATTAGTAATGTCAAGTTGGTATGTAAAATATACCTTTTTTCTTTTTTTCCTTTAATATATACAGAAAACAAACTGCTACAGATACTATAATTCCGGCTTCTTCTTCTCATCCTTACAATATTAAATTATCGGCACTGCATAGTTACATATACAGATTAATTAAAGTACTTTCAAGAAGAAAAAAAAAAAAAAAATAAATAAATAAATAAAGTACTGATGCTAGATAAAAAGTTGAAACAATTTCCGCTGAAATCGGTGATGCAGAATTTTATTATAGTCCTTAAGTGGGCCCGTTAATCTAGTTTTTTTTCTGAAGAATTTTGTGTATCTCTTAAAATGAAGGAGCTATTCGAGGTGCGGCGTTTCAAACAAACACCCTGTATAGGGACCTTCATACTTAAATGTCATAATTTAAAGCTGTTACCTTCCGTATGTCACAGTATTTTTTATTTTAATTCGGACAAAACCCGAATAATAACAAGTCATATTTTATATCGCTCAGTCGCGAAAACAGCGCAGTTTCTCATTTTGCGTCATAACTTCAATGACAAACTTAGTGGCGAAAAAATAACTAAATCGATTTTATGTCCTAAAGCCATTTATAACTATGTGAATTATAGACTAATATTGCTCTTTACTCTTTTATTTTACTAAAACATACCTTTTGAAGTCATATTTAGTTTGTGATCGATAGTCATTTTCAAGATTTACAAATTTTAAAAGTGTTTATTTAATATAGGGACATGTGTATTGGTATCCCTGAATAAAAAGATGTTTACATTTATCATTTAATAATACGTCTGTTGTGTTTTGATACTGACTAGTGTTCAAATATCTAACTTATAGTAATTTCTAAAAACCTTTTTTATTTAGTTTGTTGTTTATAGCAGTTTTGTGTTTAGTTATATGTTTTCTTATAGATTTTCTTATTTGATTTTTTGTGTACTGCATAGTTTTTAGGTTATACTCAACTTATTTTTATTTTCTTTTCTTTGATCATATTTTTGGATTTCTATCAGTCCTTTGTAGGACTATTTTGCCTATTAGAATAGTTTATTTGTTTCTATTCTGTTCTTATTCTTATATTTTCATTTCATGTCGATACAAGTCAGGGCTTCGAACAGGAACTGAACCGAAAACCGAAAAAAACCGTTATTTTTGTCGGAACGAAAACCGGAACTGAACCGAAAAAAAATATCGGTTTATTTCGGTTCAGATAATGGTTATGTGAGCGAATATAAATTAAATTTTATTTAAGATACTGATGAGCAGAAAAAAATCGTAATTTTTCTGACAAGTAAAAAAGAAATTGTGATTCTATTATTTCAGGGGAGAGGGGAACGCCCAGACCCCCCTGGCAGCGGCCTTGGTATGATTATTACAAAATAAAGAATAAAATGTTCTAAATTATAGTAGAAAATAAATTTCTAATACAAATAAAAGCATTTAAAAATGTATCATTCGAACCGAAAACCGAAAAAAAACGTAATTTTTGCCAGAACGAAAACCGGAACCAAACTGATATATATTTTTTTAATTGAACCGGAAAGAAAACCGAAACGAAAAAAATTAACGGTTCGAAGCCCTGTAATAAATTTTAAAAAACATTTTTAAATTTTTATATTTATAAATGCTGTGCACTGTCGGGGTCCATTTATTGTTTATACATTTATTGTTAAAATACAGAACTACGCAAAAGCAATTTAGTTCCGCGTAAACGTTTAGAATAACCTATAATGCTAATACTGGTTAATAAAAATATTATAAATTTAAAAAATTATTTTAAATTTTTTTATATTTAAATTGCTGTGCACTGTCGTGGACCATTTATTGTTTACGCAATACAGAACTACGCAAAAAAATCCACATGAAAATTCTCATTAGCGAAACTAATTAAGAGGATTAATTTCTTTACTTAATCCTTTATTGGATAATTTTGGTCGACACTAGGTCACTAATCTTTTCAAATATTTCTCGTTCACAATCGTTTATAAAACGTTCTAAGTAACAACACATGTTGACCAATGCATTTTTTGTATAAAATACCCTTAAATTAATAACTACCTTAAGCGCTAGTAGCCATAAATGCTGTGTGTACACATTTTTACCAGTTTTATAAAAAGTAAAATTTGAAAAAGTGCAATAGTGATGAAACAAGTTGAGTGTCTATTGAAGGGTTAAAAAGGGACGTCCTATACTGACTCGACATCCCTTGGCAGCTAATAGCCAAAGATGCTACACACCATTTTCTCAAAATTCAAAAAATTCTGTGGATTTTAAATTTTTTGTAAGTATTGTACAGGTAAATTGTATGTTTTTTCGATTGAATATTTTTAATAGCTCGAAGTATGTATGTTCCTTGGGCGCTAATAGCCGAAAATGCTGGTGTGTAGCATTTTCGTTATTATCTTAAATTTACAAAAATTCTGTGTATTTTAAATTTTTTGTAAGTATTGTGAATTTTTGGAATGTTTTTACGTCTCAATATTTTTAACAGCTCTAAGTAAGTTTGTACGTTCTTTGGGCGCTAATAGCCTAAACTGCTGTACACCATTATTTCAAATTTAAAAAAATTCTGTGGATTTTAAGATTTTTGTAAATATTGTGCAGGAAAATGGTTTTGAAAATATTTTTTCGATTCAATATTTTTAATAGCTTTAAGTTTTATGTTCTTTGGGTGCTAATAGCCAAAGATGCTGCACACTATTTTTACAAATTTCAAAAGATTATGTTGATTTTAATTTTTTTGTAAGTATTGTGTAAGTAAATTTTTGGAATGTTTTTACGTTTCAATATTTTTAACAGCCGTAACTATGTAAATGTTCTTTGGGCGCTAATAGCCTAAAGAACTGTACACCATTTTTTCAAATTTCAAAAATTCTGTGAATTTTAAATGTTTTGTAAGTATTGTGAAGGTAAATTTTTGGAATGTTTTTTCCATTCAATATTTTTAATAGCTCTAAGTAAGTTTGTATGTTCTTTGGGAGCTACTAGCCAAAGATGCAGCATACCATTTTTTCAAATTTTTAAAAAATCTGGATTTTAAATATTGTTCTACACCATTTTTCCAGTTACAGAAAAATTAATCCGATCTTTTTACGCCAAAATTTGTTAGTATATAATAAGTGATTTTTTTTGCACATTTTTTCAAAATTTCTCAAAAAAAGGGTTTTTTGATATTTTTTTTTAATCTACACCTCGGATTTTATTATATACTTGATTTAAAATTTTTAAAAAATATGTTTCGAAAATATTTCTATATTTTTTTGGAATATTTTTCGATTCAATATTTTTAACACAATAGTGAATCTATTGGGCTCAACAGCGCTATGAAGTGACGCTAAGCGGATAAAAACTGAACTAGGCGAAACGAGTAATAATTTATTGTTTACATCTGGTTTACATGTGTTTTCTCGTGTAGTTTGTGTTTCTTTTAAACGTTAGTGTTGCAGTTTGTTTGTTATAATAACTTTTGATAGCAATTATTATTCTTTTTTATATTACTTTATGTTATAATGAGTTATTATAACACAAATTTGTGTGTGTTTGGCTGTCACTCTAGAAAAGGAAGTAACAAAAATATTTACTTCCACTATTTCCCAAATGAGAAACAATTTGTGAATTGTTAATAAATTTGGTGTTGTGGAAGAGATAATAACAAACTAGTATTTATTAAACAAATTAAATAAAAAACAAACACTAAATTATAAAAATCCTTCTCGAACATAATTAAATATCTACCCGTGTAATTTGAATGCAGAATTAGGGCAAGCGGTCTTAAATTCTGTACGCAGCTTTTCTAATACATTTTCACTAAATCTTCAGTGCCTGCTTTTGTTTTTAATCAATTTATTTAGGCAAGGAGTTTCTAACAGAGGTTGTGGTTCATACTGTTGTAAGACAGGTTTTTAAAAGTAGACCACAGGCATTTTAAATCTGTGCTGGTTAATATTTCCATACACACTATATTGTTTCTGGAACAAAAAGAAAAACCAACAGAAACCACACAAAAAAAAAAAAAGAAAAAACAAATGTTACAATCAATCAATGCCCTGATCTTGGCTTCTTTCATTTTGGTTTGTTAACCACCTGGTACAAAATAATAGTGTTTGCATGTAGTTCCTGCTTTACAGGTACAGGACATATTTAAAACTTCAACATCATACTAAATTTTAATTTCCCAGTGACTTCGTGAGGTGGTGATCTCAAACTGCTTGTTGTAAACATAACCCACATATGTCGACATGCTCATCATTTTTGTCCAAAATTCCGCACAACATAAGATGTCCGGCGTTTAACAACTCTTCTCCTTCAACTACACACCTATAAGAAGGTGTTGCACTTAAAAAATTAAAATGATTTAATAAGGATAGCTGTTTATTATCCATTGCAAATCGATGATTTAACATGTAAACAAATATGGACAACTTTCACATTACTCGTTTCAATCAGCTGTTCATAGCGCTTGTAGCGCCGCCATCGGGCATTGTTGTATCCAATACGTCTTTTGGGCGATAATAGCCTAAGCTGCTGTACACCATTTTTACCAGTTACTGAAAAATATGTGATTTTTTACGCCAGGTTTTGTAAGTATATTATTAAGTGATTTTTTTTTGCACATTTTTTGTCAAGAAATTTCTCAAAAAAATGGATTTTTTGATATTATTTTGAATCTGTACCTCAGATTTTATTTTTATTTTTTTATTTTTATGGCCATTACTGCTTTGGCAATTAGCCAGGACAATTATTTTTTGAAAAATTCCATGCCTGAACGGGATTCGAACCCGAGTCCTTAGCAACGCAGAGCATATGTGTTACCACTACGCTACGCCGGGCGGCTTTTTTGTAATTGACAACGTAACTTAATTAAAATTTAAAATTATTTTTTAATAATATATATTTCTATATTTTTTTGGAATATTTTTCAATTAAATATTTTTAATACAATTAAGTAAATCTATACGTCATTCGGGCACTAATAGCCTAAATTGCTGTATAAGTTGCTTAGTATGACATGCTCCCTAAGAACCTAAAAAGAGGGATCTATGGAGCTGGGCAACACCTTAAAAAACACAAAATATCCACGATTGCATATTGCCAGGGTTGGGGATGCAAATGTGTGTATTCAGCTCCATTGATCCTTAGCATAAAGTGCTCCCTAGGAACCTATAATGAAGGATCTATGGGTGCTTTTCAACACCTAAAAAAACACAAAATATCCACGATTACATATTGCCAGGGTTGGGGTTGCAATCGCGTGTATTCAGTTCCATTGATCTTTAGTATAAAGCAGGGCTTCGAACCAGAACTGAACCGAAAACCAAAAACCGAAAAAACCGTTATTTTTGCCGGAACGAAAACCGGAACCGAACCGATATATATTTTTTTAATTGAACCGGAATGAAAACCGAAACGAAAAACATAACGGTTCGAAGCCCTGATACAAGTGACAGCGTACAAATATTACATTCGTTAAATAGATGAATGTAAACGTACTAAACCTGACGTCACATTTTTTTGTAACGTTTCAAATGACGCAACTGCACTGTTTCGCCGATTTCCCTATATCTGCCTTTCTTTTGTTTCGTTTTTGTAATTTAGAGGTACGATTTGGCCGAAAGCGATATAAAAAGTGTCGAAATTATACGAAGCTGTTATTTTTCACATTTTGGTAACCTTAAATACGGCGCCCTTTGGAGAAAAATTCGGTAGGTTTCAAACATTTTTTAAAGAAAGCATTTGATGAAAAAATATTGTTTTTGTAGATTTCAAGATATTTTAAATTTTAAATTTCATTAGATTCAGCGAATAAAAGTATCCCCGTGATTAATCTCGGGTACATGCTAGTAAATAAATAAATATTATAATTTATAAGTTGCATATTCATTCTAGGGGAGGCTTCAAAATATTTTTGTGTCTCGGTCCTCAGAAATTTAAATCCGTCACTGATTTCAGCAGTTAAGCATATTTTAAAATAGGTTCATAGCACATGGGTATCGCACAAGCATAAGGCGAATCAATGGTGTATCACTGTTCTGTTTATAGTCCGAATATCTGTTTGTAATAAACAGACAATGTACAGCATTGATAAATCTTCATATTTGTGTCATGCACATGCGGTATGGATCTATTATAAATGAGTATTTACTTCTAATACATAACATTGCAATAACAACGCGAGACATCAACGATCAATTAAGACAGGAACCCACGTAATAATATTTTGTTTCAGCAACGCTTCCTATTTAAGGAATATGTCTTGTGTATTATAACCAAACTAGCAGTATACCCGCTGCTTCGCTACCGAAAAAAAGTAGCCGCTTAGATCGGGCCCATTTCGAAATAGGTTCAGGACTGGTTGCTACGAATCGTTTTACATTCAAATATAT
Organism: Liopterus haemorrhoidalis; assembly: GCA_963971575.1. Classification (NCBI taxonomy): domain Eukaryota; kingdom Metazoa; phylum Arthropoda; class Insecta; order Coleoptera; family Dytiscidae; genus Liopterus; species Liopterus haemorrhoidalis. The sequence goes on from OZ020611.1 coordinate 53,977,940, forward strand.
TTATTTGTTTTAATCTACCTTTATATTAATATGTGCTTCTTATACAAATAATTTAAGTACGAACTTCTTTGTAAACACAGTACAGACATTTAGTAACAACACGTATAAGTGTCCTGTTGTGCTAACCCAAAATGCCACATAAAATGCCCATGTGAGAATCACTCATTGCCAAAGAAAATTGTGATATATATCCTCGGGAACATTTTTGTAGCAATATTAAACCCAAAATTCGTTAATACATATTTTGAATATGTGTATCTTTTATAGTTTTTTATAATATGGAAGATTTTTCCGACTGGTCAATATTTCAAGTTTATAAGTAGCGCTTCCTCTGTCCCCCTAAATATTCAAAGGCTACACTAAACAGAAAATAAGCGTTCTTCAATCAAAACAAATTGTCTTTATAAATTGTTGATGTAAAGTAAATAATAAGCGAGATATTTTCAGTATTTTAGTTTTAACACTTCCCCCCATCTCCTTTCTTTGTACGATAACATATATTATTTATGTTTTTTTATTTTAAACAACTTTTCTCATGTGCGTTTTTGCTGTTAAGTCAATAGTAAATGAGATATTTCAAAAGTTTAGTTTTAGGTTGTCCCTTCGTAACTCCCGTAAATCAATCCAATAAAAAAAATCATTAAAAAAAATATTTGTTTTTTTATTATAAGCAATTTTTCTGTTCATTCTAAGTCTTGAGTGATACATATTTTTTTCTTCTGATTTTCGATTTGCCTCCTTATATTGACTGCATTTCCTACCTATATACAAAATTTCAACTCGGTACACACAGATTTTCTGTTTTATATATATAAAAGATTTTACTATTATATTTAAAGATTTAAATAAAAGAATAGAAAAAAAAAAAAAATTAAATAAAAATAACAAAGTTCATAAAAATGCCCAAAAATAAGAAACCAGAAAACAGGTGCTCCACTTCAGTCTCGCTCTGCATACGGTAATCATATATTTTGCTAAATAACTGAATAAAGAAATCTTATCACCTATAGTAAAGTGAATCGCGCCGAACGACATTTACCGATGTTCCACGAACTTACTATAGTTGTCCAAACAACCATTGAAACGAAATTTCCTCGACCTCGCTGAACGCATCATACATACTTCGCTGGTCCAATATAATTAAAAATAAAATAATTAATTTTTCGTTTCTGATGGGACTTTTTTGAGTTATGATGAAGGCATTTCCTACCTGTGTGCAAAATTTCAACTCGGTAGCATATCTGGAAGTGGGTTAGAATTTCCGGACATAGCCACAAATATTCTCTTTTATATATAAAGACTAGAGACCAGATAAGTCAATGATTTGTTATATTTACATATAAATTATATTGAATAAGTTCGTAAACAGTCTGAACAATTAGGGCCGGTTTTGCCACTAGGAGAATTTAGACTACCTAGGGGTACCACGAGATATGGGCGCCAGAGGGCCATGAAATTATTAATATTATGTACTTATGTGTGGGATATGCGATACTGAGAAAGTATCGATATTTGGGTATCGATAATATCGAATAAAAAGTATCTATACCGGTATCGTATCGAAACAAAATATCGATATTTTCAAGTATTGAAAGGAAAAATGAATATATTTTCTATAAAACGTAAAAAACATTTTATTCTTATAATAACAATTTAATTGTTTTACAATAATAAATAGATTAAAGTATAAAGGCTATCCCAATCGTTTAGGCGGAACTAAACGGGAATTTCGTTCTTTTAGGTTGTCACGACCTTGCTTGGGTTTTTTCATGTTTCAGATTTGGTGTGTGAAAATTTAAAATTTCAACAGTGAAACTGTTCTGTGAGTGAAACCATGGAAACGAATGACATTTAAAATTTTGATACTTTTTTCACATATTTTGAGAACAAAACAAATAAATAAATGGGAAATTTTAATTAAGAAAAGGACATTTTATAATGACAATCAATTTAATCTAGAATTTGCAATGTGAGTATGATTTATAAAGCTTAAATAAAATGACCAAAAGTCCGAATTAATAGATAAAAATTAATTGATTTCAAAATCTAGTTCCGCCTAAACTTTTGGAATAGCCTATATATGCTGTTCACTTTTGTAAAAACAAACTAAGAGAAAATTTTGATTTCAGTAGTTTGCACTTTTGAAATTGTGTATCAGGTTGGTATTAAAATATTGTAAAAAGTGGTAAGGCAATGGCGCGTATAGGTCTGATTGATTGTTTAAAATATAATTAAACAATCCACTCTTCTTCATCGCAAGCACCGAGAAAAAGCAGTTTAGTAAGCCTTTTACCCAGAAGCCTATTACGGTCTATGCTTATAGTGGCTCCTGCTTTCGAAACTAAGTCCTCTGAAGGAACTGACGTCGCTATTACAGACAAGAATTTCTGAGCAATTTTATATAAGTTAGGGAAGATTGTCTTCATATCACCCCAAACCAAACCAGGATTTCAGCTTGGGGGAGGGCAACAATAACAAAATATTCTAAATTGGTCGGTACGACCTTAATTACATGGCTTGGGTAGAAAATAACAGCGTTCTAGGTCAGGGGTCGGCAACCTTTCAGTGACAAAGAGCCAAATCTATATTGAAAAAAAAAACACAATAACCAGGAAGAGCCGCTAAAAATATATGCTATATTTAAGAAAAAAACGTAAAAATTGTTTATTTGTTTTAAAATAATCAAGTATTACAATAAATTAATATTTACTTATACATTTAGTTTGTGATACCTATTGTAGTTGCCAGTATATTACAATATAATATTTTTTCAATGGGACGATTGCTCCTGTATAGTGTTCTATAAGACTTCAATATTTGGTGAATATTCAGTAATCATTAACTTAAGGCAGCACTCTAGTTTCAGGTCAGTAAGTTTACTTCTTAACTGACTCTTTATTAATTTCATATGTGAAAAGATTTGCTTACAGTAATATGTGGATCCGAAAATTGTCACTAGCCCAAAAGCATAATTTTTTAAAAGATTGAACGATTCTGAAAGACGGTTCCAAGCTTCGAAAAGAACTTTATCTACATTTTGAAGATTGCGAATATCGGTCCACTTATGCGGAGAAGATAAAATTCACTTTTTTCTTTCTAAATTTTCCAGTTCAGAATTAAGTTTTAAGAATATGTAATTCCATAAACCTTTGGATTTCAAATCCACTAATTGAAGGTGATAAATGTAATTGCTACACATATCTACTTCAATTGGTTTTGTCAAAAAAGCTAGTGCAGCTTTATATTTTCTAAACTCTTTAAATCTATCTCGAAAAGCTTCTCGCATGTTAACAATAGTATGTGCAAAAAATAAAAATTGCAATAATAACATGTTTTTGTAAATTAATAAAATGTAAAAATGTTTTTGCACGTAAATCATTCACAAATACAGATAACTTTTTTTCGAAACAAATAACTTCTTCTAAAAGGGAATATGCAGTAGCTCGGGGAATTACCGGGCGTGAATTGCACCGTAAAACATTCTGAAAAATACAAAACCTGTATAGTACAGGCATAAAGTTGAAAATTAAAAAATAGATTATATTAAAATAAAAACCAGCTAATTTTCAAAGAGCCACAAAATTTTCTAAAAGAGCCGCAGGTTGCCGACCCCTGTTCTAGGTCTTTTGTAGTATATTAAATAATAAAAGTCCGGTAAATTTATATATTTTCGTCAGAAAACTTCTAACAACCTAAATTATATTTTATATAAGGTAAACTATCCTGGGGGGGGGCAAATGCCCCCTATGCCCCCCCCCTGGCTACGTCCCTGATTAGTATCGATACTAAATTCGCGATATAGAATGAAAAACATCGATACTGGTATCGTATCAGTAGTATCAGAATTATGTGTGGTACTGGGTAGGATGACACATAATCATTTGATCACTACACGTTCGCGGTGTTAAATTAAAATTAAGAAGAATGCGTGGCATTTAAAAATTCAATTTTACAATAAGAAAAATATACCTCCATTCTATTATATATAGATGGCGCAAAATTATGCCTTGTCTAGGGGTTCTGAATTACGTTTTGTCTGGGGGCTCTGAATTACGGCTTGTCTAGGGGCATCAAAGTCCCTTGCGACGACCCTGTCGCACTTTTACAAAATAATAAAGTAGGTTTCACATAATGTCTATATTACCATAGATTTGTTACATTAATAGCACCTTAAATTAATAGCAACTTGAATTAATAACGTTGGACAATTATTCAAAATTGCAAAATTCATATTTATAAATAATTGTAAAACAAAAATTTATATTTAAATTTATATAATAATAATAAACAGGTATGTAGATGATGAACCTTGTAATGGGTTCAAACCGGTACGTTTCCCTGTGTTTACTAATAATCAATTTAAATTTTTAATATTTACGCAATGTCGTTTATCAGAAGACAAAAATTAATAAAAACGATGCATAAAAATACCGTTGCATTTAAATCCCAAGGATATTCATAATGTATAAATCATAAATAAAAGACGGGGCTAAAATAGTTTTTAGTTATTTTATAATTTAATATAAATAAATCTTGTCAAAATGGTTGGCTTTACTGCCTGCGCCCGAGCCAAAACGCAAAATACAAATACTAAAAGAAGTAATTTCATTCAAAAGAAGTGTTTTCTGTTAATATTATGTAATTGAATTAATGAGATTTTGATCAATCTCAATATACACGTTACTTATAGACAATGGCGTACTGTCATAATTTTCTGCTATAAGTTTTGTATGTACTTATTTACTTTTGTGTATCATTAATTTTATAATAATAAATTATAGATGTATAATAATGTTTTATTGATTGTTTTTATCTCCTATATTTAATTTCTATTTAAAATATCAAGATTGATATGTTTTCTTTTTAATAAATTAAAAATTAATTTAATAAATGGCCCTACGACACTGTACAACCGCAAACTATTGTCCGCCATTTTGAAAGACCATCTTGGTCTTCCCAAATAGCATATAATACTCCTCCCTTTAGTATTTTTATTCAATAGGTTTGACCAAACCAGTGGTTAAAAGCGGAAAAAAAGGCGCCTACAATTATTGACAAATTGGCATTAATGACTTTTGCTATAAAATCTACTGTACTATTAGTATTTTTTCCATCTGCACACTTAACATAGTCAAACCGCATAAAAGATCATCCGTAATAGTTGATCTCATAGTTCCTGTAATTAAACTGTGCAACAAATAAAAACTTTTTTTCTAATCATGGATAAAATTAACTATTTTTGTATAATACTGACCCGCTGAAAACGAAAATGACCTTAAAATTTTCCTAACACGTACAATTTTTTTGTTATGGCCAGGTATTATAAATCAATAAATACACTGATTAGTTATTTATCAAATGCGTTATTTCTTTTTATTCTGTTATCTGTTTATTAAGTTTATTCTGCAGTCTAATAATACTAAATGAAGAAAATGAACTATTTCTGAACTATATTTTATCATATTTTAATTAACCACGAACAATAAAAATAATAACAAACGTCAAATTTAGGACTTTCTCTTACGGCTTGATGAGTCCTCCCGTAGCGTCAACCAGCAATATCTCCCAACAATTTTGATTTCCATTTTCGATAGTAACGTTCCTCTAATCTTTTTATGTCCTGATGGAAACATTCTCCTTGTTCGTAACTCAATATTCCAAGATTTGTGGGGAAAAAGTCGAAATGGGAATCCAAGAAATGTATTTTTAAAGATATTCGGCAACCCAGTATTTGATACGTTTTTAATAAATTTTCTACTAAAGATTTAGCGTTATCAGTCATGTGGTTACCCAAAAAGCCTTTGATTACATCTTTTAAAGATAATCATGCTGCCAATTCTTCACTTTTGATGAGGTTTTGATCACAAATAAAGAATGCTACGGGAGGACTCGTCAAGCCATAAGAGAAAGTCCTAAATTTGACGTTTGTTTTTATTTTTATTTTTCGTGGTTAATTAAAATATGATAAAATATAGTTCAGAAATAGTTCATTTTCTTCATTTAGTATTATTAGACTGCAGAATAAACTTAATAAAAAGAAATAACCTATTTGATAAATAACTAATCAGTGTATTTATTGATGTATGATACTTGGTCATAACAAAAAAAACTGTACGTGTTAGGAAAATTTTAAGGTCATTTTCGTTTTCAGCGGGTCAGTATTATACAAAAATAGTTAATTTTATCCATAGCCAGAAAACAAAGATTTTATTTGTCGCACAGTGTTATTATTGAAATAATAGTATTTATAGGTCCAGAACAGACCAGATTTGATTGCACACTTTGTTTATGTACTTAGCTGTCATCATTTATCAGTATTTGGGTCCCTTTGTATCGTTTTTATCGGTAGCTTCCGCGTGAAAAAGGAGCACATCAGTAAACATATCTTATATATTATATAACAGAAAAATGAAAGTAAATTTTCTATCTACGCGCAGTTTTTTATGTGTCATCGGGCCCGTAATTACCCTTTTTTGGGGAATTATCGTCTTCCTGGGCCTGGAATTATTGTATTACCGGAGCCCAGTCCCTCTCTTGGGGCTCCTGCGTACGATTTCCGAGGCCCGAGGTGCTCCAGTGCTGAGAGGCCCTTAATGCAAACTTGAAACAAGTAAAGGCACATGAACTAAAATTTGTTCAACATTTGATAGCAAATATAAAATAGATATAATAAATGCCCCCCCAACAATTTTAAAAGCTGCCGCCGCCACTTCCGTCCATCCCCTTTGACAGGATCGGTGGTGGAAAAGAGTCTGATCTACAGAATTATTCTTTTTCCACCACCTCTCGGTCACTAAATCGAATATTGAATCCACCTGGAATTCGAGGGAAAACAAATGTTTGTTTAATTGTACATAATTTGCGTCTTCCTTGTGTTCATTAAAGACCAATTTGTTTAATAGCAAAGCAATACAACTGCAACAATATGTTACTACTATCTACTACCAATATTACATCTGGTATACACAACTATCGAGATAATGGTAACTACTAGTAGAGATATATATCTCTACAACAAATCAGTTAATTTGATATGTATCTAAAGTTAAATTTGTATATAATTGAGAAATTGTTTGTTTATCTTTTCTTACTTTTGTTAATAAATATGTATAAGGCGACACAAATATAATATTTAATAAACAATTACAAATTACCTTCCTAAAAACTAAAGATATAGTTGAATTAATATATAGGTATTAATATGTAGCGAATTAATATGTAGGCGAATTTTTCGCCTACAACGGCGAGTTATTAGAGTAATTTGTGGTCTGAAGTACAGACAAGATTGCCGACAGCATTTTACAATTTTGGGACTATTGACATTACCGTCACTATATATATTGTACTGCCTAATATATATGCATATAAACAAAGACAATTTCACATGCCAGGAACACATTCATAGCTATGGAACAAGAGGTAGACACCTAATAAGGCCATCATTTATTAGAGTCAATAGTGCGAGATACTCTATTAACTACTTTTGAATTCAGTTCTACAATGTCTTACCTGAAACAATTAAATGTTTGCCGCTTAATGCCTTTAAAAAATATTAAAATCTTTTCTTAATAATAAAGCATTCTATAGCTATGAAAAATTCCTTACAGATGATATGAATATGCTTTTAAATCCATATGAAATCTGACTTGCTTTTGATTTCACTTTATTTATATCTATGTCATTACTACTTGTAAATTTGTCAAAATTATGTTCTTGTCCTAGTATTATTTTTATTATGTATTTTTATTACTGTGACTTCAAACTAATATTTTAATCTGTTAATGATGTATTGTATTATTCAATTTTATAACTTCCGACTTGTGTAAGCATTTTGTCATGTATTTAACACGAATAAATATATTATTATTATTATTATATGAAGCACATAAAGTCACGAATAACTGTCTAGTAAGTTTGCATAATACGTATCAATAATTAATATAAATACGTATATTTTTAAAATAATTTGTTTATTTTAATTGTTTTTTCAATTTAATGTCCTTATTTGTAGAGTAAAATACTTGATATTTCCTAAATTGACCTCCTTCGTATATCTTATAATAAAGAAGTTAGAAATATTTAAACAGTTCGCAAAAACAGCCTGTATATAAATTCGATGTTAAGGGGGCGTAACTGTAAAGTTCTCAATAATTTCTTATACAACACTAACAATCGAAATAAAATTAATAATAATCTATATATAAAAATTCACAGCCAATTTTTGTCTATCTATTAGAACATTATTAATTGTAGAAAAAAATTGAGCTTTTTCTACAGTCAAAAATATCCTATTATATGGATAAAAAGTTCGTGCAAAATTTGATGCATAGATTGTTACGAATTTTATTTCAGATTGTTAGTTTTGTATAAGAAGTTTGTTATAACTGAGGGTTATACGCAGTGCTGATATTAAAAATATTTAACAAGGGGTACGCAAAAAAAAGATTTTTAGTACTTAATTATTGTTATGGCTTTTTGATCAAAATAAAATCTAAATGAACTACATTATTTTATCTACAACCATCAAATAATAAATGCATTATGTAACCAACTGTAAATACATACAGCCGTTCTTATTGCACGCCGTCTAAAAAAGTGTCGCGCATGCATGCTCACCCGTGGCTAAAGAATGAGTGAGCCGCAAGTTTTTATTTAGTTATTATTTAGTTTTTATTTAAGTTAGTTAGTTAAAATATTTGGTACTCAGAAACGATGGCTATTTGCATTTCACACAGCCCATATTTATAATTAGAATTATATATATGTTAGCGAAAATATCTTTATACAACATTTAACCTTATTAACAATCGTGGGGTGCTATATCGTTGCTAAGGCATATCGTTTTATGTAAATAGAATAGTATAAAATATATCATATGATGTGTGAGACGTATTAGTTGATCAATAAAATCATGTCTTATTATTCATAAAATACCTTTTTTATTAATATCAGAAGTGGGATTGGCCTATCACCCACAAGAAAATTAAAATAGAAGATTATAAGTGCAATATTAAAAATATTTTTTTAATGCAACAATACATTGTTAAAGGTGACGATTGAGAATCATATAAAGGTAGTATGAATTATGAACTAGATAATAAATTGGCAAATTTCAAGTTATTTTGTCAAAAATTATTTCAAGTGGTTTCTAAGGAAATGACACTTATTGGAATAAATTTGAAATGTGACATTTTTTCAAAAATGCAGAATATGTCAGGATTAATTATCCAAAGCAGATCTCTAATAATTGTCAGGATGAACGAGCGTTGCTTTGTTATTAACAAACACATTGTATGAAGGTAACTAATAAGATTGTTGACGACAATGGTAAGAGGTAAGAGGTTGTTTTGGTTAAATCATATGGCACGTGTTAGCCATAATGAGTAAAAACTAGATTTGAGATTTAATATTTGAGATTTTAATAATTGAGTATTAAGACTTGAAACACCAAAATATGAGATTTTGGTTTTGATATTTGCAACTTAATATTTGAGATTTGATGTTTGAGATTTGATAATTAAGATCTGAGTTTTGAGATTTTAGTTTTGAATTTGAGCGTTTATTGGAAAAGATAAATGACAGATCACTGGGATCGGATTGGCAGAATAAACTGATAAATGTAATTGCTAATGAGTTGAGAGAAAAGGTTGTTGAGTACCGCAAGACAAGCCTCTGCCAGTGGCATCAGTCCGGTAATAGCTCTGTAACCATGGTGGCAGATGGTGAGCTATGGCGACGGGCTGATGATGATGATTATGATAAAGCACTGTGTGTGCAGAAACAAATAGACGGTCTCTGAGCTTGTTGTACTGTAGACAATCTGTAATGAAGGAAACTAATAGATAGTTACTGAGTATCTGAGCTTGTTGATCTAGTCACTGAGTTCGTGGTAGAGAAATGAAATGTTAACGTATAGTCTCTAAGCTTTCAGATCATAATTTATAGTATTCCTGGAGAGTTCGGTTTTAAATAAATATTTACTTTTATTAATTGAAAGTGGTGCATGGTTGATTTTGTAAAAAATCAACTCTGCGCACAATTTTGCTCTATTTACAGATTATGAATTAGGTGAAGACTTTCAAGATGCAGTAGAAGATAAATGGTGGACCAGCTCAAGAATGGAGATCCTGGTATGCAGGTTGCTGTTACTGGTATGCAAGATGCAGAATGCTGTTGTTGGTATGGAGCAAACCACTGGTTGCTGTTGCTGATAACAACAATGCTGTTAATGGTGTGAAGAATACAGTTGCGTCCCGAGAACGTTCCGCATGTCAGTCTGGCCGTGTTAGCGAAAATATCTTTATACAACATTTAACCTTATTAACAATCGTGGGGTGCTATATCGTTGCTAAGGCATATTGTTTTATGTAAATAGAATAGTATAAAATATATCATATGATGTGTGAGACGTATTAGTTGATCAATAAAATCATGTCTTATTATTCATAAAATTCCTTTATTTAATATATATATATATATATATATATATATATATATATATATATATATATATATATATATATATATTTGAAAGCCGAGGCGCAGCCGTTCAAACAGATAAGGACAAAAAAGATCTTTTTAGCGAAGGCGCACATTATATTTTTTGGGCGACCAAAAGTAATTTTTATTAGAATAATTAAATGTATTTATTCACATTGGATAATTTATGGTTACTGAAAAATTATTACAATTATAAATGTTTGACAGTCAGTTGTTCCAATGCAACCATGGAGATTTTATAACTTAAAAAATGACACATAGATGGCTCTAGCATCCAGCGGCAAAAAAAAGCGAATCGGCCTATGCCGAAATAGATTTACTTTTTGGCCGGAACTAGATGATAAAAAAGAACTGTGGTCGTCCAAAAAATACTTTATAATCTTCACTTATTGATTATTTATTATTGATTGTGGTTTATTGATTAATTAAATATTAACGTCTAAAGGTATTTCTATTAGTAATGTAATGAGAATGAGTAATGAGTAATGAATAATGGCTAGCATTTAATTCATCAGAATTTAATTCAGTTTTTGATCAAACAATTTTTTGAAGTGACAAGAACATGTAAACATTGTATGTAAAAATTATCGCAGACTATATTTGCATTATGAAAAATTTCTTCTGTAATTACACCGGAGGCAACTAAATTGACTTATTATGCAATATTTCATTCGCATATAAACAATGAGTACAACTTAACTAAAGTACAACTTAGGGTGTAAGTTCCCATGCAAAAAATATTCATTCTCAAAAAAAAAACCGATGCGAATATTATCACATGCAAAACGCAGGGATCATTGTAGGCCACTATTTCAGAAACTAGGAATATTGATGTTCTCATGCGTTTACATTTATAATATACTTATGTATACAAAAAAATATAAACACACTTTTATTACATATGCAGATAAGCACTCGCATAACACAAGATATAAAACCAATATATTACTACCAAAAATGAGGCTAAATCTCACAAAACAAAGTCCATCTTATTACAGTCCGGTACTAAATAATAAACTACCGAATAATATTAAAGAACTAAATATTATTAGATTTAAATCAGCTATGAAGAATTTGTTAGTGAGATATACAGTAGGTGGCCAAATTATTAGGGACAGTACAAATTTTCTATTATTTTCAAATGAATTTAATGAGGAAATAAGTGGCTTTGGGTCTCGTATTTATTTTTATTCATTAGAGTGCTTTATTTAGAATATAAAACGACATAATTGCTTATTCATAACCATTTATTTTTGTATAAAAAGTGTTAATTTAACAAATTAAGTAAAATCTTAATATTTTGTTATGCCACCCTTTGCTGCGTTGCGGCTTCCAGGCGTTTGAGCATGCTTTCTATGCAGACTTTTGCGTTGTGTCGGAGATTGGGGTTGTGATGCCACTCTCTGATCAGGGTTTCTATAAATTGCCGCTTGGTGGTGATGGTTACTTTGGCGATCTCCCGCTTTTTAAATAATAATGATACCAGCAACAAGAATATAGAAGAAAAATGATTTAAAAACAATTTATTTTCTCACAAAATGCATTTAAACTTGAAAATTACAAAAAAAGTGTACTGTCCCTAATAATTTGGCCACCTACTGTAGTTTCTGCAGTGTAGATGAATATCTTTGTGCAAACTTAGAATTTTAATTTACGTAGGCATATCTATCTGTTTGTTACTTTTATATTATAAATGGTTGTATACCCTGTAATAAAAATGTTAATATCTTTATGTATTAAGATTATTTTTGTACTGACTTGAGGAATGCAATTGTATGTATTATCTAACTTCTAATAAAGAATTATTATTATTATTATTATTATATTGTTCAGAAGTATGTGATCAGTTTTAAATTATATTCTGACCGTGCAATACAACTTCCCATGAATTTTTTATCCAGGTACAGAGTTGTGAAATTGTTGACCGTTTGATAGGTCCTGTTCTTATAACATCTTGATTACGTGATTTGGCTTTATCATTCATTTGTTCCAATTTTTCCCCATAACATTTTTAAATGATATTAAACGACACCTCCACGATTTGTGATTGACTTAGAAGACCTCCAGAAATGACAGATAATTCTGTATTCATTTCTTTTTATAACCTTCTTGCTTAATTCTGTTTTATTCTTTCTGAATTAACGTACCTCGTAGCAACCTTCGAACTATAAAACCCACCCCCATGTAGGTTGATTTTTCTTTGTAAAAAGGTGCGTCTTATGGTCCGAAAAATACGGTAATTGCATTATACAAATATATGAAATTTAATAATATTAATATGTAATTTTGAATTGATTTTTAAGTGACTTACCATTGTTATATAGAACACACACAAAGCACTATCACTGCAACAATCACAAGTCAATGTGGACGAGAGCGGAGTCGCGGATCATATATTGTTGTGGACAGTTCAAGAGTCGCGTAGCTCGAGATCAGAAGAATGGCACAGGGAAGGGGCAATACCGTCAGCAGACATCGGATATTGCACTGCTACCGCGAGTCGCGACTCCACAACCATCGGATATATGTCCAGCCGCACAGAACAATAATCACAGCCAGATTGAAGACGAGGATTGAATAGCATTAAGTAGTGCAGTAACTGGGCAGTTAACAATTCTCAAAAATTAAATAAATTACTAAATTGAAATATAATAGAATACAATAAAATAATATAAAACACAATAAGATACAATAAAACGCTGATAATTATTAATTTACATTCTATCAGGTCGAAATATAAAATGTTTAAAATTGTCAAAAATAATCAAAAATTAATAAAATAGAGTACAATAGAATGTAATAAATTTCCCATTTCCCATGTTCATCACTTACTGCACCCAGATCTTCTGGGAAGAAATGTAGATGAGAGTGCAGAAAGTGATTTTTTAAAGACATCCTACATCCCGTTTCTTTGTAGGCATCAAGTAGTTCATTCACGATATCTCTGTAATTTTCAGCTCTCAAAAGAAAATTTGAAACAACTGTTATAAAAGCTCTCCAAGCTCTAATTTCAGCTTCATTTAGCATACTGTCAAATACATCTTCTTTCATTATTTCTCTTATTTGTAGGCTCACAAATATGCCCTCTTTAATTTTTGCTTCACTAATTCTCGGAAATTTTTGTTTTAGATACAAAAACCCTCTTCCATTTCGATCAATAACTAACGAAATTCTTCATTTAGCCCAATTTAATACGTAAAGGTGGGAAAATACCTTTTTGAGATGGACCAGTGGTTTACTTCTAACGTTTTCTAGTCCAAGAGTTAGTGCCTGACGTAGTGGCCACTCCTTCTGTATAGTGAATTACTTAGAACTCAAAAAGTAACCAGTCTCGAGTCACGACATAGAAAATGTAACAGATTCGGATACCTGTAGTTTACTAATAGACGCAATCTATTTTTAAGCATATTTTTAGACCTGATAAACAAGTATAAACTGATCTTAACCACTTGTGTACCGTCCCGCAGATACATGTCATGAATTGACGCAATATGGAAATGTTGCATATTGCAAAATATAAATTTTCCTGTTACAGAAAATCTATGGGTGACAGAAAAATTCACTTTTCAGATTTGTTTTCAGCGTATCAAAATACATCAGAAATATCCAAAAATTGCTATGTCACAAATAGTATGTTTGTCAGTGAGGCGAAGCAAAATTGTTTTTTTTTTTATCTCCGGGCAGGCAAGAATCTTGCCAATGACGGCAAAAGTCTAGCGCCGGCGATGACTGCACTTATTGCTGCACTAGATCATGCAGACTTATTTCGCATCCTGTATATCTATATATTAAAGTGGTCTATCTAAAAAAAATATGAAAAATGTAATAGACATTGTGGCAACAGAAAGTAAACAGATATAATATATCTGTTACATATTATGTATCCCAGTGGTGGACTGGCCCGCCTGGCAGTTTCCCTGTGGGCGGTCCCAATAGGACCGATTCTTGGATCAATGGGGCTGTCTTTGATTTAATGAAGGTGGTTCTTGACCCGATGTGTCCGATTTATTCCAATTTTCCAGGGCCGGAAAGTTTTGCCAGTCCGCTACTAATATAGCTTAAGACACGTATAAAAACATTAGTGTAATTTATGACAGAAATAACATTATTAATTATTTGATTTTAGTTTTTTGGGGCATTTGTTGGGTCACCCATTTAGATGTATTCAAATTAAATTTCTTTGATAAAATGTTTGTTGTGTAATATGGCAGTTGGGAAAATATGAAACTAGAGAATAGCTAAGAGTATAGTTCAGAAAAAGCATTTCCATTTGAAGTGTTTATTGATGATGGATCATCTTGTAAACATGCTGCTGTAACACGTTTGGTATTATAATATTTTTTTTTAAATCCAAATGAAGAAATTTTGCATTCTACATATGTCAGTTGACCCATTAACCCTTTCACACTGGCTATTTTTAGGGTTTTGTAGGTATGACCAAAAAACCCTTATGCCGTCATTTTGTCGTCTGTCTGTCTGTCTGTCTGTTCGGTAAAAATTGTAGCCAAACGGCTAAATCTAGAGAGTTGAAATTTGGCATGCTTATACAACTCTTTGACCCGCATATAGGAAAAATACTAAAACATCTAAAAAACATACCCCCCTAAAAATATAAACAAATATGTGCTCATCGAAAACAAAAATATTTTTTTTTAATTCTGAGTAGGGTATCAAATGAAAGCCCTTAGTACGTGGATTAACGATCAAATTTTTATTTTTGCAAAATAAATTATTTTGATGCGATTTTTGCCAAAATTGTGCAAAAAAATTTTGTCCCACACCCTGTAGCCCAGATGGTTTAAACTAAAAATCTAAAAAAATTCTAAGTAATATATATTGGTGTGAACCGAAATAGTACAACAGGAATTTTTGATCAGATAATGTTTTCGGAAAATAACGCATTTTTTGTGGTTTTTGGTTCACAAAGTACAAAAGTTATACCAATGTAAGACACTCACATACAAGCCGTGCGATAGCGTAACGGTTAGAGCACTGGTGTCGTAAGCTAAAATGCGCTGGAAACGAAGGGTTTTGAGTTCGAGTACGGATTGAATTTTATTTTTTCTGTTTTTTTTTTGCATTTTTATTATGTTGAAATTATTTTGTCAAAATTCTAGTTATATTTTAACAAATGTTGCATTTAATTTTTAAGAGCGTACATTTAATAACCAGTCTTATTATATGATTAACAGACGATAAATTATTTTAAAAATATCGTTCATTTTGCCGTGATTACTACAAAGTAAAATTTGTCCTACACACTCAGCATGCCGCCTTCACTTATTATATACCTGCAAAACCCTGAAATGTGTGAATATTCACACTTCACATCAATTTTTAAGGTACAGTGCACCCAGCACCGGTGTTACGCATAGTCGAAGCAGGCGCTCGCCTGTAGCACAAGATTTGGAGAGGCGGCAAAATGTTCCATAAATACTGAGTTCAAAGACCACTCCCATCACTTCAATAGTTTCTCCTAAGTGAATACATTTTTATAGAAAAATCCTCGACACAAATGACGCCTAATATTTCATTGTATAACATATGAAACACAGCGATGCTTTCAAATTTTCAAAGATTAATAGATCAAGTGAAAGGATTAAATAGAAATATATGGGAATCATGAAAAGTAGTTGTAATCCTTCATTCACTACGTAATGATTATTAATAATTTTTATCAATTTTGATTGCTTGTTCTGATTAATTATAATGATGTTATGGTTCAATATATGGAACAGAATACGTAAACAGCGCTATAAACATTGTATAATTGTGTTATATTTCCATATCTATTTCAAAAGATGACAAGATAGAAAAAATAGAATGTGAATATTTCAAAAACAACGTATTTACTTTCACATCTATATAAATAATATTACAGGCTATATATCTTTTTTTTTGTCCACAGATTTCGTTTCTAAATGTTTCAGGTGATTATAGGACGACATGTACTAAAAAGTCAAGTTCTATATTTCTATCTGTTTGTCTTCCTGTTTTTGTCTGAAATTTTATTTTTGATATGTGTATTTTTCAATTAGCTGAATATTTGGGGAAATACAGAAAGGTGTCAAATAAAAACTTGGAACATCTCATTTATTATTTGTTTTAGCCTTGTTTGTAGATTTTAGATTTGTTTTAGCTCATCAAACTGATTATATATATGATATGATGAATGAAACAACAAGTAACTTTCAATAGACTCGTCATATGTTTAAAACCAATGCAAGTAAATTATACAGCGCTCTCTTAACTTGCAAAATACTTCCGTCGATACATTTGTGTTACTTATAACTTTTGTCATATCTACAAAATAACGCATGCTTCAATCTTGTCATTGTCATTTAGGTGTTACTTTGTAATATAACGAGATACAACCAGTGTTGAGCATAGATAACTTAGGCCCGGTCTTTCCACCTTCAGATAAAGTTCCAGGTAACTATCTGACAGATAAGGTTATTTATAACTTCATCTGCTGAATAAATGTCAATACCAGTCAGTGAATCCAATACATCAGTCTCATTATCCGTTAGATAACTATCCGATAGATACATTTGTATAGAAAGAAGGGATGACATTTATTCAGCAGATGAAGTTATAAATAACCTTATCTGTCAGATAGTTACCTGGAACTTTAACTGAAGGTGGAAAGACCGGGCCTTAAAATGTTAGCTGGTCAAAGATAAGATAATACCACCTTTTTGTGATCTAAACAAAGATAAAGATAATTAAAAAAATAATTATCTAGAAAAGATAAGATAATCTAAGAAAAAATCAGATTATAGATAAGATAAACCCCCTCCACATTTTTATGGCGCGAAACTCAAATTATCCTTGATAAATTCATCATATCGCTTTCATTCAGGGGGGAATCAGTTAAAAGTATCTCGTTTAATAAATATTGTTGATTCATATTTACATATATGTATACATAGTTTTGTCATTTGCATAACATCACAGAATATTGAGGTTAAGTTTTAAATAGACCATATTAGTAACTAAGTCACAAAAGAGGGTTCAGTGCTCGCGGTTGCTTTCCTTTTATTTGAATTTAGCATGTTTTTTTTTTTTTTAATTGTCTTTTGAATGTATAAATTAAGTTTTCAAGGTAAGAAAATGCTTCATATCAAAACTACAAGTCAATATTTATTAATTAAAACTCTTATTTTATATAATATAATTTAATACATCATTATTTTTGCAGAACAATATTATTTTGCAGGTTAATTTTGAAAAATTTACGTTAATAATTGTTATTATGGCAAGTAACATAACAATAAGTCTGTTCGCCAGTTCTAATTAGTTTGAAGGAACAATATATTATTCTTATTTTACTATTATTGATTTTCATTTTCACTTGTCAAAAAAAAATTTGCAATAAAGAATGTGACTGTAATTGTTCCAATTTGGAGCAAAATAATACACCATTATGCATTCTGAAACAAAATATTAATGTTTACTTAGTTTTAATTAAATAAATACTAAAGATATTTCGATTTTCATATTATTTAAAAACGTAGCCTATAGATATATATCGAATCCTTATTTATATGTTTATAAAAACATTATTATATAATATAAGGTATCTGAACTGTATATATTAGTATATACTTATCAAAGATATAATTTTTTTGCTCCAAAATTGAAAATATTCATAAAATTAAGGTAACAAAAGTAATGACACATGTACAGTCTGTTCCAAACGGTTAAGCGGAACTAAATGGGAATTTAGTTCTTTTAGGTTGTCACGAGAAGGGACCTTGCTTGGGTTATTTCATTTTTCATGTTGGGATGTCAAAATTTAAAATTCCAACAATGAAACCATGGAAACGAATGACATATGTCAAAATTAAATATTTTTTTTAGATATTTTAATGACAAAAAAATAAATAAATGGGAAATTTGTATTAAGAATGACACAAAAAATCAAAATATAAAGAAAATTACATTTTAAAATGATATTAACCTTAACCAAAAAATGTTTATTGTAAGTATAATTTACAAAGCTTAAACAAAACGGCCGAAAGGCACGATTTAAACGATGAAAGTAACTAGATTGCAAAATCTAGTTCCGCTTAACCGTTTGGAACAGACTGTATTTTAAATCTCCAAAAAAATCCAAAAGAAACCGTTGCCAGATGGCAGCACATGTATGTGACGTCACACTAATATGGTCTATTTTCTATAAAAATTATCTGAAATTACAGATAAAGATAATGAAAATACCTATCTAAATGAGATAATAGATAAAAATGTAAAACAATATCTAAAAAAGATGATAGATAATAATATGTCATCTAAATGCATTATCTAGATAATGCTCAGCACTGGATGCAACCACGATTTTAATATTCATTTTGTTTCTCTAATTGCGAAACAATAGTATTTTATTTAACAAGTATATAATGGGGGCTATATTTCACGAGGATGAAATTACCATTCAATAAAAAATATAGCTATTATATGTGAGTCAAATACAATATTTTGTCAACAACTATATAGTTTTATCATTAAAAAATTAGTCAATTTCATTTATAAACACAGGAATTCTGAGTGTCAATTGTTTAACTTCAGAACTGACGTCATAAGATGGCTACCGAACCAATAGCTCAATGTAATCTACAGCAATGTTTAAAAAACCATTATTTATTGTTAAATTTATCCTAAATTAAAAATAATATTCTAATTATAAATGTGGGCTGTGTGAGGCGCAAATAGTCATAATTGCTAAGCGCCAAACATTTTAACTAACTAGCTAACTTACTAATATCCGGTTGCTAAAGAATAAGTTAAATGTTTTACCTCGAGTAGTCTCTAACTTATGTTAAAATCATATGTTTTTGTTTGCTGTTTTGAATCGAGTTAGCCTTAACTCGAATTAAAACACTTAATTCGTTCTTTAGCAACCGGCCATAAATAGAAACTTGCAGTGTAAAAAATTTTTTCGGGGTGAGCACGCATGTGCATCACTTTTTATACTTGTTGCAATATGAACAGCATTATGTATTTACAGTTGGACATATAATGGATTTATTATATGATGGTCGTAGATTAACGTTTTTTTCACTATTAACAATGTGTTATAGTCTATTTCACGATAAGTTGAAGTGACTATCTACTTATGGTCCTAAACACAGTGGGTGGTAATTACAAATAACTCTAATCCCTTGTTTGTACCCATAAACTAGCCAGAGATGTATCAGGTATAAATTACATTACACCATGTAATGACACAATTGTAACAAGAAATAAGCATAAGATATCATCAAAATAAACTTTATTTTTATTATAAATACAATTAATTTATAGAACTTATAATGTCCTCAGTTTTAATAACATGATTTACACAATTTTTCCAACTATCTACAGGGATATTTTCCACTTCTTTTTTAGGGTTTTGTAGGTATGACCAAAAAACCCTTATACCGTCATTTTGTCGTCTGTCTGTCTGTCTGTCTGTCTGTCTGTCTGTCTGTCTGTCTGTCTGTCTGTCTGTCTGTCTGTCTGTCTGTCTGTCTGAGTGTCTGTCTGTCTGTTCGCACTTTTTGACCCGCACATAGGAAAAATACTAAAACATCTAAAAAACATATCCCCCTAAAAATATAAACAAATATGTGCTCAACGAAAAAAAAATATTTTTTTAAAATTCTGAGTAGGGTATCAAATGAAAGCCCTTAGTACGTGGATTAACGATCAAAATTTTATTTTTGCAAAATAAATTATTTTGACGCGATTTTTGTCAAAATTGTGCAAAAAAATTTTTGTCCCACACCCTGTAGCCCAGATGGTTTAAACTAAAAATCTGAAAAAATTCTAAGGAATGTATATTAGTGTGAACCGGAATAGTACAACAGGAATTTTTGATCAGATTATGTTTTCGGAAAATAATGCATTTTTTGTGTTTTTAACCAAAATATGTTAAATATTTAATTCGCTATGTAACCAAGTTGATACGTCAGCACTCATAGCGATGTGCGTTTAGTCATTGGTTTTCTAATTTGTCAAGCAGGTAGCTTGCAAACTAGGGTTCGAATCCTGTCAATTTTATTTTTTTTTGTTTTTTTTTTTGCAGTTTTCATTTGTTTAAATTATTTTGTCAAAATTCTAGTTATATTTTGGTAAATGTTGCATTTAATTTTTAAAAGCGTAAATTTAATAACCAGTGGGAAGTGTTGAAATTATAATTTAATTCTGTTTGATGTATACGAAATCAGAGGGCGGGGCTAATGATTTAAGCAACCAATAGAAGCCATAGGCGCAATTTTCAAAATCTTAATGAACCTTGCTATGTAAAAAAAATACTGCACATATTTAGAAACTTAAATAATGGTATTAGGCATTCGAATTAAAATTCATAAAAAAATATTTGAACATAAAATTTGTTTTGGCATCCCAAATAATCATCATTCAGTTACTAAATACCTGCAAAACCCTGAAATGTGTGAAAATTCACACTTCACATCAATTTTTTATAAGTTATCGGCTATCACAGTGCCGTTTAAAGTGGGAGAAACATTATGCCGTTTTATTCTCGCCTTTAACTGACTCCACATTTGTTCAATAGGATTGAATATACAATAATACGGAGGTAGTCGTAAAACTGTGTGTCCTTTGCATTGAGCAATATTATCGCAAACATATTCTTTAGAAAAACTATAACTTTTTAATAATTTAATTAAACAATTTTTTTTTATAACTTTCTTCAAAGTAAATATCATTTTTATATAAAAAGTCTTGGATTTCCTTCTTACTGTTTGCACTATTCGGTACTTTATTTAGTTGCCGACTATGGTAACTTGCATTGTCCATAACAATAACACTGTTAGCCGGTATATTCGGGAGTAATTTATTTTCGAACCAGTTTTCGAACATTTCCGCCGTGGTATCGTCATGGTAGTCGAGTCTAGAATCTTTGATATTTTTCGCAGAAAGCAAGAGTGCATTCGGTATCCATCCAGGTTCAGAACCTGCATGAAGTATCGTAATACGTTTACCTTTATTAGACGGTGCTCTTGTTTGACATTTATTTGACGTATCCACCCAACCTTTTGAGTTTGTTTCATGTGTGTCGTACCAAGTTTCATCTAAATAAATTATTGACCTTTTATCTTCTCTGTATTTTTCAATGTTTTTTAAAAAATTTTGTCTCAAAAGTTTTAATCGCTCTGACTCCATAAGGAACTGCTTTTTATTTAAAGTTTTAAATTGAAACCCTGTACTTTTAAGGGCACGCCATAAGGTCACCTTTGAACAATTAATTTCACACTGGTCTTGGATTAATCTTTTGAGCAATATGTCCAATGTTGGCACATTTTGTTCGGTGTACATTTGGTAAATTTTTTGCCGTATTACATCTTTCTGGAAACCATCCAAACATTTTGATATGCCTGAATCCTTTTCTTCTCCTATCAATGGATTTATTTACAATATTCCATACGGTTGTCATCGCTTCTTTCGTTGCCTTGCTTGTCTCTTCTAATGCCGCTTGTTTGTTTTTGCTGTTCCTTAAATATAAATACACATTGGGCACTACAGGTAAATATATACAAGTTTTTTTCCTGATTTTTTTTTTATTGTATCTTGCACTATATCATCATCTTCTATCATGGTCACATAGTCATCTGCTTCATTTGCTTGCACAGAAGTTAATTGTTCGTTCCAAGGACGCCACATTTTTCTAACACGTACTGAACTATTTAACACAAATCACAAGTTATCTGATAAAAAATTCAAAGCGAAGTGAAAAGATATTTAAAACATCTGCAATTTATACCTGATACATCACTGACTAGTTTATGGGTGCAAACAAGGGCTTAGTGTTATTTGTAATTACCACCCACTGTGTTTAGGACCATAAGTAGATAGTCACTTCATCATATCGTGAAATAGACTTTACCTTTTTTTAAACTAGAGCTATGACAGTCGAAAAATATTTGTATAGTCAGCTCCAAACTATTTTAACAAGTCTTAATATAATAGATACGAAAACCGTGGATTTTTATTTTTTTATTTTTTTGTTTGTAGCGGATATTGAGGTTGTCCGGGCGATGTTACGACGGATATTGTAACTATACCCTGTTCAAAATCAAGAAGTAGTAGTAAAATCGCGTGAAAGATTGAAGTCAGTACCCTATGACTCTCGACGAGAGTTCGACAAAAGTATCACATGAACATTGCAAGATTACTACTTCTTGATTTTGAACAGATTATAGTTCATTATGCCTCCGAAGAATAACAATAGAGAAGGGATGTTGTTAGTAATGTAGCAAGCTAAACTAAATTGTACTTAGCAATAAAAACTAGGTTTATTTATAATTTTACTACTTCATTAAACTTGGATGTTTATAGTTATAATATATTCTGCTAATAATTCATAGATTTTATAGTTATTGTCTGCATTTATGTTCATAATATGATGACAATGTCAAGTGGAGTTTGTAAACAAAATTAAGAGACCATTCTTTCATAAATTGACTAACTACTTTACTAATTTTCAGTCGATTAACGGAAACCTTGCGTCTACTAATAATTTCTTAACTATCGAATTTAGGTTTTGCGCATAAGAACTTAATTATTTTTTTTTTAAATTTACTTATTTTACATCGGTCTATTTCTGCAACGAGGCTAATCGCCGATGCCAGGGGGCGAGCTCCTACAGCTGGATGAGGGGTGAATGATTGTGAAAATGGGATTAATGTAAACATATTATTCTCGCCCGAATAATATCACCAACGAAGGAGGCTCGAACCACCGACCGCCCAAGGCCAGACTGTATATTCCACCAGTCTAAACCGTACGACTCAATGCGCTCGGCTACTCCGTTGGCAAAATTTATGATTGCACAGAGGTATTTTATTCCATTTTCAACCACGTTAAAGGCAGTAACAAAATATCACGGACAACAAACGACAAAAGCAAAAAAATTAACAAAAATAAATAAATTAAAAATAACAATAAATTAAACGTAACAACAAAAAAAACAATAAAACCATAAAATAATTAAGGAACAAGTAAACTCTATGTAAACAAGACATGATAGCTGATTAATGTAGGTATACTGTAGATTCACATATTATCCTCTAGTTCAGCGTTTCTCAACCTTTTCTGGCATGGGACCCCCCAAAATTATTTAAATATTGTCTGCGGCCCCCCTATATATATAGTAAAATAAAACTTCTCAATCGGTCGTCAAGATTTACCTATTATATATATATATATATATATATATATATATATATATATATATATACAGGCGAACCGTAGCGTCAGCGTTTTTATTGTGTCTGTGCCGTATTTTAAACGCTTATAACCCGATTATATGTTTGTAGAAATACTCAAAAATAAACTTAGAAATAAAAGCAAGCTGGACACAAAAACACTTGTAAACAACGCAATGAAAAAATGTGGTTTTTAAAAGTTCAGTCCTTTTCATTTACAGACGGCATAAATAAATATTTACATCAGTAAGTTTTATAAATGGTGTTTGCAAGACGGCACAGTAAAAAATGCGATATGTGAGCTAATTGGGAAAAATGTTTGATGCCCAAAGCTTATCCAAAGAATTGAATGGTAGTACCTATTGAAATTTTCCGAAATTAACCTGAAGTACAGGATATCAAGGACAATTTTTTAAATGGGAACGTATATCAACTTTGGAAAGAACTTTTTAAAAGAAACAATTTTTCACATATAGGTACTCGCTATAATGACTTGAAAGTAAAGTATTTTTATTTACAAGTGTTCAAAGTGCTTTCCATTTAGATTTAAAAACTTTCGCTTCTTTACTCTTGAGTTATCTGTTGCTCGGCACATAATAAATAATAATAATATTGCACTTTTAAGTTGTGCCCATTTGAAACTACAACTTACAAGTACTTGAAGTACCTCCAACGCAAACCGTTATCACAAAAACGCATCAGCCGACACATATACTTAATTTGACATTGATATTATTTATTAAATTTATGTTATGGAAGGTATATCTTTATGAATATAAATGTAATATATTTATGAATTGAGCATATTTGAGCAAAATTGAGTGCATTCTATTATATTTTAATGCTTCGACCTTATATGATTTCGCGGCCCCCGGTTGAGAAACGCTGCTCTAGTTAGCATCGCAAACTTTTATACTATAACCAGTGATGGGACTCAATTTGCTCAACAACCGGTTATTAGGGGTATTTGTTTAAAACACAAAATTTTCACAAAATTCAAAATAGTATATTTATTTAAATTAAACATTAAGATGTAATTATTTTAAATATTGCCAAATAGCCCTCTGGTTTTCAGTCACTTCTACTTCCGTTTTTGTTTTTACATGAGGATCATCCGAACTGTGGTTGCTTCTTAACCAATTTAGCACTATCGGTACTGGATCCCAATGTATTAAAGGCAAACCATTCAAATTAATAACCATTATGCCGGTCACCATGGCGTAGTGGTTAGTGTACTGACTTCTAAGCCTGAGGACTCGGGTTCGAATCCCGGTTATGGCATGGAATTTTTCAATAAAATAAAATGCATCTGGATAATGGCCTCAGTAGATAAGTCCAAAAAATAAAAAAAAATAAATAAAAAAAAAAAATTAACCATTATATTACTTATATTTGAAAAGATCAGTCTGTTTCGTTTTTCTGTAAAGCCTCTTTCATCTTCTGCTGAACTAATGGCTATGGTCATTATCTGTATCTAAAGTATTTTAACAAGCGGTTCGCCGAACTTAAAATTTCTTATAAAACGGTTCGAGCGAACCGGGTGAATTCCATCCCTGACTATAACCGAAAAAGATCTATGAAGATCGACTTTTTGGGCCATCATTTTTAGGCTTTTGTAGGTATGACCACCAAAAAACCCTTATAACGTCACTCATATGTCTGGTTGTACAGTATAGAAACTATAACTGAACGGCCGAACATAGAAAGTTGTAATTTAGCAAGCTTGTACATCTCTTTGACCCACATATAGGAAAAATATATAGAATTCAAAAAAATATAATAAAATAAAGCGCAGGATAAACATAAATGAATATATAATTAAAAAAAAAACTAAATACATTTTTGGCGGAGTATCAAATTAAACCCTAAACAAATTTTTATTTTTGAAAAATCCATTTTTAGGTATGGGATTTTTCGCCAAAAATACATCAAAAAACTTTTGTCCCTTACCCTATCTTCCAGAGGGGTTGACTTAAAAATCTGAAAAAATATCTGTAATTTACCTTTATGGGAACCGAAATAGTACAACAAAAGAAAGCTCTTAAAACGTAGATAATGGAACTGAAAATAATTTTTATTTATTTATTTTTTATTTTACGAAGGCTACCTTTTAAGTCTTTACATAACTAAGAATGAAAAAAAATTTTTTTTTTTAACCAACTGTTTTATTGTTTTTCAAAATACTCGCCTTTGAGATTTATACACTTTTGCATGCGTTCAAACCAATTCTCGAAACATTATTTCCACTCTGAAGTTGGTATATCAAAAACATGGTTTTCGAAGGCTTCAGCAGCTTCTTGAGGTGACGAAAATCGCTGTTCACGCATTTTTTGTTTGACGTTGGGAAATAAAAAAAAATCGTTAGGGGATAAATCAAGTAAACACGGGCAATGAGATATTAATTCGATGATTTTCTCCTTCAAATAATCAATTGTTTGACGTGCTGTGTGGGAGCTTGCATTGTCATGATGAAGAATGATGCAACTTTTTTGATTTTTTTTTTCCTGATTTTGTCGATGACTTCTGGCAAACAAATTGTTGTATACTATTCAGCATTAACTGTTCTTCGATCCTCTAAAGAAATGTCCAGTACAACCGAAGGAAGCGATCCTTTTCTTGGAAGTGATTCGTGAACGAACAACTTTTGTGGGTTTTGGTTCATCTTAGAAAACCCAAACAGTGGATTGTTGCTTAGTTTCCGGTTCATATGAATAAATCCAAGTTTCGTCACCTGTAACGATGTTTAATTTTTTTAGCATTCCCTTACACCAATCAACACGAGCTTTTTTTTGATCTTCGGTCAAATTATGCGATATTCATCGGAAACAGATCTTTTTCACAGCTAAATGTTCATGCAAAATCGAATGTATTGCAGTCTGCAATATGCCAAAGAATGCCTCTATCTCACAGTAAGTCACATGCCGATTTTCTTCAATCATTTTGCGCACTGCATCGATGTTTTTTTGAATCACAACCGATGATGAGATTTATCACTGACGGACGCACGACCACGGCGATATTCTTCAAACAAATTGTAAACAGTCTTTTCTGATGGTGCTTCATTGCCAAAAGTTGAACGAAGCGAATCTGTGGATTATTGTTGAGTTAGACCTTTACTAAAATCGCAAAAATTCATCCAACGAAAACCTTCACGAGTAATATCCATATTTTCATAAACTTGTTCTTTTTTTAACCCTTTACCGCATAATGTGCCATATATGGCACATACCGATTTTTATTTTTTATTTTACTTTTAAAACTGAATCAAAACGTTACTTCATGAATGTTCATATATGCCACATACACAGCAATGGATCCTGCAGTATCTCAAGTAATGGACTGCAAAAGATTTGAGGATATCAAGCGGAATTTACACTTCAACGATAACTCTAAATTTATTGAAAAAAAACAACTAGGGGATACGATCTTTTTTTTCAAAAATTCGAGGGCGACTGCTTTTAATCCCTAATGAAAAACACTTAGCAATTGACGAGCAAATAATACGGAATCATTTTCTTTTGTAACATAATGTAGAATTATAATGTTCCATGTATGGCACAAACCCTAAATTATTATTTTAATTAACATTTTTTCCTAAAAATAAAATCTAAAATTGAAATGTCTTACTTCTTATTTACATCACAGCAAAATAAATAGATATAATAAATGAAAAAATATTTTGCAAATATTGTAATTTAGTTTGATTTTGATCATTGAGACCTAAATACCAAAACTAGGAATTGAGAAACATTTAAAATGTAAACGATCTTGAAAACATCACATGTTACCAAAAATCCGATTACAAATTCATCTCATCCTTGAAGTATGTGCGGAATTTAAAATGACAAAAATTTAACTACAATGTTAATGACATCATTTAGTTACTAATCGAAGGTTAAATAATTAAATGAACAAAATTTATATGATAATTACATATCTAACAAGTAGCATTCTAGTAAATTTACTGAACAGATTGATTTATGGAGCAGATTTGAGTTAAAATTTTTAAATGAAAATAAAAGTAATTTATTAGGACAAGATTTTTTCAAACTCGTAAAAAGAGTCATACTAGTGACTATTAAATTTTATGATCAGACATTAAATCAATTTGTTTTTAATTTGTTAGTAGGTTATTTAAGTAATAATTAGTTGTAAATTTTGGAATGTTAATTCGATGAATGATTACTTAACTCTTTAACTTTAGAATAGGCGTATTGAGTTATTTTTTACGGTTTTACAGGTATTCGGAACGCGTAGCTTAAACAAAGACACTAGTTCAGAGGAATTGTACATATTATTCATTATTTTATACAATACTAGTACATCAGATAACGATCTACGGTCTTTTAATTTCAAGTTCGAGCACTGTTTTGTTATAATCAGTTAGTCAATTGTGATTTTTAAAGCAGATATATTTTAGCGCTTTCTTTTGAATGTATTCAAGTTTGTTAACATATTTGTCATAGAGTGGATTCCATATAACAGAACAATAATTTAAATTACTAAAAACAAAAGAGTAATACAGAGATTTAATAGGCTGTGCAGAGCGGAAATCCTTAGTAGTTCGGCATCTGATAGACTGCGAATATTTCTGTAGATCCTCAAATCGTCGGCGAAGAGCTGGAACTGAACATCTTTGAATATTGGTGATACATCAATGATAAAGGGAAGAGGAGGTTGTACGGGTTGCGGACAGCAATGAAAACTAATCAAATCAGCTGACAAGTTTCGAATAAGATTACACTACAATCTATTGTCATACACTTATACTAATTATCCTATTGTAGCTCCGATGAAGAATAAAACTTATTCGAAACTTGTCAGCTGATTTGATTAGTTTTCATTGCTGTCCGCAACCCGTACAACCTCCTCTTCCATTAGTATCTACGGACACGACTACTCCACATTTATCATTGATAAATAATAAGAAAAATAGCGGCCCAAGGTGGGACCCTTGTGCCAAACCTGAAGTGAGCTCTACAAAACTGGATGTGAATCCATTGATACTGACAGCCTGGGATCTGTTACTAATGTAGGATATAATCCACCTAAGGGGTCACCGCGAATGCCGAGATTATTTTATTGTATAATGTACTAATATTTTTTATATTTTAATATGTCTTATTTTATTGTAAATTGTACTAATATTTTTTACAATTGATTTAATAAATTATTATTTTAAGGGAACTTTTATTTTAATAAATTATTTTTAAAAATAGGTTTATCGTATTGTATTTGTAGTTTATTTGTATAAATTATATTTTATTTTTTAGAATTTCTTTTATAAATATTTTTTTCAATTTATATATTATTTCCTAAATCGAATTGTTTATTTATTAATTTATTTTAATAAATTATTTTTTAGTTACTTTTTATAAATTATTTTTAAAATAATTTAAAAAATAACTAAAAAGTAGTGAATAAATTTATAAGGATTAAAATACCCTAAAAATAAATAAATTATATAACTAAAATATTATAAATAAATCATTTATAGT
Organism: Liopterus haemorrhoidalis; assembly: GCA_963971575.1. NCBI lineage: Eukaryota > Metazoa > Arthropoda > Insecta > Coleoptera > Dytiscidae > Liopterus > Liopterus haemorrhoidalis. The sequence goes on from OZ020611.1 coordinate 54,007,152, forward strand.
AGAAATTCTAAAAAATAAAATATTAATTTAATTTAATATATAAAATGTATTTTAAATTTTCTGTTTTAGGTGATTTTCTAGGTGACTTCAGTTCCACTTCATTCGGTAAAAACTAGTTTATTTATTGTAATTCTTGTCACAGGGATTTGCGCTGGCCCGCCTGAGTTATTGGATTTTGGGATTCGGAGTCAATAGTACAATAACAGTCACTTGTAGATCGTCCTGGCCGGACATTGGGGTTCGGCACACATGAAACAGTGTGATTGTAGGAGCGAATGTCCAAGCCTGGAATGCTCTAGTTTGTGTCTATATCGAAGTCCGAGGTTCTTGGCTCTGTCAGTTGTCTCCTGTAGCATGTCGATTGTCAGAGTGCATTCTCCCTATTCCCTTAAAACAGGGGCGTCTACATCATGTGACGCTCCGGTGACCGATGATAACCTATTGCAGAAACTGTCTAATACCCTTTTCACACTAGATCTTTAAGATCGGATGTTTAAGTGAATGGATCTTTAAACGCTAATGTGAAACCGTACGGCCTCGTCTAAACACGACCGATGTTTAAGACAGAGATCTGCGTCTTAAACTTCGCCCGCATTGCCAACTTAATTCCCATTATAAAAAAATACTCCTTGAATTTGTGCTTCTCTTCTTTTATCTATGTTCAGCTGTTATCATTTTATATATCGAGGTTATGAGAAGATTATTTGCGTTATTATTTAAATAAATATAAAAAATAAACTTCTCCTAACCTCGATATACAAAATAATGACAGAATAAATTCAAACGATATGAAATTATGTTGGCAATACATACTAGCTTTACATGGAGATTTCTTCTTCAAATTAAACATCAAGTGTGAAAGCAAACCGATATTAAACATCGATGAAGTTTAAGTTCAATCGTCTTAAAGATCTAGTGTGAAAAGGGTATAAGGCCTTGATTTGATGGTGCGAGCAGCTCCGTAAAAGGGGTTTCCAACGTCTCTAATGTTGTTGACACCACATTCATGGTACATTCGGTCCATGCGCTCCATCTTGCTGGAAGAACATGGAAATGTTCTTCCTACTTCTTGCACACTGACTTATTCATGCTATTCATGACAGCTGCTCCGGGCCTGGAATGCTTTGTACTTTATGCAATTGTTTCCTGCGAATCCATATTCCACAATATCAATCTTCTAAGAGTCACTGCAAGTACTAAACGACAAGTATTATTTCGTATTTGTTCTCCGCTTATAATTTTCATACTCAGTTTCCATTTACTTATTACTCATTCCAGCTAGTTTACTACATTCGGTAAAAACTAGTTTATTTACTGTAATTCTTGTCACAGGGATTTGCGCTGGCCCGCCTGAGGTATTGGATTTTGGGTTTCGGAGTCAATGGTACAATAGCGGTCGCTTGTAGATCGTCCTGGCCGGACATTGGGGTTCGGCACATATGAAACAGTGTGAACAACATAAGAAACATGCGCTCCATCTTGCGGAAGAACATGGAAATGTTCTTCCTACTTCTTGCACACTGACTTATTCATGCTATTCATGACAGCTGCTCTGGGCCTGGAATGCTCTGAACTCGATCCAGTTGTTTCCTGCGAATCCATATTCCACAATATCAATCTTCTAAGAGTCACTGCAAGTACTCAATATTCATACTCATATTCCATTGAGAAGAGCTTCACTTTTTCTGTTTGGGGAGGAACAAAAAATTAAGATTTGACTTTCTAGAAGTGGGCAGGTGGCGGGTTTGCTAGAGGACTCTACTGCAAAGGTAAATACATTTTATATTTAGACACAGAAAATGTAAAGAGAATCCCGCTCAGCTAAAGTGGCGGGGAAGCGTTGTATTAAGCGTTGTGAAAATTGATACTCTATTTTGACGTTTCTATGTATTTTCCAAAAACATTACACAAAGTTACAAGAAAATAAATTATCTAAAAAAAAACATGTATAATCTGTCTCAATTTGTAATACGAAACTAAATCTGGTTACTTTGGTAACTGTTGTGGTGTAAACAGACTTTGCGTATCCGTGTGAACCAATACTATGATAATATTATAAATGTATTGTCAATATACAACATAAAAAATGAACTTTTCCTGTTAGTTCCGTATTACAAAATGAGACAGATAATATTATAATTTGTTATTACAATTTTAAAATACAAATTTGATAATAAAATTTGAAAATAAAAGAAAAAATTATATAAAAGATACTGTTATTGGACTTGAAATTAAAATCAATATTACCGGTATAAAAACGAAACATTGATACAAATTTATTACAACCTTTCTGAAAATATATTATGAGCACATATATTAGGGTTCAAATATTTTAAACTAAAAGACAAATATATTGTTATAGTAAAGCAGACTTTAGTTGACAGATGACGGTTATTTAAAGCATATGGTTCAATCGGAGAGAACTATATCAATAAAATTTCCATTTTTGAATAGAGCCATACCATTCGTTCACAGACAAAGCTAGAAATAGAGAAAGAGATACAATTTGTTTCATTTGACAGGCCTGTCTTCCATCTAGTGGTGGGAGGTCTAAAGCGCGCGCGTGTATACAAAGGGACATACGTTGAAGTTACCATAATATAATGTAACAAAAAAGGACAAAAACTATGAATGTACGTTACAGTAAGAAGCAGACATACGTTCTTGACATCTTACATAAAACTGTGTGAAATAGATATACATTTCTTTATCGGTTCTCAATCGATCAATCTGTCAAGTAAAAGCTCCTTTACTATATGATATATATTTTAACAACTGACAAACACGTGCTTATACATATAATACACCCCCATTTTTTTAATATGGACATGTCCGGTTGTCCGACCAAAATCTGTTGTCTGCGCATTCCCTTTACATTTTGTATTGTCTATACCAGGGGTGGCCAAACTTTTAGACGTTGGGGGCGAATTTTTTGGTGCAGGTGTCCTCGCGGGCGACTACGTTTTTTTAAAAGGTACTTACAAATTAGTGTTATTTTTAAGGATTTTTTAGGTACTCACAATATATAGAGGAAAAAAAGAAAATTATTGTTTTACAATTTTATTAAAATAAATCAGGAGTTAATTTTTCAAAAAAAAAAAAAATACTCTAAAAAAAAAAACAAAAACAATGGAATTTTTTTAATTTGATGACACTTGATATTGAATAGTTTCGTCAAATTTGCCAAAATTTGCCTCGTATGAATTTAAACTAAATCTTAAACACGATTACAAATGTAGATCCGATAATTGTGATCTGTTTAGTTTTTGCCGCATTCATGCAGGAAAGTGCTGATTCGCGTAAATATGTTCGCATAAAAAAGGCATTGAAATATGAAACAACTCTCCAAATATTTGGATATTTATCCCTGCTTATTAATTTCCAGAAGCTCACATTTGAAGCCATTGATTTTAAATGTACATCGCATTTAATATTAACTGAAATAATTCTTTTTAGCTGTTTTCTGCAGAAATAACTTGCTATTGAAATATTTTTAAAAAAATCTTGTAATTGCAGACAATAATTTTGAATTTTTATTTTATTATTATTTTTTTATCTAAGTAAGCTCTGAATTTATCACTATGATTTGTCAATGTTCAAGTCAGCTTTGCGGGCGACTTCCAGAGGCCTTGCGGTCGACCGGTCGACCGCGGTCGACGCTTTGGCCATCCCTGGTCTATACTTTCTATTTTGATTGCTTTTATGTAATTTTGCATTTTAATACGTTGTAATTGTTTCAGAATAGAAAAAATAAAATTATCAAGTTTGATTGGACTTTGCAGAAGTGGGCAGGTGGTGGGTTTGCCAGAGGACACAACTTCAAAAGTAAAAACACTTTATAAACTTTTTATTTTGACTGCTTTCATGTAATTTTGTAATTTAATACATTGTAATTGTTTTAGAATTGAAGATATAAAATTACCAAGTTAGATTGGACTTCCCAGAAGTGGGTAGTTGGCGGGTTTGACAGAGGACACTACTGCAAATGTTTACACACTTTATATATTTTCTAAATTGATTTGTGTCATTTTGCATTTTAATGTTTTGTTATTGTTTCAGAATGGAAGAAATAAAATTCACAAGTTAGTTCAAACTTCCTAGAAGTGGGTAGGTGGCAGGTTTTCCAGGAGACATTATTGCAAAAGTAAATACACTTTCCACACTTTTTATTTTGACTGTTTTTATTGTATTTTACATTTTAAGGTATTGTAATTATTTCAGAATAGAAGAAAAAAAATTCACAAATTAGATTGGACTTCCTAGAAGTGGGCAGGTAGTGGGTTTGCCAGGAGACTTTATTGTAAAGGTAAATATACTTTATAAACTTTTTATTTTGACTATTTTTATTGTATTTTACATTTTAATATATGGTAATTGTTTCAGAATGGAAAAAATATAATTAACAAGTTAGATCGGACTTCCTAGAAATGGGCAGGTGGTGGGTTTTCCAGGAGACACCATTGTTAAGGTAAATACACTTTTTATTTTGAATGTTTTTATTGTATTTTGCATTTTCATGTATTGTTATTGTTTTATAATGGAAGAGATAAAATTAACAAGTTAGATCGGACTTTCTAGAAGTGGGCAGGTGGCGGGTTTGCCGGGAGACACTATTGCAAAGGTCTGGCGGTAACTTAAGGACAAAATTACTGTAGCAGATGACAGCACTGGAGATTTAAACATCAAGTGCGAAAGCAAACCGATGTTAAACATCGGTGATCTTTAAGTTCACTCGTCTTAAAGTTCTAGAGTGAAAAGGGTTATTAGAGAGTATGAAAGAGAACTTGTACATTTGCCCTATACTGCATTCTAACGTTTGAATGAACTATACTACTAAATGATAAAATGGAATTGATTTTGATATGGTTGCCCAAAAAATATTGTTTTTTGAACAAAAAAACTCATATAAATAATTAGAGTATTACCTACTTAAAGTTTATGTAAAGTGATATTTTATTTGAATAATATTTATGCAATACATAATATCATATTTATATAATAATACTGAAAAAGTTATACAAACAGTAATAATAATTTGGTTATAATAAAATAATAACTTTCCGGTAGAAATCTATTTCAGAAACATTACATTAACGGAATTTTCATAACTGTAACAAATATTAAATATATGAACGCAATATCAAGAACACAAATGAACTGATTATTATAATACTTAAATTACTCTCTATTAAATTAATTATTGTTATTTTGAACATAATATTTTGTATGTAACACTATTTAAATATTTAAAAGCAAAACAATAAAATGTTTGATTTCAAATTATAGAAAAGTTGCCGCATATAGTAGTTCCACCATTTTCCACAACATAATGCCACTACATGCTTCAAGTAAAATTAATTTTAATGATAATTCAATAATTCAGTAAAATTTATTATTGGCACAGTATATGTCGCAACTGATATAAAAAATTTGTTCATACTTTTAAGTAATTTTTTATAAGAAAATAGTAATTTATTACAGTTTAAAAATATAGTTACAGGTTAGAGTTAACAGGTAGCGCTCGTATCGGCAATTAGTTTTTTGCTCAAATAAATGTTGCAACGTATTTTTTGTGTGTATATTGTAAAAATTGATGTTTATAATTAAAAATAAAATACTCGTCATATGTGTTTTATGCATTTTATTGTGTTAAATTGGAATATAAATGGAATTATAAAAATACATGCCAACTGTCAGATGTCTATGTTGGCAACATTAATGTTTTTGACGAAGCGTTGGTCGATGGGTGTTTACTATTTGTGAGATTATGGGTAATTTCCCGAGATTCTTTACAATACAAAATTTGTATATATAATTGTATTGCATGCAGTATTGTTGTATTTATATGTATGCTATTACCATTCTTTATTTTAAATGAATGTTTTTAGTATAGATAAACGTATTAATACATCACGAAGCCATTTTGATAACGTAAATAAGTACAATAACAAAGATACCGGCAAAATATCAATAAATACAAATATATATTACAACTTATTTTGTTTTTAAAATAAAATAAATTATTGCGTTTTACTTTTAAATTAATATAAATGATTTTAATAGCTAATTATTTATTTAGATGACCCGGTTTTATCTGATATACGTTATTCTGAAGAAAGTAATGGACCAACTATTTACTACACTATTTTGGAAGATGGTGTGGAACATGGAGAAGGTGTCAATGTGCTGAATACAGAAAACGAGTTTCTAGGGGATAATGTACTTTATCTATCATTTGAAAATGAACAAGATCAGGCTGTTATTGAACAAGATGAAGAAAATGAAGATAGTAATCTGCAAGAACCTCTTTTTCAACAAATTACTTTACCTGATGGTACTCATGCCTACTTAAAAAATGAAACAATCGGTAAATATACATGTTTTGACTTAATTTTAAGTTATTTTTTCATATCTCTACAGTGAAATTTAATTGTACGTTAAGTAAATATTTCTATTTTTTTTTTTTTTATAATCATTTGTTTTTGTTAGTAAATAGTAGGTGCTGACATCTTTCAGTACTTGTACTAAACGTACATATATTTGATTTAGATCTTTCAAATATCAGATGAAATATACATATAATTAACAGAATTGGTAATATCTGCTGCTGTCGATTGACTTAGTAAATAAATAAACTCATTGTAACGGTAATCAGAATTAAAGGAGCGTGCTCATTATTTTTGCGCAGTAGAAATTGTGACCAAGCAGGTGTAATTAGAGAGCTGAAATTTGTAATGCATATTCAGTTCTTGGACCTGCATATATAATAAATTTCTTTGGTTTAAGCATAACTAAACAAGTTTTTTATTGTTTTGAGTTGTCAAGAGCCCACGTTTTGATAATCAGGGCACTAATCAAAATTGTCAGAAGCCTAATTCAGTTGTTAAAAGTTATTATATTTCAAAATCTAGTAAGCGGAACTTTAGTCTATGCTAAATATTAAAGTGGAAAAAATTTTTGCTAAATAAAATGATCAGAGGTATCATTCAAATGTTAAAAGTTACTACATTTAAACTTAAACTAAAGAAACAGATTATAAATGGAATTTTTATTTCCTTAAGTTGTCAAAAGTTTCCTTTTTAAAGGTTGAAGTGGACCTTTACGAAACAAAATAATCAAAAGCCTCGCTTAGTTTCGCTTTCAATAGTTTCGCTTAAACCAAAGAAACAGACTATACAGGGTGTCCCAGCCAAGTGGCTCACCATTGCTATCTTTCTTAATATTATAGATACAGATTCGGTTAAATGGACAAAGAGTATTTTACATAGGAAATATAATGACGGACTTAAAAAAAAATTTGAATGTTTCGTTGGCCAGATATTTTAAAAATAAATATTTTTTTAAATGGAATATCCTGTATATTACGAGACCATAAGAACAACTATTTTTATGTCTTTATAAAAAACTCCATATTTATAATGAAATTTTTTTAATAACGGAGATATCACCCCAGCAAACATTCAACCATCGGCAAACTGCTTTTTCTGCTGGTAAATTGCTGGCACTAAAAGTTTGTGCAACGCCAGTATTAATAATGTACTTCACATTTGTATTTCGCATTCCTCTTACACGAAGTACTTTACCAGTATTTTATGAGCACTCCTTATTTTTGATAATATGTTACATTTTACTTTTGTTTCACCATCGTTGAATAAATTTATTCAACGAATAAAGTTAACAATATCGCATCATTCTATTGACAGCAACGTTAGTTTCTTCATTAATAGTTTAAAATCGATGCGATATTGTCAACTTTATTTGTTAAATAAATTTATTCAACAATGGTGAAATGGCCAAATGAGTATTTATTTTGCACCTAACCATTAATTTATTTTAATACTGGGTAAGTATAAGGTAAATATACATATGTTACATTTGAAATACTAGAGAGTGGGTATAATATAAGCACTGGTCCGTCAGAAATAAATCTTGCAACTAATGCGATTATTTGGCACTTTACCGCTGCTGGGCCGGCAAATGATACAACAATGGGCCAGCTAACGGCCACGGGGACACCGGGGTACTGGCCCATTACTTTCAATGCCGGGGAGTATGTGCTTCAACAGTACTGGCCCGTATAAAAATGTTTGCTGGGACTAGGTGAAAACTTATGATATTACTTATTAATCGTTTTGTCACTAGATGATACTGAGCGAAGTAATTGAATTAAATCTGTCATTTTGTTAAAGTTTCAGGTAATTGTTACCTTTGTAATAGTTTTGTAGACGAATTTTAAAGAATGTAATTGTGTAACTGGTTCATGCAAGCTTCTACAATCGATAGCAAGTTAGCTTATAAAATATTGTGGACGGACGAGGCTAATTTTACAAATACGGGTATTTTTAACAGAAATAATGAACATTTGTGGACACGTGAAAATACACATGCTTTCCGCTTTGTGCGACAACGAAACAAGATTTTCTATAAATGTTTGGTGTGGAGTTAGGAAATACTGTAATAGAGCCGTATCTCCATTAAGAAAATTTGACTACTGTAAAGTATTTAATTTTTTTGGAAAATAGTTCAATAGCTCATCAAGATTTATTTGATGATGTGACCATAGCTAACAATTTTTACTTTTGTTTTTATTATATGTTACTTTTTAATCATACTATTTTTATAAGTTTGTAACGTTGATATCTCCGTTATTAAAAAAATGTCATTATAAACATGTTTAGTTTTTTTAAAGACAAAAAAAATCGTTGTTCCAATGGCCTAACATATATACAGGGTATTCCATTAAAAAAAAATGTTTATTTTCAAATTACCTAACGAAACATCCAAAAATATTTTTGAGTTTGTCATAATATTTCCTACAAAAAATAATCAAACTTTGTCAATTTAATCGAATCTCTATCTATATTATTAACAGAGATAGTAATGGTGAGCCACTTGGCTGTGACATCCTGTATGTATTTATCGAACCATTTTTTTTTTTTTCCTTGAAAAAATTAATAGGACCTGATTTTTGTCTAAAATAAACTAAAAAATATTTTGTCAGATTATTTCTTTCTGTTAATTATTAACCGAAAGGTAGATAGTAAACAATTATTTAAAAAATATCTTTATATTAATGCAATATTTGCCAAAAATGTCCAAAAAAAATTAGTACCCATCCTATCTCCCATAAAAGTTGGTTTGAAACATTTTTTGATTTGTTGAATTGAAATTACCTGATGTATCATAATGCTTAGACATTTGAAAGTGTTACAATTAATTTGTAAATTGGTCGCCTTTTCATAACTAAAAGAGATTTTTTTGTTACTAATGTTGAGTCCTATTTTTAGGATTTTGTAGGTATGACCAAAAGACCCTTATACCGTCATTTTGTCGTCGGTCTGTCTGTCTGTCTGTTCGGTAAAAATTGTACCCAAACGGCTAAATCTAGAGAGTTGAAATTTGGCATGCATATACAACTCTGACCCGCACATAGGAAAAATACTAAAACATCTAAAAAACATATCCCCCTAAAAATGTAAACAAATATGTGCTCATAAAAAAAATATATATTTTTTTAAAATTCTGAGTAGGGTATCAAATGAAAGCCCTTACTACGTGGATTACAGATCAAAATTTTATTTTTGCAAAATATATTATTTTGATGTGTTTTTTGCAAAAATTGTGCAAACAAAAATTTGTCCCACACCTTGTAGCCCAGATGGTTTAAACAAAAAATCTGAAAAAATTCTAAGTAATGTACATTGGTGTGAATCGGAATAGTTCAACAGGAATTTTTGATCAGATTATGTTTTCGGAAAATAACGCATTTTTTGTGTGTTAATTCGCTATGTAACACACCAGATTAGTAGCTCTAGTAGCGTAGTTGGTTTTGTCGTGCGCTTTGTAATTTGCAAACTAGAGTTCGAATCCTGTTAATTTTATTTTTTCTGTTTTCTTTTTGCATTATTATTTTGTTTAAATTATATTGTCAAAATTCTAGTTATATTTTGGTAAATGTTGCGTTTAATTTTTAAAATCGTAAGTTTAATAACCAGTGGGAAGTGTTGAAATTATAATTTAATTCTGTTTGACGAAATCAGAGGGCGGGGCTTATGATTTAAGCAACCAATGAAAGCCATAGGCGCAATTTTCAAAATCTTAATGAACCTTGCTATATAAAAAAAAAATACTGCACATATTTAGAAACTTAAATAATGGTATTAGGAATTTGAATTAAAATTCATAAAAAAATATTTTGACATAAAATTTATTTTGGCTCCCAAATAATCATCATTCTGTTACGAAATACCTGCAAAACACAGAAATGTGTGAAAATTCACACTTCACATCAATTTTTTTGAGTTTCGACATCAGTAAGTTAATTTAGATATGCTGTGATTTAAACTAATGTATTAATTAATTTATTACAGATGCTTCAGATCTAACTGAAGAGACTGAAGACATAACCGACTCATTAATACAAGAACCGATATTACAGTTTGAAGACTTGGTTAATATAAATGCTGATGCACAAATACTAAGTGAAAATAAATATGATAATTCAGGGGATGAAGGAACAGCAGACCAAAATGAAGTTCAGGATATCAAAAATGTTATTACGGTGAACGCTGACGATACTACGTTAAACGAAAGTAAGTGTTTTAACATAATTCATATTTGGATACCCGATTCTAGAACTGGGTATCCAAACCGGGTATTTGGAAATGGTGTCCGTCAAAAATAAGTGACGAGTAAAAAAAAAGGAAAACGGATCAAAATTCAGAACCAGGAAAACGAAAACGGGTATTTGAAACCGGATCTGGATACGGGTATCCGAATACAGGTATCCGGAACCGGGTCTCCGAAACCGGGTATCTGGAACTGGCTTACCCGAAGATTATATACCCGACTTTACTCGAACATTGGAAACAGATATCTGAAAAAACGATTTTGGTTCCCAGCAGTACAGAAAAGTATGATAGTTCGCTTTCACGTCAATTTTTAGGGATTTGTAGGCATGACAAACAAAAAACCCTAATAACGTCACTCATATGATTATATGTCTGTACGTTAGAAATTATAGCCAAACGGCTGAACATAGAAAGTTAAAATTAGGTATGCTTATACAACTCTTACCCACATATAAGAAAAATATAGAAAATTCAAAAAATAACACATCGCCAGATATATATCAGGTCGTCAAGGATGAAATTTGTAATTAATAATATTACCTACTTTAACAGTTTATTATTTGACATTGGCTTAATATTTTACCGTTCGGTTGTTTTTTTTTGTTTTTGTTGGGAAGCTACACATCTCGCCTGTTTAAAGAAATCATTGTATGCTCTAAAAAATATTAAAAAAAATTAAAAAAATTAATTTTGTTGAAAATGGAATGGTCGGAAATTCGCACTATAGTCGGATTGCTGATAAGTGACTGTTCGTTGCTACAAGTATCGATATTCAATACTATATGCTTTTTCTGTCTATATCAGCGTTTCCCAAAGGGTGGGTCGCGACTCGGCACTGGGTCGCAGAAAAATTTTGCCGGGTCGCGAAAAAAATTGTAAAAACACAAAAAAGATCTTTTTTGTACATATTGTTTTTTTTTACGTCAGTTAATCACTAGAATAGTGTGTATTTGTGCTCTTTATTACTATACTATATTCTTTATTACTATACTATACTCTTTATTACTATTTATTACTGTTTATTACTATAAAGCTGCTGCTTTAAAACAAAATTTGTTTTGTAAATAAATGTTTTTTTTTCATAAGGTGGGTCGCGAAAAATTTTAAATCCTCGTACCGGGTCGCGGTCGAAAAAGTTTGGGAACCGCTGGTCTATATCATTATAATTATTTGCATACCCATAGTAACGTATAGTGACCCAAGTTGACAACTAACCTTCAAAATTATTTGAAGAAAAAACAAAGCATTAGAAATAAACAGCATGATTCGTAGATATCTTTACTAATTAGAGCGCGAAAATAAATTTACAGCAGTACTCAAACAAACAAAATTATTAATTTTAAGGTTATAATTATAAATAAGGAAAAATTTATACTCATACGTAAATTTTGGATTATAATTTGTTGGTTATTCCAGCAGATTTAAAATTGAAGTTTGTGAATTTAATAATTGGTCGCAAGCCATATTTTAATTAATATTTATTACCAGACACTGACAGTTAAGACAAATAACAAAAAACATTTTTAAAATCGGTAACTAGATTATTATATGAATGCGCTACTTGATACATACATGTAACAGTCACCTATCAGCAATCCGACTATATTATGAAGTGGAACTACGGCATCGCAGACCGCGCGAAACATTAATAGTGTATTTGGCTCTAGTGTTACTACGCAGCAGACAATATCAAATTGGTTCGCTAAATTTCGTACAGGTAACTTAAAAAAAAAAAACTGGCTCATCGATTACAGCAGAAATATACTGCAACCAACTGGGCGAAATGATGCAAAAACAGCCTAGATTGGTCAACAGATCGACTCCTATCTTATTGCATGATAACGCTATACCACACACTGCACAAATGACTGTGGCAAAACTACATGAATTGGAGTTGGAACTTCTTCATCATCCTCCATACTCACCAGATCTAGCCCCCACTGACTACCACTTCTTCCGCAATATCGACAATTTTTTAATAGGAAAACAGTTTAATTCCGACAATGCTGTAAAACTGGCCTTCCAGGAATTCATTGACTCTCGTCCGCCAGGGTTTTATACCACCGGCCTGAACAACCTGCCGCTTAAATGGCAAAAGTGTATAGGCAATATGGGTGCATACTTTGATGAATAAAATAATTCTTTATATTTGTAAGTTATCAACCAATTTTGCCTTTTTTTCTACAAATTTCATCTTTGACGACCTAATACATATAAGCAAATACAGTTACGGTCAAAATAATAAATACACCTAATATAGTAACTTTATTATTTGTAGTTCGATCACTAAATAAATTCATATTTTTATTTTAACTGGCATAACCAATAAAGCACTTCATGAGTTATTAAATCCATAATATTTATCAAGAAATATTATTTGGTCATAGAAATATTTTGATTTTTGTGAAAACACTGCCTGACATGGTCGGTCAAAATAATAAATACATTTCCTAAAACTCATAAAAATATTTTGATAACGGAGTTAAGACATACAAGTGCATAATGTATTTATAAGTATATGTTTTACAAAAAAAATTATCTAGTTTTGTTCAAGCTATTGCAAAGATGGGCAAGAATAAGCATTGTGGTAGTGAAATGAGCAACTTAATTAAAAAATTAAAAATGATGGCAATTCTTTTAGAAGTTTTGCTATAGTGCGTTCGAAGGTGAGTTTGCAGTATAGCTCTTATGGCAAATGGGAGCGGTGTTGCCAAATGTTGTAAAAGTGTCAAATGTGTCAATTATAATAATATGAAAAACTCGTATTATTTACAAAAATCAACTCTTATAAAACTCAAAATAACACTCAACAAAAACAAATGGCCATTTGTAGAATACTGCGTCTTCACAGATCAGCGCGTTTTAGAGCTGGCAACGTCGACTAGCAAGAAGAGGATAGCGTCATTGTGTAAACCCATTAGAGAGTATGAAAAAGAACTACTCCATATGCCCTGTACTGCAAACTCACCTTCGAACGCACTATAATATTATGGGTTGCTCTTTGGGAATGGTACAAAATGTCATCAGTCACTCATTTAAAGAAGAAACCCGGGGTAGATCACACAAAACTTTAAAGAACGAAGATAGACGCTTGGTAAAGGAAGTGAAAAAAATCATTTCATGTCATCAACTAATTTACTAACCGAACTAGAACCGAATATTTCTGCACGAACCATTAGAAGGAGGTTGGTAGAGCATAACTTAAGATCATGTTCGCCTAGAAAAGTACCATTATTAAAACCAAGACACCTACAAGCCCGTAAGGAATATGCTCAAGAACACATTTACTGGTATCGTGCAGAAGGTATTAAAAAATGGAGAAATATTTCGTTTAGTGACGAAAGTAAATTTATGTTGTTTGGAAATGATGGGAAAAAATTTGTTAGGCGTCCTCCAAACTAGGCGTTTAACCCTAAGTACGCGAAAAAAAAAACCGTTTAACATGGAGGAGGTAAGATTTTAGTTTAGAGTTGTTTTTCTTGGTATGGTATAGGTCCCTTATTTCGTATAGATGAGATAATGACGAAAGAAATTTACATCCTAATTTTGGAAACTATTATGCTACCCTATGCGGAATGGAATATGTCACTAATATGGATCTACCAGCAAGATAACGACTCTAAACACACAGCTCGTGCAACAAAAACATGGTTCCAGAAAAACAATTTTCAAATTTTACCTTGGCCTGCTCAATTACCCGATTTGAATCCAACAGAAAATCTTTGGAAACTAGTACAGGATGGGGTTGAGCAGGAAAAACCAAGGAACAAAAATGCATTATGGACTGCTGTTCAAGAAGCTTGGTACAGCATTCCTGTAGAGAGCTGTCAACGGCTCACTGAGTCGATACCCAAACGATGTCGGGCCGTTTTGGCAAATAAAAGGCATGCTATTGATTACTAATATTATAAAAATTAGTATTATGTAATTAGTAACAGTAAAATGAATAATAAATATTATATTTGACTAAATTTTCTCGATTGTATTTATTATTTTGACCAACCGTTTTAGTAGTGTTTTCACAAATATCAAAATATTTCTATCACCATATAATAATTCTTGATAAACATTATGGTTTTAATAGATCATAAAGTGCTTTATTGGTTATGCCAGTTAGAATAAAAATATAAATTTATTTAGTGTTCCAACTACAAATAATAAGGTTGGTGTATTAGGTGTATTTATTATTTTGGCCGTAACTGTATGTAGTTAATGAAAAAATAAATATTTTCAGTGGGGTATCGCATGAAACTTCTTTATGCGTGGATAGACCAGCACATTTTAATTTTTTTTAAATAGTTTTTTTTTTTTTTTTGGGACTTTTGCCAAAATTTTGTTGTCCCCCACCTTATTTCCCAGACGGGTTGATCTAAAAACCGGATAGTTCAACAGGAAATTTAGATCAGATTAGATTTTCGAAAAATATAATTTTTTTTGTATACCGTAACTAACTATCGATTGAATAATTTAGAAGTATATAATTTTGAGATTATTTAATTTCATTTTTTTTTTTAAATTAATAAATATATAAATGAATTTTCTAATTTTATTGATTAAAGTAGTAATATGACATTTCCAATTTAATTTCGAATCTATCTGAACTCTTAAATATTTAATATCATTAAACTTTTTTATAGTAGAAGAATAATTGCAATCATTTTTGAACAGTTAAATTTATCAATAATGAGTTCATTGATAGGAGAGGTACTAGAATTATTCCTAGAAAAAGCGATAAAGCGCGTTTATTTATAATTTAATGTAAGAATATTTTTATCTAACCAGTTCTGAATATAAGCTAAGAAATCTACTATTTTACTTGACACTTCTTCCCAAGTAGTTCCGGAAGCATACAGAACTGTATCATCTGCATAAGAAATTAAACTGCCTTCTAAAAAATTATATTTTAATAAATCATTTATGTAGACCAGAAATAAAATAGGACCCAGAATCGAACCCTGAGGAACCCCACAGGACACTAATCTGGACTTACTAAATTCACCACCTATCCCAACCATTTGATGTCTATCTCTAAGATAGTTTTCAAATAAAGAAAGAACAACTCCTCTTACACCATATTTTTCTAGCTTTCTAAGTAAAATTGGATGACTTACATGACAAAAAACAGCAATCGAGGGACGAGACTCATCTAAATTTTTGTAGACCGTTGATATCAGTGACGCTAGAGCATATTCTGTACTTTTCCCTTCGCAGAAACCAATCTGATCATTAGCAATAATTTTATTGTTATTCAAAAAAGTAACTAGTTGTTTTTTTAATAACTTTTTCGAAAACTTTAGAAAAGCTTGATAACGTGCAGAGCAAATTCGACTAAAAGGATTTTTATAAAACTAATTTAAACTTTTGACATCAATATCAGTTGATCAACTTTTGGTAAAAATCGGTTAACTAGAAATAGGAGTTTACTCGTGTCGGTTTTATGATTTTTACGAATATTTCACAACAAAGAAATATTTCGAAAAAAATTATTTAACAAAAGTTGTTATAAAAACAATAACAACTTTTATTTGAGATATATTTTGATAAAGCAGCAAAAATTAAACAAGTACTTTGTGATGGCGGTCGGTCCTGTGGTGGCCACAGATGTTTTTTTTTAATTTATGGCATAAAATATTATGGAATTTATGTATGGCTAAAGTAATATATATCTTCCTTTGAAATTAAAAATATAATATATTTTTATAGCTGAGAATATCCCACCTACTGTTACGTAATGATTCACCCTATTGTTTGAATTATATTTACAGTATCAAAGAGGAATTCATTTATAATAGTGAAAAACTTATGAAGGTTTCAAAAATTGAAAAAAAAAATGTAGCCATTTATCAATATATTTCTTATTAATTTAATGAAAACTTAGATACAAAGCAAAATGTAGAAAAGTCGCTAGGGTTTTTTTAATTTAGTTTTATTGTGACGAAATTTTTGCAATTTATATTTAGTTAAAAAAAATAAAATAAAATAAATGAAAGCTCTTAGTACTCAAATAACGAATACAAATGATTATTGAAAAACTGTTTGTGATAAGATTATAGAAGAAATATCGTCCTAGACATCCTGCAATCTGTTGGCTTTCTACCCTTATTAAATACCTACAAAACCTTGAAATGTGTAAAAATTTACACTTCACACCAATTTTTTGAGACACGTCCAGCTAAAAAAGAATAATTGTCTTGCCGGATTCTCTTTACTATTCTGTCAAATATTTTCTTGGGCAATCTATATTTGGACAGTCGTGATATATTGAACTATTTGTTGTAGGTAAAGAATATGAACAGATACAGTTAGAAGATGGTAGTTATGCGATTATTGAATCAGGCCTGTATCAGTCATGGATGAAACAAAATAAAAAGAAAAACCAACCGGTTAAAGAAGTAAATAAAGCGTATGACTGTCCACATGAGAACTGTAATAAGGCTTACACCACCATGCATCATTTGAGGGTAAGTTGTTTTATTTTCGCACAACTGGGTCAAAACTATTACATCTTTATTACCATGAGCGAAAACTAATAGATTTCATAATCATCTCCGAGTTATTTTTAGAATAAACCATTCTAGTGCATTTGGCATCATGCTTAAAATGTTGTACGTACCTCAGACCGAAAGAAAGTTTACACCCTTGAGTAAATAATAGTCCTATACTACGCGGCGGGCCTCAAACATTGTCCGCTGATGTAATTTTTTTCAATAAATAAATAAAGATTTTCATATTGCTTTATTTTTTCTCCAATACATTAGTTTGGCTTGGATCCGCCCAAAATTACCTGGGTTTGTTTTAATTTGTCTCAATTTGTTTTTGTTTGTCTTGGATTCGCTCAGTTTACCTCTAATTATCTTTGTCAAAATTTATAAGTAATAAAATTATTAATTGTCTTATTTCCAAAATTTCACACTATAACCCGAAACTGAGATATAAGTATTTTAGGTGCATCTTAGAAATCATACAGGGAGTCGACCATATCCTTGTGAATATCCTGGATGTGGGAAAGCGTTTTCTACTGGCTACTCGCTCAAGGCTCATTCTCGAACTCATACTGGTGAGAAACCGTACTCTTGCCATCTCTGTGACAAGTCCTTCAAAACTTCCGGAGACCTGCAGAAGCACATAAGAATACACACAGGTAATATTGCTGTTATGCCCTGTTACAGGGTTCTAGAACATTAGCTTAGCCCTTTCGCTTCGAGGAGTGTATCTACATTTTAAATTGAGTGGAACCAACCAGCCAGAAGCGTAAATGTTTGAAGTCATCCATTTTTCTGGCGGAGTCAAAAAACACACAATAGCAAATTTTTAATAATATAATAGAGAAATGGAAAATCTATTATGGAAAGAATGCATATGGAATCTCCATTCAGACTAGTTGGTCGTCATTTTATTAGTTAAATCCCAATAGAACAAGAAAACAATGCGGTTGTAACGAACATAAAAAAAGGGATCTGTGATCGTATACCTACGATATATAGATCAGGAGTAATCATGGAGAGAACATAATAAATAAATTCATAAAGCAGAAGCTTTAATTCATAATTGATGAGTGCGTCTCACATGATTAAATGCATGTGGCATTTTCCTGAGTAAGTACAGCGGAACACTTATTACCAAATGACTACTACAAGCCCTGACAACTATATGTTCGGACATTTCATAATTTATAGTAGTATCTAAATATTTTTCTTGTACATCATACTCGCTAAATATATTATTGATTAATTTTTTTAATTCGATTTAAGATTTAACCCTATTTTGACTACTCTATGGTGATAGAATAGATTTAAAAATATATTTTAATCAGGCTTTAACATTTATTTAAACTGAACTCAGTTGACAATTAAAGGTCGGACAAATTAATATTAAATAAACATTATAAATCATTTAGATGTTTAATAAGGCGCTACATCCCCTTTCGCTTTAATTATTGCCTCAATTCTTTTAGGCATTCATTCTTATAGGACCTGACACTCTTCTACAGTCACTGAATCCCATACTTCCTTAATTTTGGCCTTCAAACCTTTCAGTGTTCTATGTGGGTTGTTTCTAATTTGTTGTTGTTAATCTTATGACAAAGATTTTCGATAATATTTAAATCAGGACTACTGGATGGCCCATCAAGTACGATCATGTGATTCTTCTTGAACCAGTTTTGAGTGCTTTTGGCCGTGTGAGAGGAGGCGCCGTGCTGTTGGAAAATAAATTGTGCCCAAGGATACTATTTTTCGATACTGGGCTTTAAATTATATTCCAGTATCTCTTGGTTTTTAACTGTGTTGATCATTCCATTAACAAACCGCATACATTCCACACCTCTTGCGGACATACAGCCCCAAATCATAACCTCAGCAGGAAACTTAACAGTGCGATTCAAGCAATCTTTATGAAACGCTTCATTTTCGCTCCGAATCACTCGTTTTCTGTTATCACCTACCCTTAAATCAAATGTGGACTCGTCGCTGAAAATAATCGAATTCCACTGTTCTTGTGTCCATGCCCTTCGCTCTTTACATCAACTTAAGCGTTTTTTTTTCCTGCTGTTCTGTCAAGAATGGTTTTTCTTTTGCCTAAAATGTAGAATTTTTGTTTCAATAAAATACTGAAAAAAATTACATTGGTATGATTAACTTATAAATTAAGACCACTTTTATGAATCCACTTTCTGCATGTTTCTCTGGAAATTTGAGATCTTCCTTTGAGAGCTTCATTCCACTCTGCCGTTATTTCCCTAATAGTAGCCCTTCTGTTCTTTTTACACGTTTTTACAAGTTCTCTTCTTTATCGATTTGATACTTAAGTCGGACGTCCTGGACTTTTCCACTTTGTATCTACGGTACCGTTTTCACCATACGATTTTATTATGTTAAAAACTGTAGATTTTGCCATTTTCATATCTCTAGCAATTACACTATTTTTTTTTTTCCCCTTCACAAAACGTGCTTATAATGAATTCTTTCACTTTATGTGGAGTTGCCACACCTCGAGCAATTTAAAAACAACAGTTCACACATAATTAACAAACCGTCAAAATATGAAATTAAAAATGAGCCGGCAATTGTTTCAGAATTAAAAACCAAATTCAACCCTACATACAATTTTATTTAAGCATATTGAAAATGCATATAGTTTTGTCCAAACATTTAATTGTCAACTGAGTTAAGTTTAAATAAATGTTAAAGCCTAATAAAAATATATTTTTAATTCTATTTTAGCATCATACAGTAGTCAAGATAGAGTTAAATCTAAAATCGAATTCAGAAAATTAATCAAAAATACATTTAGTGAGTAACGGTGTACAAGAAAAATATTTAGATAGAAATTATGAGATGTCCGAACATATACATAGTTGTTAGTGCTCGTACAAATGTTTACAAAGATACCCTTACTGAAATTATTGTATAAGAAGCACATTAATACAATGCTAGCACGTTAATACAATTTACTCTCTAAGATGGATATGAATGCATCTTCCAATAGCTAAGCAGAAGATATACTGCTAGTAATTTATTAGACAAGTAAAATTAAAATAGCGAGAAATACTAAAGAGAATTTTAATTGAATGAAACATCGTCAATTTCTTACGGTTAAAACTGTTTAGAAAACACTAAAATTTACTGCTAGTATTAAAAACGACGTTTTTGGAGGGCCTAAATACTATGAAGGCAATTAGTAAAGTTCGCGGCCTTATAATGATACTGTATTTCTCTTTTTGGTATTTCTCATTAGAAATTCTCTGAACTTTTACATGCTTTGTTTCTGAATCTAGGAACCAGGCGTTATTATATGAGTCATTTTTTAGAAATGACATTTTGGATCACATCTTTTTTTTTGACAGTTCTCTTATGTTGCTTGTTAAAAATTTTATTTTAATTTAAAAGCGTACAACTTGTAGATTTATGTCCATATTCGTTACAATTGTAATATCTCGGTATCAGTATGTACTTACATTGTTATTTGTTGTTCATTTTCATGTAAAAGGAGATTTTTCACAAATTTCGTTGGTGCTGTGGGCTGATCCTCGTATACCTAATTTTAAAGGCTTATATTTCTCTGGCAAGCTAGCTAGAATGATTCCACCAATCGCAGCATCTTCTACTGATTTTCCTACATTCTTTAACTCTGTTGCATTAATCTCTAACCTCCTTCGTATCTCTTATGGTAAAGAAGTTAGAAGTTAAACAGTTCCCAAGAACAGCCGTTATATTGTGGTGACAGTTGGTTTATGACCCACCTAATAGAAATATTTTATTACTAATTTCCTTCTGGTTTGACATATTTCAAAAGTATATTAACAATTCCATTTATTTTACAACTTTTGTTATTTTACAAGTTTTCTATTTTACAAATAGTCACGTACTTTTTCCTTCTTAAGATATTTTTTTTTTACTCCAAAGAGGTCATAAACCAGATGTCAATACGACCAACGATCCCTCTTACTAGCTACCGTTCTCTATGACTGTTCTCTATGTTAGCAACATTAGCCAGTTCCCGATACATCTCCGAACAGTTAACATCATATCAATCGAAATACAAAATCACTTAAAAATTATAACACTGTCATTTTTTATTTAAAATCCTGCAGACATAATACATATATATATAAAACATTTTGTATGATAATTCTAAATATTTAATACTATTGTGTAATACTATAAACATATTCCTGAGTAATTAGATTAACTCTCCGCTCTGTAATCTTGATAACACTTCTGGTTGCAGGATTAGAAGTTCTTACGAACTGCTGCTGCTTGAGATAAATGTATTTTATTTGTTCTAGGTGAGAAGCCATTCCTATGTCCTATAGAGGGTTGCGGTAGATCTTTTACAACTTCAAACATTCGAAAAGTTCACATTCGATCACATACAGGAGAACGTCCGTATGAATGTACCGAGGAGGGTTGCGACAGAGCCTTTGCGTCGGCCACCAACTTTAAGAACCACATGCGAATACATTCCGGAGAGAAACCTTACGTTTGTAATGTAGAGGTATGTAGCAGATCATTTATTATAGATATTTTTAAGGAAGAGTTAATTCAAAAGCCATATATACACTTAAACAAATCACCAGAAAAATCACTAAATTACTTGCGGGAAATAAATTTTAATAATTATATTGAAATGTAATTTTATTTTTCCATTTTGCATTCATAAGAGAGTCATTATGAAACTGAATTGAGTGTTATAATGAGCTACATTATGGCACTAAATATTTAATTTTATAAAATTGGTACAATAACATGCAAAATTTACGAATCATCTCTACCTTGAAAAATATAATACTGTCAAACCAGTCCGCCCAACCGCTACATTTACACACCAAATTCCCTAATCGAGTACGTTTTTGCTTATATAGTCGGTTTTTTTGGTTTAAGCGAAACTAGATTTTGATATCTAGTAATTTTAAAGTTTGACTGAAGCTTTTGATCATTTTGTTAAGCGAAAGCCCAATTCAATCATTAAAAAGTGAACTCGTGACAACTTAATAAAATCCTAACGGAACTAAATAAATTTAGTTCCATTTAAACGTTTAGAATAGCCTATATAATGCAAATTTATTATTTTAAAATGCATGAAAAAGCAAAATTGAAAAAATAGTGCAAAAAACTCGTGTCGTAACTCGTTTTCTAAATTCGACGCGTGCGGCAAAATCATATCTTATGAAACGTGTGTTTTAATATACTATTATTCAGTATCAAACTGAAAGCCGCAAGCAAACAAATCTATTTTGTGTTTATTTATTTATTAGTATTTTTGCTTATTGAGAAGTGACATTACCGGTGGTGGCGCTGTGCTCTAAGGCAATTTGGCCGTCATGTCTAGTATTCAACTATCAATATGCTAATAGCGAACAGGTTAATTTACCCACAGTACATTTTTATTTTATGAAAATGCGATTAAATATTTGCGAAATTTTTTAATTTTTAAGCGCTACACATGTATCGAGGTGTATAACAGAAAGTGGGCATCAAATTACAGTATTTAAAGTTTAATTTCAGTAGATTTATTGAAGTGTAATTTATAGTTGAGCAGGTGTTAAATGCCGGGCACGTAATTTTATGTGGTACATCTGAGTGTCGGTCATCTGAATTTACAATATATGGATTCTGTTTGTAAACAAGTGCATTATGTTCATTGCCTCATGAAATAAAATTGGACAGAAGCAGCTAAAAGTTAAATATGCAACTTGCAGGTGCAAACATATTAGTGCAGTTTTGTTTTTCTGCGACAAATGTAATGAACAAACTCCCATAGTATCAGTTACTTTTTAACTCAAAATATATTCCCATACCTTCTTCCTGCCTATAAACAAATTTTTTCCAATCTGGACTTAATATTAACTTACCCCCCATTTTTCTTAAGAAAAAAAAAACAAAAAACTAAGATGCCTATCTTTGTCCTGTCTTGAATGACAGCTAAAAACACTACAATTTGTTCTACTTTTATAGTTTTTCACAACTTCTATTGACACTCTAATAAAAATTCAACACTAGAACATATGTAATAAGTTCAAACAGTATTAGAGCGCCTAGTACAATATTTGACCACCAGACTGCGTATCCGAGCGTGTCAGTTCTCAATAGGGAAATAAATTTATAATCCTAGCGACGCATAAGTTGTGACATTTTTGATACCACGACGTATACGTGCATAAAGTGCCGCAAATCTTGATATTAAATTTAGATGCTTGTCAACATTTTTGCTAATTCATTTGTAATGTTTACAATCATTTTGTAACTTTACATCGAAAAAGAGGGAAGAAAAAAGAAAGTACAAAATAAAATTAGTTTATTGGCTATAACTATTTAAAAAGTGTATTCTTTGATTAGTATTTAATTCTTGATGAATGTCTTTTTTTTTTTAATGGGAACAAAAGGCTAAATTCTTTTCGCATATATCCTTACTGATTAAACAAATTAGTTTATCATCCTTTTTTAAAGTAACAAACAGTTCATAATAGTCACTCCCAAAAACAAAATTTGCATGGATGCTTGTTTTATGAATAAATTAGGACAGCAAAGGATAAAAATGAAACAAAGTTGTAAAACAAAAATATAATTTATTTAATAAATATCAGTCTTACATAATAAATACTTGTAATATAAATTCAGTATTTCTAAATACTTATTATTTATTTTCATTGGGAATGAATAGTCTAATCAACCTCTTCTATTGTGGGTCCACCTCGGTTGTAGCTGCCGAATCCACCAGCTTGTTGACCGCATGAACCCTGTGGTCCACAACTGCCTTGTGGTGGAACTTGACCTCCCGCACCATTGTGCAGCTTAGTCATGATAGGAGTGCAAGCTCGTGTTAGCTCCTGCAGGCGGTGTTCATACTCCTCTTTGTCAGCCAAAGTGTTCGAGTCCAACCACTGCAGAGCGCTGTCGCATTCCCTCTTCACCGTCGCTTTATCCTCTTCACTCAGTTTATCTCCCACATCATCCACGGCTTGTTTCAGATTGAATATGTACCCTTCCAGCTGGTTTCTGGCGGCCACGCGCTGTCTCTGTTTCTCATCTTCCTCGCGGTATTTCTCCGCATCAGCCAACATCTGATCAATATCCTTCTGAGACAGGCGACCTTTGTCGTTCTTGATTGTGATGTTCTTAGTGTTGCCTGTGCTGTTTTCTTTGGCAGATACGTTTAGTATACCATTGGCATCCAAGTCAAATGTGACTTCTATTTTTGGTGTACCTCTCGGAGCTGGAGGAATACCAGTCAGATCGAAGGTACCCAATAGATTGTTATCCTTAGTCATGGCACGTTCCCCTTCAAATACTTGGATGGTTACTGCTGGCTGGTTGTCAGAGTATGTGGTGAATGTCTGGGTCTGCTTGCATGGAATACGACTGTTTCTCTCAACGATCTTGGTCATGACTCCTCCAGCTGTTTCGATTCCAAGAGACAATGGAGCGACATCCACCAACAGTACATCTTGAATCTTGGAACTGCTGTCACCACTGAGAATGGCGGCTTGTACTGCTGCACCATATGCGACTGCCTCATCTGGATTAATGGAGAGGTTCAATGGCTTTCCACAAAAATAGTTCTGCAACAAGGTCTGAATCTTTGGAATGCGAGTTGATCCACCAACCAGAACGACATCATGTATTGCAGATTTATCCATTTTGGCATCATGTAAAGCTTTCTCAACAGGCTCCAGTGTGCCTCGGAACAAATCTGAGCACAGTTCTTCAAATCGAGCTCTTGTTACCTTGGTGTAGAAATCAGTGCCTTCGAACAGGGCATCAATTTCAATAGTGGCCTCAGAGCTAGATGATAATGTTCGCTTAGCTCTTTCGGCTGCTGTTCGAAGACGTCTTAAGGCACGTGAATTTGTTCTCAGGTCTTTCTTGTATTTTCTCTTGAATTCATCAGCCAAGTGATTGACAAGTCTGTTGTCGAAATCTTCTCCACCGAGATGTGTGTCACCTGCTGTCGATCTGACTTCGAACAAGGAGCCTTCATCGATTGTTAAAATGGAGACATCAAAAGTACCTCCACCCAGATCGAAGATCAGAACATTTCTTTCGCCTTTCAAGTTCTTGTCGAGACCATAAGCCAAAGCAGCAGCAGTTGGTTCATTTATTATTCGCAGGACATTAAGACCTGCAATGGCTCCAGCGTCTTTGGTCGCTTGGCGCTGTGAGTCATTGAAGTAGGCTGGTACGGTAATGACTGCATCGCGGACGCTGCCTCCGAGATAAGCTTCTGCGGTTTCCCTCATCTTTGTCAATACCATTGAACTGATTTCTTCTGGTGCGAACTTCTTCATTTCGCCTTTGTGTTCAATTTGGATCTTTGGTTTGCCACAGTCGTTGATTACCTTGAATGGCCAGTGTTTCATGTCTGCTTGAATCTTCGGATCATCAAACTTCCTGCCTATGAGACGTTTGGCGTCGAACACTGTGTTATTGGGATTCATGGCGACCTGGTTCTTGGCGGCGTCGCCGATGAGCCTCTCGGAGTCTGTGAAGGCCACATAGCTCGGCGTGGTGCGGTTGCCCTGGTCGTTGGCGATGATTTCCACTTTGCCGTGCTCCCACACTCCAACACACGAGTATGTGGTTCCCAAATCAATTCCAATTGCTTTTCCCATTGTTCTTATTTCTTCTCTATATGTTTTTTTTTTTTCAAAAATTCTCAAATTAATTCTCTGATGAAATATCACTTGCAGTAGATTCTCTTCTCAGAAATTCGAATAATATTATTTATATACGCAGTATATAACTCTCACTGTATATTATATTCACTGAATAAACAATAGATCGCTTTGCTTCGCTATATCTCAATGTTTTCAGTAGCTTGTTTTCAAATGAACTGAGGTCCGTGCGCGCTTGCCTGCTTATATACTACGCTCTGATTTTCTAGAAGCAACCCAGAAGATTCGAGATGTTTGGCGTGCCAACAATAGAATAACGGATCTGTGCACGAGAATATTCCATCGGGAATGTTCGTCCGAGTTCGGAATAGCATTTAAGAGACACGACGAAAGTTTCTAGAAAATTCTAGCATGATACGGAATAATACGGAACGTTTATTTATTAATAATTTGTGTTACTTATTGTTTTAATGTTCATATTTATCAACTTTTATAATTAGTTTATTGTTATATTTATTTATTTAGTGCATTTTTCCACAAATATGTTATATTACTTGGTTTTTGTGCATGGTTTATAAATTGTTGAACATTTTTCGCTAAAGCTTTGTACTTTTTACAAATTTATTTATCAAATTGGAGGGCTGTTAATGGTTTTTTATCAATGCGTAACAAGGTGAACAAACAAAAACATTAGGTAAATATTTTTCGCCTTATATTAGAGGGCTTTAGAATGTTTTAAACCGTAACACTCTTTGATTGATGATAACCAAAATTAGAAGCATACATTTATGATGTTTTGATGATAAATGCCTTTAAACTTACATTTTACACGCATGGAAATCACTGTATTTGTAAATAATTCATAAAGGTGTACGAATTTAGGATCATGCTATTCCATCGATCAAAATCTAATAAAAATATATGTAAAGTTCATATATTATTTTTTGATTATGTTCTATTATTTTTTCTATATTCGTAACCCTTTATGAAATATTTACAAGTACAGTTATTTCCGTGCGTGTACAATGTAGGATCATCTGAAAATCCAAACTATAAGTTGAAAAACAGGAATCAAGTTATTTAAAATGGTATTAGCTTTCCGTGCATCCACAATAAATTAGCTTTATTGAATATTGACTGTTGAAACTTTTCAGCATTTTTTTTTTCTTCTTTTTATTCTGCTCATTCCAGATACATCATAATTTTCATACATTTTCAGGATGTGCGGCAGCAGCCAAGTCTTTTGTAGCTGGTAGTTACATTTTGATATTTTTGATAAAAGTTTAGATAAAATTTTCATTTTTCATAAAGCTAATATAATTTTTGATAAACCCTGTTCGAAATGTAGAAATAAATCACGTGAAAGATTGAAGTCGCTACCCTATTGGCTGACGCATAAAATTAACGACTCAACAGCCAAGGAACAACGACAGATCGACGAAAATATCACGTGAACAGTGCGTGATTACTACTTTTTGATTCTTATTTTTCATCCTTTAGTGTCACAAAACATTTTAAAAAATTGAAGAGAAGTGTGAATTTTCACACATTTCAGGGTTTTGCAGATATTTAATAGATGTAAAGCCGCATTCAGAGCTCTTAAATCAATAGCTTATGCACTGTAGCTTTTGGACTGTTCACTGTCATCAGAAAGTTTGTCATAAGATAAGACGTAAAACCGTTCAGACCTCCAAATTTAATACGCTGTTGTGGATTGTGCATAATTTTCTAAACTTATAGCTAGTGAGAGGTTTTAATGAGACAGACATATAAACTAGAGATGGGTCGTTCATGAACGAACCGGCTCACTGAGCCGGCTCAGTACACTGACCGAAGTGACACGGTTCATCAAATTGAAACGAGCCGGCTCACGGCTCACTGTATAGTTTCAAGTTTCAAGGATACGATTGGTCGGGCGATTGTGAACAGTGACTGGAGTGATCCGGATCTGGATCGATGTCATGTTGAACTTCGCGAGAACTTGGCTTGTAATGTATTATCATAAAGTGTATTTTGTCATCAATTTGTAGGGCACTTTATTTGAAACTAATAGGGTTAGTCTGTATTTTCTTACAACCATACTATATAAAAATATTAAAAATATTGCCCAAATCCCAGATGTCCGATTTATAAGGGCAATAAACATCGCCATAAACTTAACACATCTGGTTTAAAATACAGTAGCTACATAAAGTGAATTGCTTGTTTCAAAAATGTTAGATAAGAGTCGGGGCTAAGCGACGTTCTACCTACGACCGGACGACCGGCAACTGACTGACCTGTGTCTCGGGATCATGTTTAAAAGAACCGGCGCTAAGCAAGAGTCGGCTCTAAGCGACGTTCTACCTCTAAGCTCTAAGCGACGTTCTACCGAACGACCGACCCACCTGTGTCTCGGGATCATGTTTACAAGAACCGGCTCTGAGCAAGAGTCGGTTCTAAGCGACATTCTACCTACGACCGAATGACCGACCGACCTGCGTCTCGGGATCATGTTTACAGTTCATATATTGCAAGAATCGGCTCTAAGCAAGAGCCGGGTGTAAACGACGTTCTACCTACGACCGAACAACCGACCGACCTGTGTCTCGGGATCATATTTACAGTTTATATATTGCAAGAACCGGCTCTAAGCGACTTTCTACCTACGAACTAACGACCGTCCTGTGTTTCGGAGACATGTTTACTTAACCGGATCACTGAGCCGGATCAATGAACCGGCTCAACAAACTGAACGACCTCCACTGATCCGGTTCCGCAAACTGAGCCGAAATTCCCATCTCTAATATAAACACATTGTCTATCGCATTCTATCAGTGACACCGTAGTTATCGAATGCCTTTACATAACCTAACATAATGTCATCATTAACAAATCTTGTTCAAAATTACAAAGACGGACAGTACATATGATCAATTTATGTAATTAGGTAGTTAAATCTAAGACAACAGAATTATAAGAACGATAATACATATAAAATATTTTACGAAGATAAATAGTTGGTTTCAAAATTCACAGATGGAGGACTATTCGTAACGTACTAATTTATAATAGATGTGAACGGTACATGGAACGTTAAAAGAATGCATTAAAACATAAGTCAGCGTAACAACGAACAGTCTATAACTCGTTAATTTAAAGAGGTCTGAATGCGGCTTAAGAAGCCAACATAATACTGGATGTCTAAGTATATTTGTCACATCAAAATCAACAGTTTTTTTGATAATCACTTTTATTCGTTATTTGAGAACTAAGAACTTCCATTTAATTTTTTTATACAAAATTTAAATAATTTGCCAAATATCATAGCGTTTTTTTTGCATTTGCTTTCTATTCAAGTCTTCTTTAGATTAATAAGAAATATTTTACAGTGTAGAGTGTAGTGTGGTGTGGTGGGAGTAACTCAGTTCGCAACTATTAAAAAAATATATTATTTTTTTAATATTTTTAATACCAAAAAAATACACGCACTATCAGCTACTATCAGCACTAGCAGCTATAAATACAAAAAATCCATAACATTATTAGCCATAATTTAATCATGAATTAAAAAAATAATTTATTTTTTCAAAAACACGAAAACTGTCATATTTTTCAAAATCACAATCTGATCAAAAATTCCTCTCGTACGTTTCCGGCTCAGATCAATATACAGTACCTATAATTTATTCAGATTTTTTGTTTAACCCTTTTTGGTAAAAGGGTGCTGGACAAGAACTTTTTGGCTAAATTCGTGTTAAAAGAACCGAATTTCAAAAAACTATCTATCGTTCCGTAATCTACGTCTTAAGAGCTTTCTTTTGATACCACGCATTTAATTTAAATTAAAAAAAAAACAATTTTTATCAACGACACAAAAATCGACATTTTTCGAAAAATATCAAAAATTCCTGATGAACTATTTCGTTTCCCATCAATGTTCATCACGGAGATTTTTTTTAGATTTTTAGACCAATCCCTTTGGGAGATAGGGTGGGGGACAAAAGTTTTTTGTCACATTTTTGGCAAAAATCCAATAAAAAAATAGATTTTTCAAAAATAAAAATTTGCTTGTTGATCCACGCATTAAGAGGTTTCATTAGGTATGCCTCTCAAAATTTTAAAAAAATATATATTTTTTTTATTAAATACATATTTGTTTATATTCATTCCGCGCTGTATTTTTTTGAACTCTCTATTATTTTCCTCTCTGTAGGTCAAAAAGTTGTACAAGTATGTCAAATTTCAACTTTTTATGTTCAGCCGTTTGGCTACAATTTCTACCTATAGACAGACAGGCACATGAGTGACGTTATAAGGGTTTTTTGGTGGTCATACCTACAAAACCCTAAAAATGATGTGAAGTGTGAATTTTCATACTTTCCGTGGTTTCTTAGGTATTTTGTAAGTAAGAGAGAGACCCATTTGGGAGCCTAAATGTTGATTATTCACTATATGAATATGTCACTAAAGGCACTACAAACGTTAGAATGCTGTATTGCTCTTATGGAAAATGGAACCACAGTCAAACCACTAAAAACAAAACCGAAATACAGATAAATACAAATTTAAAATAAATATATACATATATATATATATATATATTTTTTTTTTTCGGTTAATACATATTTGTTTATATTTTTCGGACGAAATGTTTTTTTGAAGTCAACATTATTCCTATATGTGTGTCAAAGAGATATATAAGCATGCCAAATTACTGTATAAATGTGCCAAATTTCAACTCTCTATGTCCAGCCGTTTGGTCACAATTTCTATCGAACTGTTGTGACAGTAATTAATGCTATAATTTTGGTTATCGTCAATCAGAAAGTGTTACGATTTAAAACATTCTCAGGCCCTACAACATAAGGGAAACATTTAGTTGTCTGTGTTCTTCTTTGTTTATCTTAATATACTTTAATAAAAACATTAGATCGTCTGTAATTTAATAAATGAATTTGTAAAAAAATCGAAGTTTAAGCAAAAAATTTAATCGATTAAAAGCTATAAAAAATAATGCAATATAAAATATTTATGGAAAAAAGCAATAAATAAATAAAAATAATAATAAACTGATTATGAAAACTGATAAATATGAACATTAAAACAATAAGTAACACAAATTATAAATAAATAAACGTTCCGTATTATTCGGTATCATGCTAGAATTCTCTAGAAACTTCCGTCGTGTCTCTTAAATGCTATTCCGAACTCGGACGAACGTTCCCGATGGAATATTCTCGTGCATCGATCTGTTTTCTATTGTTGGCGCGCCAAGCGTCTCGAACATTCTAGGTTGTTTCTAGCAAATCAGAGCGCAGTATATAAGCAGGCAAGCGCGCACGGACCTCAGTTCATTTGAAAACAAGCTACTGAAAACATTGAGATATAGCGAAGCAAAGCGATCTATTGTTTATTCAGTGAATATAATATACAGTGAGAGTAATATACTGCGTGTATAAATAATATTATTCGAATTTCTGAGAAGAGAATCTACTGCAAGTGATATTTCACCATCACAAAGAATTATTTTGAGAATTTCTGAAAAGTGAATAGAGAAGAAATAAGTACAATGGGAAAAGCAATTGGAATTGATTTGGGAACCACATACTCGTGTGTTGGAGTGTGGGAGCACGGTAAGGTGGAAATCATCGCCAACGACCAGGGCAACCGTACTACTCCGAGCTATGTGGCCTTCACAGACTCCGAGAGGCTCATCGGCGACGCCGCCAAGAACCAGGTCGCCATGAATCCCAATAACACAGTGTTCGACGCCAAACGTCTCATAGGCAGGAAGTTTGATGATCCTAAGATTCAAGCAGACATGAAACACTGGCCATTCAAGGTAATCAACGACTGTGGCAAACCAAAGATCCAAATTGAACACAAAGGCGAAATGAAGAAGTTCGCACCAGAAGAAATCAGTTCAATGGTATTGACAAAGATGAGGGAAACCGCAGAAGCTTATCTCGGAGGCAGCGTCCACGATGCAGTCATTACCGTACCAGCCTACTTCAATGACTCACAGCGCCAAGCGACCAAAGACGCTGGAGCCATTGCGGGTCTTAATGTCCTGCGAATAATAAATGAACCAACTGCTGCTGCTTTGGCTTATGGTCTCGACAAGAACTTGAAAGGTGAAAGAAATGTTCTGATCTTCGATCTGGGTGGAGGTACTTTTGATGTCTCTATTTTAACAATCGATGAAGGCTCCTTGTTCGAAGTCAGATCGACAGCAGGTGACACACATCTCGGTGGAGAAGATTTCGACAACAGACTTGTCAATCACTTGGCTGATGAATTCAAGAGAAAATACAAGAAAGACCTGAGAACAAATTCACGTGCCTTAAGACGTCTTCGAACAGCAGCCGAAAGAGCTAAGCGAACATTATCATCTAGCTCTGAGGCCACTATTGAAATTGATGCCCTGTTCGAAGGCACTGATTTCTACACCAAGGTAACAAGAGCTCGATTTGAAGAACTGTGCTCAGATTTGTTCCGAGGTACACTGGAGCCTGTTGAGAAAGCTTTACACGATGCCAAAATGGATAAATCTGCAATACATGATGTGGTTCTGGTTGGTGGATCAACTCGCATTCCAAAGATTCAGACCTTGTTGCAGAACTATTTCTGTGGAAAGCCTTTGAACCTCTCCATTAATCCAGATGAGGCAGTCGCATATGGTGCAGCAGTACAAGCCGCCATTCTCAGTGGTGACAGCAGTTCCAAGATTCAAGATGTGCTGTTGGTGGATGTCGCTCCACTGTCCCTTGGAATTGAAACAGCTGGTGGAGTCATGACCAAGATCATCGAAAGGAACAGTCGCATTCCATGCAAGCAGACCCAGACATTTACCACATACTCTGACAACCAGCCAGCTGTAACCATCCAAGTATTTGAAGGGGAACGTGCCATGACTAAGGATAACAATCTGTTGGGCACCTTCGATCTGACTGGTATTCCTCCAGCTCCCAGAGGAACACCCAAGATAGAGGTCACATTCGACTTGGATGCAAATGGTATACTGAACGTGTCTGCCAAAGAAAACAGCACAGGCAACACTAAGAACATCACGATTAAGAATGACAAAGGCCGCCTGTCTCAGAAGGATATTGATCAGATGTTGGCTGATGCGGAGAAATACCGCGAGGAAGATGAGAAACAGAGACAGCGCGTTGCCGCCAGAAACCAGCTGGAAGGGTACATATTCAATCTGAAACAAGCCGTAGATGATGTGGGAGATAAACTGAGCGAAGATGATAAAGCGACGGTGAAGAGGGAATGCGACAGCGCTCTACAGTGGTTGGACTCGAACACTTTGGCTGACAAAGAGGAGTATGAACACCGCCTGCAGGAGCTAACACGAGCTTGCACTCCTATCATGACTAAGCTGCACAATGGCGGTGCGGGAGGTCAAGTTCCACCACAAGGCAGTTGTGGACCACAGGGTTCATGCGGTCAACAGGCTGGAGGATTCGGCAGCTACAACCGGGGCGGTCCAACGATAGAAGAGGTTGATTAAACTATTCATTACCAGATGAAAATAAACAACCCAATATTAAAGACTCTAACTAGTTAGATAATTTATTGTACAAAAATACTTTAATTAACGTATAAGTAGCCAAAAAAGTAATAACTCTGCAAGAAAATTATTTGATATGTACATAAGACTGATTTTTTATTTAATAAACTATTATTTTTTTGTTTTAAGATTTTGTTTTCTTGTTTATATCGTTCTCCTTTCCTTCTCATAAAAATCATCAGAAAAATAATGGAATGCTAAATTTGGGGGTGTACAGAAGATAAATCTCTAACAGCTACATATGTTTAGAATTTTGTACAATCAAGAAACTCAGTTGTCTGTCTGTCTGTATGTAGGACAAAAATTTTGGACAAACGGCTGGCCCTAAAACAGCTTGTCCACATATAGGAAAAATACCGAGACTTCGAAAAACCACAACATCCGAAAAATATATGTTAACATGTGCATTTTGGGGCGTCAGTATATACTATTGGCACCAGTAACTAACAATATTATGTAGTAAAATGGGTTTGTTATTTTGATTCAAACCAGTTTCATAGAAATATAATAGGCAAGGCAACAGTATTTTTCGGGAGAAACGGAGAAGAATGGTATTTTTAGATTTTCTAGATAAGTTTCTGGTCTGACAGTATAAAAAGGTGGCGACCCATTGCTTTCTACCAGTGCTTTTTTAGGGTTTTGTAGTTATGACCACCAAAAAAACCCTTATAACGTCACTCTAGTGCCTGTTTGTACGGTAGAAATTGTAGCCAAACGGCTGAACATAGAATGTTGAAATTTGGCACGTTTTTACATCTCTTTGACCCACACATATAGGAAAAATAAGCAGTAAAAAAAATACATCGCGGGAAAATATAAACAAATATGTATTTAATGAAAAATTAAATATTTTTTTAAAAATTTGAGTAGTGTATCACATGAAACCTCTTAATACGTAGGTAAACAAACCAATTTTTATTTTTCACAAATCACTTTTATGGGATCTTTGTCAAAAATACGTCAAAAGACTTTTGTCCCACCTAATGAGGGGTTAATTTGTAATCTAAAAAAAAAATCTCCATAATGTACGTTGGTGGGAACCGGTATAGTTCAACAGGAATTTTTGATCAGATTAGTTCTTCGAAAAATATTGTTGAAAATAATAATATATTTTTAAAATTAATAGTGTAGTATCAAAAGAAAGCTCATAAGACGTAGATTGAGAAACGAAAGGTAGTTTTTCAAAAAACAAAAAATTAATAGGAATTTTTCAAAAGTGTACTAAAAAAACCACTGTCCCGCACCCTTTAACCCGAATGGGTTAAACTAATAAATTCTAAGTAATGTACATTGATCTTAACCGGAAACGTACGAGAGAATTTTCGATCAGATTTTTTTTCTGGAAAATATAGGAGTTTTTGTGTTTTTGACTAAATTAATTATTTTTTTAATTCATGGTTAAATTATAGCTTAAAATGTTACGGATTTCTTGAATTTATGACTAAGGTACTGTATGTATTTTCTTGAAATTAAAAATATAATTGTGATAAAAAATTGTGAAATAAAAAAGATTGTGTAATAAAATTATTATTCATAACTCTAATTCAGTTTTACATGTTTATTAATAGAAATATTAATTTTTCAGGGTTGCGGCAAGCGATTTACAGAATACTCATCACTTTACAAGCATCATCTTGTTCACAAAAATCTCAAAACTTTCAAATGCGACTTCTGTGGAAGATCGTTCAGGTCTCCAGCTACACTATTATCTCATAGTAAAAATCATAGTAATGTTTATGTCGCCGATGACGGCACTCAAGTATTATTTAATGTACATAATAGTCATTATGTGTTATCAACAAATGAAAATCAAGATGATTCTGATACTCAAATAGTATTTGTATCAGAATAATTATTTAGAGAATTTATTTTTTTATACAATTTGATAATTTATTATTAAGTTAAGGTAGTGAAATTAAAATATGGTGTCTATAGGAATTATAAGAAATGTAACAATTAAAGGAAAATAGACGGAGATCTTATACAGTGGGCCATTGAACTTAATCCGTTCCAGGAGACGGTCGACTTTCCAGTTGTTCGACGTTCCAGTTAAATTTAACCATAAGCAATAATGTAAATTGAATTAATCTTTTTCAGAATTCCAAAATTTATCCAGTATAAAAATTTTAGGTGCCAATTTTAAATGATCGTATTGAAAAATAATGATAAAACAAGTCTCTACTTGTTTAGATGCACACTAAACTGTGAGTATGTATTAACCGGTATTCGTTACTTCTCATGGTTATTAATGTTTACATGTTGAAGTTTTATGCATATGAATTTACTCCGAAATTGAAATACAGTCGATTCCGCTTAATTGGGACACATCGGGACTTAGACATTTTGGCCCAATTAAGCGGCTGCCCCAATTAAGCGAATTTCACATAAAATTAAACAATGCATATTTTTCTTTCAATAATTTTATTTTATAAACTCTTGGACAAAACTATAAATTTCATATAACCAAAAAATATAAACTTTTAAGAAAAAATAATAATAAATTCCAAAATAAAATAATAAATAGGTACATACAATTTAATTCAATGCAAAAATGCGTCAAGGGTAGTCTGTCTTTTGTTTTTGTAACATTTCACTTCTACAAAATCAGCACAGGTTTTCAGTGCGGATGTAGGGCTCCCTTCATTTCCTTCCTGCATAAAATAACGCTGTAATATTAAATTCTTTGTACATATTTTTTTTGAGAATATGTGTAACATAATATTTACTGTGATTTTAAATTTACTGTCCCAATTAAGCGGAATGTTGTCCCAATTAAACATGTAAATTTACTGTTGGTTCCTTGGTTTGGTTTCTGATCTTTGAGATTTGGCCCAAATAAGCGGCTGCCCCAATTAAGCGGAATCGTCTGTATTCATAATTGAAAACTTATATTTACAACAATCGTCCCCGGCATAGATTTCACATAAATGTTTTCATCGAAATACGTCGTAATTTTCAATTTCATACTCAAGTTAAATTCAGGTTAGGTTCAATAGTTCTTTTGGAAAACGGGTTAATGTTCCGTGTAAGTCCACCACAAACAACTCGTCAGAGAAAACTCGTATGCTAGAATGAGATTTGGCCCTGGCGAAGCGCTGCCCCTTTATTTCAAAACATAACATTTACGATTCAGTTTATCATTTCCAATATTTTTATTCAAAACTGAAATCTAAATAAGTACTTGATAGTTATCCGTTCTGAAATCCAAGCGATTATTTAATAAGTGTTTGTTAACATTTAGCTCGTATTAACATTTTTAAAGAAAAACTTGAATATTGAAATTTCAGTATTTATACGCTTAAAGTCACAATTAAATGGTTTAAATGAGATTTATAGTAACATATTTTGAAAAACATTTACTGTATTAAAAAAGAGAATCCTCAAAAATATCAATATGTTCCGACCAACCAATTTTATGTCTGAAATAGAACATACCGTTTTTCGTCGCATTCATAGATGCTAAATTATGTAAATGTATTAAAACTGTATAAAGCATTTATATATCTTCTCTATATGCCAACAATCAATGGTAAAACTAATTAGGTTAGGTTTAGTTAGCAAAATTTTTGGACAGATTAAACTGAAAGTTGATAGACGTATATTAACAGGTACTCATAAGGAATTTTTACCTGTATCCAATAAGATTTATAGTATACATACTTTGAAAAACTTCCTAAAGATTCCAAAAATATAAGTTATATTCGGACGTATCGTCATGTTAAAAACACGTATTTCTCTGCCAACTACAGATGCATGAATTATTACTATTGGCACCCCACTCTTACGACCATGCTTTCTCTTTTCTAACGTTATAATATACTTCATTCTAAGCATACAGCCTAGTTGTGGTGGACTAATACGGAACATTAACCGGAAAACGGTAATAATCATCTTTTAAACATCGCTCTACTTAACATTAATTTCACGTTCACTATTCACATCCAAGATTCATTTTACACTTATATACATATTTTTATTATAAAAGGGATAACATTTGTAATTCCTAGTGTTGGTAGAAGGATGTTAAACCGGTGTTAAGCGTCTACATGATTTTAACTTCGATGTTAAATCACTAATATGCACAAGTGAATTACGTTAAGCCTGAAGTAAAAGTTCATGTAAACAAGGTAAATGTGAAACATTCTGTTCCGTGTGAAATTAGTTGATACTCCACGTGATCTGCGCGAAGAACGCGTTTTCTTTTGCACCTAGTCCATCTGATAAAATATGGGTGTTTCAAATGATCATACGGGATAAGTTTTTTTCAATCGCTCAGACAATGCAAGCCAATGTTTTCACGTCGCGTAATATCACGAGCGGACTCTTGTTTGTGCAAAGTGGGTATCAACTAATTTCCCGCGGAATGTATATTTAATTTTAATAATTATTTTTATTTATAATAGTACATACATAAAAAAATGATATAATCAGTCAGCAATAATAGGAGGAATATTACTGTTCACTGGCATGTCAATTACCCTTCTTTCTTCTGGAACTCACGTGATTCTTTGTTCGAGTTTCAAGTTGTTTGAACATGAACTATTCGAGGGTCCACTGTATTCTTATGATGCAAAATGGTATTATCGAACTCCGGTCTCTGCATGTGGTATTTAAGTCACAAACGTAAATATATATTAACTTAAAACTAGACTGGTTTTGTTATTTTTGTCAATAACAGATTATTGCATATAACAGATTAAGGACACAATATAATTGTAATCATTTACAGTGAAATCAAAAATATTCTTCAGCTGATAAGGGTGTTTCAAATTGATTGCATAGCATGAAATGAGAGCACAGTACTATTGGGGCGATTTTGCTCCTTCCTTTAAATGTTAGATATTTACACCCGTTTTCATAATAAACTTGTTTAAGTTACTTTAGTTTTTTATTTCCAATTTAAAGTTTATCCTTCTCATAATCGTTCCTTTACTTAAAAGTACTTCATTATATTAAAGATGTTGGTACCATTGAAAAATGATATTCAGATCAATTCTGTAAAAAGTTACTATCATAGTTACCGTGTAATAACGTTACTACAGTCTGTTCCAAACGGTTAAGCGGAACTAAATTTTGCAATCTAGTTACTTTCATCGTTTAAATCGTGCTTTTCGACCGTTTTGTTTAAGCTTTGTAAATCATACTTACAATACACATTTTTTGTTAAGGTTAATATCATTTTAAATTGTCATTTTCTTTATATTTTGATTTTTTGTGTCATTCTTAATACAAATTTCCCATTTATTAATTTTTTTGTCATTAAAATATATTAAAAAAATAATTCAATTTTGACATAGGTAATTCGTTTCCATGGTTTCATTGTTGTAATTTTAAATTTTGACATTGCAACGTGAAAAATGAAATAACCCAAGCAAGGTCCCTTGTCGTGACAACCTAAAAGAACGAAATTCCCATTTAGTTCCGCCTAAGCGTTTGAAACAGACTGTACAAGATAATTTTTATAGTGACTTTAATAGTAACTTTAACATTTTTCGTATTCTGTAAAATCCAACTGTAGTGACGTCGTTATGAAAGTGACAGTTCCTGAGAAAAGAATGAAGTTAGTTACAGAAGCGCAACATGCATGCGCGTTGGTGGTATAAGCTGTTCACTTTTGTAAGATATTTCAAAGTAGAAAAATGTGTGTAAGAAGATAGAAGCTGTTTGTCCTTGCTTCGGATTGGCTTAGATCGTCATCCCTATTACACTGTTAAAATATTGTTTTTAGTTCGGCTTGACAGATGTTCAGTGTCGTACATTGGAAATATATATAATCTGTCTCAATTTGTAATACGAAACTACATCTGGTTACTTTGGTGACTGTTGTGGTGGAAACAGACTTTGGCGTATCCGTGTGAACCAATACTATGATAATATTATAAATGTATTGTCAATATACAACATATAAAATGAAATTTACCTGTTAGTTCCGTATTACAAAATGAGACAGATAATATTATTTATTTTTTTTCATATATTTTGTTATTATTTACATATTTAGACTTTTATTTATATTCTTGGTGTAGATTTTATGGAGAAAATTCTCCATGTAATTTGTTTTTACGCAGTTATATATTTTTTAGGTTATCTGACATATAAATATTTTTTGACACTTGACAATTAACAGATCAAGATAGAGGACTAATGTGAGACCAAAAGATAGCCCAGCTGATAGTGCCCGAAGAGGAAATTATTGATATAATTTTTAGACCTTCATATATACATATTAATAAAAAAGGTATTTTATGAATAATAAGACATGATTTTATTGATCAACTAATACGTCTCGCACATCATATGATATATTTTATACTATTCTATTTACATAAAACAATATGCCTTAGCAACGATATAGCACCCCACGATCGTTAATAAGGATAAATGTTGCATAATTATATTGTCGCTAACACGGCCAGACTGACATGCGGAACGTTCTCGGGACGCAACTTTATTCTTCACACCATTAACAGCATTGTTGTTATCAGCAACAGCAACCTGCGTATCACCAGTGGTTTGCTCCATACCAACAACACCATGCTGCATCTTGCGTACCAGTAACAACATCCTGCATACCAGGAACTCCATTCATCTTCTACTGCATCTTGAAAGTCTTCACCTAATTCATAATCTGTAAATAGAGCAAAATTGGGCGCAGAATTGATCTTTCACAAAATCAACCATGCACCAATATCAATTAGTTAAAATAAATATTTGCTTACAACAAAACCTTCCAATAGCAGAGTATAAATCGTGATCTGAAAGTTTAGAGACTTTTGTTATCATTTCATTTCTCTATCACGAACTCAGTGACTAGATCAACAAGCTCAGATACTCAGTAACTATCTATTAGTTTCCTTCATTACAGATTGTCTACAGTACAACAAGCTCAGCGGCCGTTTATTCATTTCTGCACACACAGTGCTAAGCTCAGAGAGCGTCTATTCGTTTCTGCACACACAGTGCTTTATCATCATCATCAGCCCGTCGCCATAGCTCACCATCTGCCACCATGGTTACAGAGCTATTACCGGACTGATGCCACTGGCAGCGGCATGTCTTGCGGTACTCGACAACCTTTTCAACTCTCAACTCATTATCTATTATATTTCTCAGTTTATTTTGCCATTCCGATCCCAGTGATCTGTCATTTGTCTTTTCCAATAAACGTTCAACTTTAAAACTCAAATCTCGAAACTCAGATCTTAATTATCAAATCTCAAATATCATAACTCAGATATTAAATCTCAAATATCAAAAACAAAATCTCATATTTTGGTGTCTCAAGTCTTAAAACTCAATTATTAAAATCTCAAATATTAAATCTCAAATCTAAATTTTACTCATTATGGCTAACACGTGCCATATGATTTAACCAAAACAATAAAATGCCTCTTACCATTTTAGTCGTCCACTATCTAACCAGTTACCTTCGTACAATGTGTCTGTTAATAACAAAACAACGCTCGTTCATCCTGACAAATTTTAAGGATCTGTTTTGGATAATTAATCCTGGCGTTCTCAGCTAAAACATGCGTCAATTCGTCATCAGGGGGATGATGGGACAACATACCAACTAAAACTCTTTGAAGTTGAGCTCTTACTGTTAAGGTTTTCAAAAGTCATAAAACAAAAACAAAAAAAATATTTAGTAAATCAATCAACAAAAACCAACATTTTTAGCAATAGCTAAAAATAAAAAATATTTATTTGCGTGGGACCTCAGATCAAGAAACAAATACAAAATGTGTAGTAATAGTTGCACCCTATTACTTATTTAATCATTTACTGCCTTATTCTGTAAAATAAATCACAATGATTAGACAATATAACATCTCTCGTGGACTTAACCTTTATCGAACTCTTGCAACGAAACCAGAGAAAATGGCATTTTCCAAAAATGCTCGTCACATCCTGAGCTTGGCCTTCTGGCGTAACGAAAATCAACGTTCGCATTTGAATATCGGCAATACTTCATTGCTCGCAACTATATTAACTTTTACATTTAATAGTTGTTAACACTCCCATGCAAACTACAATTAGTGATGAGCACGTAAATTACATGATGTAATTTACCTCACTGTTGAAGCGTAAACATTTGTAAAGTAAACAACAAAACTTGTGTAAACAATGTAAACAATGATTTGCACATGCGCAGTTATTTGAATTACAGAAACCCATTATCAATACATTTTGTCAAATTTCAATGCTGTATACGTCAAACTTGAAAATTTCTGATTGATATCAATATTAAACTAAAAGATAAACTCGCCAATTAATATTAGCTTTGAAGTATTAAATATGCAAAAACAATGAACAATTTTTTTAATTTTTTTTTTTTTTTAGTTAATTGTAAGTTAATTTTTCATCACATATTTTTATTATTTATATATCCAAAATGTAAATGATACTAACTAAATCATTTTAAATCAAATCACAAATCAAATGGTTAATCTAGAGCTAAGAACAATTCGTCCATTTAAAAACTTTCAAAATCCTCCTCCTTTTATACTATATGTTTCCAAATTAATCATTATTCCACAACTGTTTAATTCACGGTATCTACAACTGTCAAAATAAATATTCATCATGTAACTAATATTGTATTTACATTTTTATAAACACTGGATTGATGCACAAGTTCGCAGCAAAAATATCAAAATATCATTTCCATCCATCACATACGCTAAGCATAACGACAAATTCCTCTTTTCTTTAAATATGACAGTTCCAACGAAAATATTTAACGGTTTTGGTTAAACAACAACAAACCAAGTTTTAGAGAATTGCTCCATTTCGAAATTCATCGCAATAACGAAAATGCAATACAACAGATCGCTGCTGCTTTACTATCGCTTGCAGAATAGATCTGTCTGACTATGTGCAAAGATCGTTACAAGATTTTAAAATTTCCTTTAAAACATAGAAAACATTCATAAACATAGAATATTATACTAAAATAAATAGCTGCAATCAAGCAAAGCAGTAAAACTGCACCTCTGTCACGCTTTACAAAGAATTCCTTGGCCGATAACTAAAAATTCACATTTATTTTATAATTGTTTTAAATATTGTTTCTCTCCCGCGTTGTCCATTCAACTACTAGTGTTAAATGTTGTTTTAGGGTGTCATACAACTCCAATAAATCATTCAATTTTATTAACGACTGTTTTCTAGGTCATAATCGGTTGGCATGACGTATCCAAACTTCATTTCCATTTGACACTTTGTATATTACATTTCCTAATTTTGCAATTAGAAATTTGGTTTAAAACAAGAATTATAAAAATTCAAAACAGTTACGGAAATTCCACATCACAGCTGTCATTCGCTATGAAATTTCTATATGGCTGCTCTAAACATAAACAAACGTGATGTTTATAAGCCATTTAAATTTATTAATTTTGCAATAGACAGTGCCAACGAAATTCTCAGTCCACCCGAAACCACGAAAGGTACCAAGAAATGTAGTATTACATTTAAAAATTTATTACACCTGCATTTTTCAAAGAAATGTCATTTAAAATTTATTCCAAAAAGTGCCATTTCCATAGATACTAATTTTAATGTCTAGGAACCATGTAATCCATAATACTTTATGGAGACATCAACATGCAGAGATATCATTAAATAAATAAAAATCGTAAGCAAAAATAACAGAAAGTACTACTTCTATCTTTCTTCCCTCTTTTTTTTTTTTTGACAAAATAACTGCAAATTCAACTAATATAAATTAACTGACTTAAATTTACTAGAATTATTTCAAAACTACGTATTTTGCCCATTAAATGAATTTTGATTTTATTTTAATTAATTTAAGCTGGTTTCAACTTCGTTAAAGGAATAGTTTGTTCTAATTTTTTATTTTACTGCGATAAATTTTGACATTAAAGTAATCGGTCGCCAAGTAATCTAAACGTCAAATGAATAAATAAAATAAAAGAATTTTTCAATTTTTGAAAAACTACAAAACCAATTTTAGTTCTCTGAAATTACAAAAACTATCCTTTAATCATATTCACAATAATCAGAACTCTATAGAAATCACCTTATTAACAATACTCCAAAAATTTTAAATTACCATTAAACAAATCAGAAATACTATACCTTAAAATTCGGCAATCTATTATCTAGCTCATAGTTCATACTACCTTTATATGATTCTCAATCATCACCTTTAACTTAAACCTTTACATTAGCCTTTGCAATATTATACGACAATTTCTGTACACCAATGTATTGTTGCATTAAAAAAAATATTTTTAATATTGCACTTTTAGTCTTCTATTTTAACTTTCTTGTGGGTGATAGGCCAATCACACTTCTGATATTAATAAAAAAGGTATTTTATGAATAATAAGACATGATTTTATTGATCAACTAATACGTCTCGCACATCATATGATATATTTTATACTATTCTATTTACAT
Organism: Liopterus haemorrhoidalis; assembly: GCA_963971575.1. Classification (NCBI taxonomy): domain Eukaryota; kingdom Metazoa; phylum Arthropoda; class Insecta; order Coleoptera; family Dytiscidae; genus Liopterus; species Liopterus haemorrhoidalis. The sequence continues at coordinate 54,050,884 of OZ020611.1, forward strand.
AAAACAATATGCCTTAGCAACGATATAGCACCCCACGATCGTTAATAAGGATAAATGTTGCATAATTATATTGTCGCTAACATACATATATTTTTAATTCTTATTTACAATAAATATTTAAATAAGAAACTTTAGCTCTGAAAAGGTTATCTGACATAAAGTCTGTTCCAAACGGTAAGGCGGAACTAGATTTTGGAATCTAGTTACTTTCATCGTTTAAATAGTGCTTTTCGGCCGTTTTGTTTAGGATTTGTAAATCCTACTTACAATAAACATTTTTTGGTTAAGGTTAATATCATTTTAAAATGTCATTTTCTTTATATTTTGATTTTTTGTGTCATTCTTAATACAAACTTCCCATTTATTTATTTTATTGTCATTAAAATATGAAAAAAAAAAAAAATTAATTTTGACATATGTCATTCGTTTCCATGGTATCTTTGTTGGGATTTTAAATTTTGACATTGCCGACCGGCGTAGCGTAGTGGTAACACATCTGCTCTGCGTTGCGAAGGTCTCGGGTTCGAATCCCGTTCAGGCATGGAAATTTTCTCAAATATAAATTGTCCTGGCTAATTGCCATAGCAGCAAAGGCCATAAAATTAAAAAAAAAAAAAAAAATTTTGACATTCCAACGTGAAAAATGAAATAACCCAAGCAAGGTCCCTTCTCATGACAACCTAAAAGAACGAAATTCCCATTTAGTTGGCCTAACCGTTTTGAACAGACTATAAATATTTTTTGACACTTGACAATTAACAGATCAAGAGAGAGGACTAATGTGAGGCCAAAAGACAGCCCAGCTGATTGTGCCCAAAGAAGAAGTTATTGATATAATTTTTAGACCTTCATGTATACATATATTTTTAATTTTTATTTACAATAATTATTTAAATAAGAAACTTTAGCTCTGAAGATATATTGTTTGTTTTATTGCTTTATTTAAACTCTTTTAGCCAAATATCTCATTTTATACATAAGCTGTTCACTTTTGTAAGAACAAACTAAGAGGGAATTTTGTTTTCAATAGTTTGCACCTTTGAAGCTGTATGTCATGTTGGTATTAAAAAATGTCACTTTTTTAAAATGTCGATCCATTTGAATGACACAAAAAATCAAAATATAAAGAAAATGACATTTTAAAATGATATTAACCTTAACCAAAAAATGTTTGTTGCAAGTACGATTTACAAAGCTTAAACGAAACGGCCGAAAAGCATGATTTAAAAGATGAAAGTTACTAGATTGCAAAATCTAGGTCCGCCTAACCGTTTGGAACAGACTTTACTATATAAGCTGTTCACTTTTGTAAGAACACACTAGATCTGGTTATTTTGGTTACTTTTATGGTGTGTTACTGACTTTAAATGTCAATTTAAAATATTCCTTACGCTGTAAAACCGACTTTAGATTGATAAGGTTATGATCATTATAATTAAGATATAATTTTTCATTATGGCATAAATGGATCGACATTTAAAAAAGTGACATTTTTTAATACCAACATGACATACAGCTTCAAAGGTGCAAACTATTGAAAACAAAATTCCCTCTTATTTTGTTCTTACAAAAGTGAACAGCTTATATACAGATGACAGTTGAGGTTAAAAATGTCAAAATATTGTATTGCTTACATTATTTTCTTGTTTTATAATATATATTACGGTATATTACAAAACGAGTGAAGAAATTAAAAAAAAAAAAATCGGAATGCAAAGACTAATTCTCGACAATAGAACCAGCTGCGCAGGCGGGTGGGATTTGGGGGTTAGAACCATGAAGCTTTTTATTACTTCGATGCGTTTTCCTTGTTTTGTCATTACTTCCATACCACAGAACACATTCGTCTCATTTAATAACCCTCCCCCCTCATGTAACTATTTTTGCGTCACTGAATAGAACTTTTGTTAATTTTTTTTTTTAACAAAAACTATTTTTTTAAATAATTTAAAAAAAGACTTATATTTAAAATGAGGAATTGGAAAAGACTTTTTCATCTATAATCTATTTCATCTCCTGCAATATAAACATTGACCTACACTCATACATACAAATGTTATATCTATTTAGTTCATATAATTTTCTTTACTAATCTTCTTCATTTTCTATTATATCTAAAAATTACACTTAAAATCAAATGTCCGCCATTTTTATCTTCATAAGAACTAAGTTATTACTTATAAACACCAGCATTTGGTAGTTACTATGATAGGAACTTTTATAGTAACATGTTACTAAATATTGTAGTAACTTTTGTCTTGCGGAATACGAAATACCCCAAAGTTACTATGATAGTATAGTTTATTTCACAATAAGCTGAAGTGACTATCTACTTATGGTCCTAAACACAGTGGGTGGTAAATACAAATAACTCTAATCCCTTGTTTGTACCCATAAACTAGCCAGAGATGTATCAGGTATAAATTACATTACACCATGTAATGACACAATTGTAACAAGAAATAAACATAAGATATCATCAAAATAAACTTTATTTTTATTATAAATACAATTAATTTATAGAACTTATAATTAAATTTAAAACATTACAATTAGTATTGAAAACATTACAATAAAATAAATTTTAAATTAAATAATGTTTAAGATAAAAAAAAATCTTACAAGTCCAAATCATTCTCTGAATCAGTCTCTAAATTAATGATTATAGTACGTTCTATTTGAATATAACTGTCCTCAGTTTTAATAACATGATTTACACAATTTTTCCAACTATCTACAGGGATATTTTCCACTTCTTTTTTTATAAGTTCTATCACAGTGCCGTTTAAAGTGGGAGAAACATTATTCCGTTTTATTCTCGCCTTTAACTGACTCCACATTTGTTCAATAGGATTGAATATACAATAATACGGAGGTAGTCGTAAAACTGTGTGTCCTTTGCATTGAGCAATATTATCGCAAACATATTCTTTAGAAAAACTATAACTTTTTAATAATTTAATTAAACAATTTTTTTTATAACTTTCTTCAAAGTAAATATCATTTTTATATAAAAAGTCTTGGATTTCCTTCTTACTGTTTGCACTATTCGGTACTTTATTTAGTTGCCGACTATGCTAACTTGCATTGTCCATAACAATAACACTATTAGCCGGTATATTCGGGAGAAATTTATTTTCGAACCAGTTTTCGAACATTTCCGCCATGGTATCGTCATGGTAGTCGAGTCTAGAATCTTTGATATTTTTCGTAGAAAGCAAGAGTGCATTCGGTATCCATCCAGTTTCAAAACCTGCATGAAGTATCGCAATACGTTTACCTTTATTAGACGGTGCTCTTGTTTGACATTTATTTGCCGTATCCACCCAACCTTTTGATTTTGTTTCATGTGTGTCGTACCAAGTTTCATCTAAATAAATTATTGACCTTTTATCTTCTTTGTATTTTTGAATGTTTTTTAAATAATTTTGTCTCAAAAGTTTTAATCGCACTGACTCCATAAGGAACTGCTTTTTATTTAAAGTTTTAAATTGAAACCCTATACTTTTAAGGGCACGCCATAAGGTCACCTTTGAACAATTAATTTCACACTGGTCTTGGATTAATCTTTTGAGCAATATGTCCAATGTTGGCACATTTTGTTCGGTGTACATTTGGTAAATTTTTTGCCGTATTACATCTTTCTGGAAACCATCCAAATATTTTGATATGCCTGAATCCTTTCGTTTTCTTCTATCAATGGATTTATTTACAATATTCCATACTGTTGTCATCGCTACTTTCGTTGCCTTGCTTGTCTCTTCTAATGCCGCTTGTTTGTTTTTGCGGTTCCTTAAATATAAATACACATTGGCCACAATTTCTTTAGCTTCTACAGGTAAATATATAGGGGAAGTATTTTAAGATCGCAGCGCTATTTCGGCAAACTTGGAACCTTCAAAATAGACATTCGTTACATATAAACAACGTGAATTTTACTTATGGAAAATGTTTACTGGTGGTTTTTGTAATTTTGCTACAATATTAATACTTGTTTTTATGCAATTATATTTTTATGCAAACATTTTTTATAAAAAAAAGCGCGACACAATGTCTATTTCTGTAGTTCCTTCAATCCCACCAGATGTCATATCGCTTAGCAATTTTTCCCTATACAAGTTTTTTCCCGATTTTTTTTTTTTTTTTATTGTATATTGCACTATATCATCATCTTCTATCATGGTCACATAGTCATCTGCTTCATTTGATTGCACAGAAGTTAATTGTTCGTTCCAAGGACGCCACATTTTTCTAACACGTACTGAACTATTTAACACAAATCACAAGTTATCTGATAGAAAATTCAAAGCGAAGTGAAAAGATATTTAACACATCTGCAATTTATACCTGATACATCACTGACTAGTTTATGGGTGCAAACAAGGGATTAGTGTTATTTGTAATTACCGCCCACTGTGTTTAGGACCATAAGTAGATAGTCATTTCAGCTTATCGTTAGAGCCCTGCAAATCCGCGGGTATCCGCGGATTATCCGCGGATATCCGCAACTTTTCTGCGGATGCGGATAAATTATCATTTACACCATGCGGATGCGGATCGGATGCGGATTAAATGTCATATCCGCTTATCCGCAATATCCGCGTGAACATTAAATCTTCGGTTACTTTCGGAGAAACAAGCAATTGTGTTCTGACTACGCAGTCCTCGGTTATTTTCGGTTGTCTGTATATACATGATATTTTGTAGCATTCAATCTCACTTTATGTTATTTTTATTAAGACAATTGTCCATGATCAAGACTGAGCTGAGACAATCAACTTAACTTCTTTTTATTATTGAATATATTATAGAAAATAATATTTTGGACAAAAGTTTCCTGGTACACTTTCGACGTAATTCTTCCTACCTCTGCTCTAATTCTGGCTTTTAAATCTGATAAAGTTTTTTTTTTTTACATAAAACTGATTAGTAAGTTTTATTTAAATACCAAAATTTACCTACATAATTTTTTCTCGAAAATTTTATTATGTAACCTGTCAATTTTTTTATACTACCCGAAGTAAAAAGTCTTGCAGATCCCAAAAATTTGAAAAATGACACATGTTGCTATTTGAAAAAGTTGCAACGCCTAACTCATGCACGAAATGGCGTAACAGAATTATTTGATCCTAAAAATATGAAGCACCTTCTATCAAGTAACTTTTCTGATTTTTTTTTTTAAATTCAATATTAAAAAAAGCAGCACGCCACTTACTCCCTACGAAAAAGAACGCTTAGGCCCCTCAAAATTGTTATCTCTCTCTAGATTTAAATAAGTTATTAGCGCATCTAGGCCTTAAAACTTTTGGGGTCCCTTAGGTTAGCTTAGTAATAAATAAGCTGGTAAATCCAAAAATTTTCAGTAGCGTTTAGAGCAGAGATTACCTAAACAGGCGAAATATGTTAGTTCTTTCCAAACTGACAGCAAAACCTGTAGTGCGGATAGTGCGGATTTGTTATTTACAAAAGCTGCGGATGCGGATCATGGATGTGCGGATGCGGATCGGATGCGGATACAGAAAAGCTTATCCGCGCAGGGCTCTACTTATCGTGAAACAAACTATAACTGACCTTGCTCATAGTGACAAATTTAGTTACTATGATCATAGTAACTGAGTTACAGAATTGGTCTGAATATGTATTACATACTATACATCTTTTATTTACGGTACACCGTAAATAAAAGATTTCAACCAAGAATGCGATTTTCTACTTCGAAAATATAAAATTTCTGAAAAAATTATATTTAAGGAACGCGATTACTAAAGTTTGATGGAATGATTACTGACCAAAGCAACCAAGTTTTTTTTTCCCTAGTTTTTGGCTTTGTATGTTATCCGTTTAGCCAGGTATCAACGTGCACACCACACCACGTCGCCAGCACCGGTTCTCGTCCGATCATTGCAGTTAAAACAACCAAGTTCGAATCCTGGTTTTTCTCGGTTTCTTACTTCCCTCCGCTTTTTTATGGTGCGAAAATGTTTTCTGTTCAAATAATACTTCATAAATTCATTGTTGCTTTCAACAGACGATGGATCTGTTAAAAAATCTTATTTAATAAATATTGTCAATACATCGTCACCCTAGAATTGGTTTATTCTATCTCCATTTTTTAGTTTTTTGAGGATGTTATTTTTGGGATTTTCAGAACTGTTTTGTTCTCTATCCATTCAAATATTTAACTTTTTGCAGCCACATTCGATATTTTTGACTATATACTTTGTTATATATCGAAAAATACTATTCTAATATTCGAAAAATAACGATTTTTTGGTGGGAAAAAATAATGTATAATTTTTAATTTATTGTGTGATATCAAAAGAAAATATTAAGGAACGGGAAGCAATTTTTAATATCTTTATTTTAAAAAGTTTTTTTTTTTTCAAAAATACTAAAAAAGTTACTGTCCCACACGATTTAATCCAAAGGAGTTAAACTAAAAATGAAAATATTCTAAGTAATGTACATAGATTTGAACCGGAGACCTACGAATAGAATTTTTTATCAGATTTCGTTTTTGGAAAATATTGCAGATTTTGTGTTTTTGCAAAATTTGTTATTTTTTTTTAAATTTATGGCTAAATTACGGCTAATAATCTTATGGGTTTATTGTATTTATGGCTAAGATTTAAATCATTTATATAGTAAAGGAGAATTTACTTGGCAGATTGATCGATTGAGAACCGATAAAGAAATATACATATATCTACTTCACACAGTTTTATGTAAGATGTCAAGAACGTATTTCGGCGTCTTACTGTTACTCATAGTTTTTGTCTTTTTTTTGTTATATTATATATATATATTATAATATGGTGACTTCAACGTATGTCCCTTTGTATACACGCGCGGGCATTCAGCTCTGGGCGGCCGCTAATGGTGTAGTGGAAGGGGTTTCACGTGTATTTCTGGACATAGTTTCTTAAAAACTTGTCAACTCGGTAATTTTAAAATCAAAATAGATTATTTAAACATTCTGTTGTTAATATTTCATTTGTTCGCCCAAGTGTATGACTGTCAGCTCTTTGTTCAAGTATTCATAAATCAGTTTCTTTTAAATTTACGCTACAACCAGCTCCATTCAACTTGGTAAACATAGAATACAATTTGTTCACCAGTGAAGGTTGACCATGCATTTCAGTTACACTTAGAATTTTAAAATTGAATTTTGTTGTTTATTAACCGCTTAAGGACTACGCCCGAGTATGCTCGGGCGGCTATTATGTGCGAAAATTCCCACACCCGAGATAACTCGGGCAAGCTTTACCTGCAGAAAAGATCACTCTCGAATGGCCTCCCAAATTTGATTACTGAAAGTGCCAAAATTATACTTAACGCCGATGACACTACCGTCCTGACAAGACATACATGTGGTCAGAAATACAGAACTGGAAATGGTGAGAATTAAATATTAGTTCACTTCAAACCAACTTTCCCTTAACCGCTTAAGGACTACGCCCGAGTATGCTCGGGCGGCTATTATGTGCGAAAATTCCCACACCCGAGATAACTCGGGCAAGCTTTACCTGCAGAAAAGGTCACTCCCGAATGGCCTCCCAAATTTGCTTACTGAAAGTGCCAAAATTATACTTTACGCCGATTACACTACCGTCCTGACAAGACATACATGTGGTCAGAAATACAGAACTGGAAATGGTAAGAATTAAAGATTAGTTCACTTCTCACTAACTTTCCCTTAACCGCTTAAGGACTACGCCCGAGTATGCTCGGGCGGCTATTATGTGCGAAAATTCCCACACCCGAGATAACTCGGCAAGCTTTGCCTGCAGAAAATATCACTCCCGAATGGCCTCCCAAATTTGCTTACTGAAAGTGCCAAAATTATACTTAACGCCGATGACACTACCGTCCTGACAAGACATACATGTGGTCAGAAATACAGAACAGGAAATGGTGAGAATTAAAGACTAGTTCACTTCAAACCAACTTTCCCTTAACCGATTAAGGACTACGCCCGAGTATGCTTGGGCGGCTATTACGTGCAAAAATTCCCACACCCGAGATATATCGGGAAAGCTTTACCTGCAGAAAAGATCACTGCCGAATGGCCTCCCAAATTTGATTACTATAAGTGCCAAAATTATAATTAACGCCGATTACACTACCATCCTGACAAGACATACATGTGGTCAGAAATACAGAACTGGAAATGGTGAGAATTAAAGATTAGTTTACTTCAAACCAACTTTCCCTTAACCGCTTAAGGACTACGCCCGAGTATGCTCCGGCGGCTATTATGTGCGAAAATTCCCACACCCGAGATAACTCTGGCAAGCTTTACCTGCAGAAAATATCACTCCCGAATGGCCTACCAAATTTGATTACTCAAAGTGCTAAAATTATACTTAACGCCGATGACACTACCGTCCTGACAAGACATACATGTGGTCAGAAATACAGAACTGGAAATGGTGAGAACTAAAGATTAGTTCACATCAAACCAACTTTCCCTTAACCGCTTAAGGACAACGACCGAGTAAGCTCGGGCGGCTGTTATGTGCGAAAATTCCCACACCCCAGATAACTCGGGCAAGCTTTACCTGCAGAAAAGATCACTCCAGAATGGCCTCCCAAAGTTGCTTACTGAAAGTGCCAAAATTATACTTAACGCCGATGACACTACCGTCCTGACAAGACATACATGTGGTCAGAAATACAGAACAGGAAATGGTGAGAATTAAAGATTAGTTCACTTCAAACCAACTTTCCCTTAACCGCTTAAGGACAACGCCCGAGTATGCTCGGGCGGCTGTAATGTGCGAAAATTCCCACACCCCAGATAACTCGGGCAAGATTTACCTGCAGAAAAGTTTACTCCCGATTGGCCTCCCAAATTTGCTTACTGAAAGTGACAACATTATACTTAACGCCGATGACACTACCGTCCTGACAAGACATACATGTGGTCAGAAATACAAAACTGGAAATGGTGAGAATTAAAGATAAGTACACTTCAAACCAACTTTCCCTTATCCGCTTGAGGACTACGCCCGAGTATGCTCGGGCGGCTATTATGTGCGAAAATTCCCACACCCGAGATAACTCGGGCAAGCTTTACCTGCAGAAAATATCACTCCCGAATGGCCTCCCAAATTTGATTAATGAAAGTGCCAAAATTATAATTAACGCCGATTACACTACCGTCCTGACAAGACATACATGTGGTCAGAAATACAGAACTGGAAATGGTGAGAATTAAAGATTAGTTCACTTCAAATCAACTTTTGCTTAACCGCTTAAGGACTACGCCCGAGTATGCTCGGGTGGCTATTATGTGCGAAAATTCCCACAACCGAGATAACTCGGGCAAGCTTTACCTGCAGAAAATATCACTTCCGAATGCCCTACCAAATTTGATTACTGAAAGTGCCAAAATTATACTTTACGCCGATGACACTACCGTCCTGACAAGACATACATGTGGTCAGAAATACAGAACTGGAAATTGTGAGAATTAATGATTAGTTCACTTCAAACCAACTTTCCCTTAACCGCTTAAGGACTACGCCCGAGAATGCTCGGGCGGCTATAATGTGCAAAAATTCCCACACCCGAGATAACTCGGGCAAGCTTTACCTGCAGAAAATATCACTCCCGAATGGCCTCCCAAATTTGCTTACTGAAAGTGACAAAATTATACTTAACGCCGATGACACTACCGTCCTGACAAGACATACATGTGGTCAGAAATACAGAACTGGAAATGGTGAGAATTAAGGATTAGTTCACTTCTAACCAACTTTCGCTTAACCGCTTAAGGACTACGCCCGAATATGCTCGGGCGGCTATTATGTGCAAAAATTCCCACACCCGAGATAACTCGGGCAAGCTTTACCTGCAGAAAAGATCACTGCCGAATGGCCTCCCAAATTTGCTTACTGAAAGTGACAAAATTATAATTAACGCCGATTGCACTACAGTCCTGACAAGACATACATGTGGTCAGAAATACAGAACTGGAAATGGTGAGAATTAAAGATTAGTTCACTTCAAACCAACTTTCCCCTATCCGCTTATAGACTACGCCTGAATATGCTTTGGCGGCTATTATGTGCAAAAATTCCCACACCCGAGATAACTCGGGCAAGCTTTACCTGCAGAAAATATCACTCCCGAATGGCCTACCAAATTTGATTACTCAAAGTGCAAAAATTATACTTTACGCCGATGACACTACCGTCCTGACAAGACATACATGTGGTCAGAAATACAGAACTGGAAACTAAGGACTACGCCCGAGTATGCTCGGGCGGCTATTATGTGTGAAAATTCCCACACCCGAGATAACTCGGGCAAGCTTTACCTGCAGAAAAGATCACTCCCGAATGGCCTCACCAAGTTGCTTACTGAAAGTGCTAAAATTAGACTTAACGCCGATGACATTACCGTCCTGATAAGATGTACATGTGGTCAGAAATACAGAACTGGAAATGGTGAGAATTAAAGATTAGTTCACTTCAAACCAACTTTTCCTTATCGGCTTAAGGACTACGCCCGAGTATGCTCGGGCGGCTATTATGTGCGAAATTTTCCACACCCGAGATAACTCGGGCAAGCTTTACCTGCAGAAAATATCACTCCCGAATGGCCTACCAAATTTGATTACTGAAAGTGCCAAAATTATACTTTACGCCGATGACACTACCGTCCTGACAAGACATACATGTGGTCAGAAATACAGAACTGGAAATGGTGAGAATTAAAGATTAGTTCACTTCAAACCAACTTTCCTTTATCCGCTTAAGGACTACGCCCGAGTATGCTCGGGCGGCTATTATGTGCGAAAATTCCCACACCCGAGATAACTCGGGCAAGTTTAACCTGCAGAAAATATCACTCCCGAATGGACTCCCAAATTTGATTACTGAAAGTGCCAAAATTATACTTTACGCCGATGACACTACCGTCCTGACAAGACACACATGTGGTCAGAAATACAGAACTGGAAGTGGTGAGAATTAAAGATTAGTTCACTTCAAACCAACTTTCCCTTAACCGCTTAAGGACTACGCCCGAGTATGCTCGGGCGGCTATTATGTGCGAAAATTCCCACACCCGAGATAACTCGGGCAAGTTTAACCTGCAGAAAATATCACTCCCGAATGGCCTCCCAAATTTGCTTACTGAAAGTGCCAAAATTATACTTTACGCCGATGACACTACCGTCCTGACAAGACATACATATGGTCAGAAATACAAAACTGGAAATGGTGAGAATTAAATATTAGTTCACTTCAAACCAACTTTCCCTTAACCGCTTAAGGACTACGCCCGAGTATGCTCGGGCGGCTATTATGTGTGAAAATTCCCACACCCGAGATAACTCGGGCAAGCTTTACCTGCAGAAAAGATCACTCCCGAATGGCCTCACCAAGTTGCTTACTGAAAGTGCCAAAATTATGCTTAACGCCGATGACATTACCGTCCTGACAAGACATACATGTGGTCAGAAATACAGAACTGGAAATGGTGAGAATTATAGATTAGTTCACTTCAAACCAACTTTCCCTTAACCGCTGAAGGACTACGCCCGAGTATGCTCGGGCGGCTATTATGTGCGAAAATTCCCACACCCGAGATAACTCGGGCAAGATTTACCTGCAGAAAAGGTCACTCCCGAATGGCCTCCCAAATTTGCTTACTGAAAGTGCCAAAATTATACTTAACGCTTATGACACTACTGTCTTGACAAGACATACATGTGGTCAGAAATACAGAACTGGAAATGGTGAGAATTAAAGATTAGTTCACTTCAAATCAACTTTCCCTTAACCGCTTAAGGACTACGCCCGAGTATGCTCGGGCGGCTATTATGTGCGAAAATCCCCACACCCGAGATAACTCGGGCAAGCTTTACCTGCAGAAAATATCACTCCCGAATGGCCTACCAAATTTGATTATTGAAAGTGCTAAAATTATACTTTACGCCGATGACACTACCGTCCTGACAAGACATACATATTAATAAAAAAGGTATTTTATGAATAATAAGACATGATTTTATTGATCAACTAATACGTCTCACACATCATATGATATATTTTATACTATTCTATTTACATAAAACAATATGCCTTAGCAACGATATAGCACCCTACGATCGTTAATAAGTGTAAATGTTGCATAATTATATTTTCGCTAACACGGCCAGACTGACATGCGGAACGTTCTCGGGACGCAACTGTATTCTTCACACCATTAACAGCATTGTTGTTATCAGTAACAGCAACCTGCATACCATCAATGGTCTGCTCCATACCAACAACAGCATTCTGCATCTTGCATACCAGTAACAGCATCCTGCATACCAGGAACTCCATTCTTGAGCTGGTCCACCATTCATCTTCTACTGCATCTTCAAATTCTTCACCTAATTCATAATCTGTAAATAGAGCAATTTGGGCGCAGAATTGATTTTTAACAAAATCAACCATGCACCAATATCAATTAATAAAAATTAATATTTGCTTAAAACAAAACCTCCCAGAAACAAAGTATAAATCGTGATCTGAAAGTCTAGAGACTTTTTGTTATCAATTCATTTCTCTATCACAAACTCAGTGACTAGATCAACAAGCTCAGATACTCAGTAACTATCTATTAGTTTCCTTCATTACAGATTGTCTACAGTACAACAAGCTCAGAAGCCGTTTATTCATTTCTGCACACACAGTGCTCAGCTCAGAGAGCATCTATTCGTTTCTGCACACACAGTGCTTTATCATCATCATCAGCCCGTCGCCATAGCTCACCATCTGCCACCATGGTTACAGAGCTATTACCGGACTAATGCCACTGGCAGCGGCATGTCTTGCAGTACTCGACAAGCTTTCAACTCTCAACTCATTATCTATTATATTTCTCAGTTTATTTTGCCATTCCAATCCCAGTAATCTGTCGTTTGTCTTTTCCAATAAACGCTCAAATTCAAACTTAAATCTCGAAACTCAGATCTTAATTATCAAATCTCAAATATCATAACTCAGATATTAAATCACAAATATCAAAAACAAAATCTCAAATCTAATTTTTACACATTATGGCTAACACGTGCCATATGATTTAACCAAAACAATAAAATGCCTCTTACCATTTTAGTCATCAACAATCTAACCAGTTACCTTCGAAATTTGTGTTTGTTAATAACAAAGCAACGATCGTTCATCCTGACAATTTTTAGGGATCTTTGTTAAGATTCTGCATTTTTCAAACAAATGTCACATTTCATATTTATTCCAATAAGTGTCATTTCCTTAGAAACCACTTGAAATAATTTTTGACAAAATAACTTGAAATTTGCCAATTTATTATCTAGTTCATAATTCATGCTACCTTTATATGATTCACAATCATCACCTTTAACTGAAAACTTTACATTAGCCTTTGCAATATTATACGACAATTTATTTACACCAATGTATTGTTGCATTAATAAAATATTTTTAATATTGCACTTATAGTCTTCTATTTAGATTTTCTTGTGGGTGATAGGCCAATCCCACTTCTGATATTAATAAAAAAGGTATTTTATGAATAATAAGACATGACTTTATTGATCAACTAATACGTCTCACACATCATATGATATATTTTATACTATTCTATTTACATAAAACAATATGCCTTAGCAACGATATAGCACCCTACGATCGTTAATAAGTGTAAATGTTGCATAATTATATTTTCGCTAACATACATGTGGTCAGAAATACAGAACTGGAAATGGTGAGAACTAAAGATTAGTTCACTTCAAACCAACTTTCCCTTAACCGCTTAAGGACTACGCCCGAGTATGCTCGGGCGGCTATTACGTGCGAAAATTCCCACACCCGAGATAACTCGGGCAAGCTTTACCTGCAGAAAAGATCGCTCCCGAATGGCCTCCCAAATTTGATAACTGAAAGTGCCAAAAATATAATTAACGCCGATGACACCACCGTACTGACAAGACATACATGTGGTCAGAAATACAGAACTGAAAATGGTGAGATTTAAAGATTAGTTCACTTCAAACCAACTTTCCCTTAACCGCTTAAGGACTACGCCCGAGTATGCTTGGGCGGCTATTATGTGCGAAAATTCCCACACCCGAGATAACTCGGGCAAGCTTTACCTTCAGAAAAGATAACTCCCGAATGACCTCCCAAATTTGATTACTGAAAGTGCCAAAATTATAATTAACGCCGATTACACTACCGTCCTGACAAGACATACATGTGGTCAGAAATACAGAACTGGAAATGGTGAGAATTAAAGATTAGTTCACTTCAAACAAACTTTCCCTTAACCGCTTAAGGACTACGCCCGAGTATGCTCGGGCGGCTATTATGTGCGAAAATTCCCACACCCGAGATAACTCGGGCAAGCTTTATCTGCAGAAAATATCACTCCCGAACGGCCTCCCAAATTTGCTTACTGAAAGTGACAAAATTATACTTAACGACGATGACACTACCGTCTTGACAAGACATACATGTGGTCAGAAATACAGAACTGGAAATGGTGAGAATTAAAGATTAGTTCACTTCAAACCAACTTTTCTTTATCCGCTTAAGGACTACGCCCGGGTATGCTCGGGCGGCTATTATGTGCGAAAATTCCCACAACCGAGATAACTCGGCAAGCTATGCCTGCAGAAAATGTCACTCCCGAATGGCCTCTCAAATTTGCTTACTGAAAGTGCCAAAATTATACTTAACGCCGATGACACTACCGTCCTGACAAGACACACATGTGGTCAGAAATACAGAACTGGAAATGGTGAGAATTAAAGACTAGTTCACTTCAAACCAACTTTCCCTTAACCGATTAAGGACAACGCCCGAGTACGCTTGGGCGGCTATTATGTGCGAAAATTCCCACACCCGAGATAACTCGGACAAGCTTTACCTGCAGAAAAGATCACTCCCGAATGGCCTCCCAAATTTGATTACTGAAAGTGCCAAAATTATAATTAACGCCGATTACACTACCGTCCTGACAAGACATACATGTGGTCAGAAATACAGAACTGGAAATGGTGAGAATTAAAGATTAGTTCACTTCAAACCAACTTTCCCTTAACCGCTGAAGGACTACGCCCGAGTATGCTCGGGCGCCTATTATGTGCGAAAATTCCCACACCCGAGATAACTCGGGCAAGCTTTACTTGCAGAAAAGATAACTCCCGAATGGCCTCCCAAATTTGATTACTGAAAGTGCCAAAATTATACTTAACGCCGATGACACTACCGTCCTGACAAGACATACATGTGGTCAGAAATCCAGAACTGCAAATGGTGAAAAATAAAGATTAGTTTACTTCAAACCAACTTTTCCTTATCCGCTTAAGGACAACGCCCGAGTATGCTCGGGCGGCTATTATGTGCAAAAATCCCCACACCCGAGATAACTCGGGCAAGCTTTACCTGCAGAAAAAATTCCTCCCGAATGGCCTCCCAAATTTGATTACTGAAAGTGCCAAAATTATAATTAACGCCGATTACACTACCGTCCTGACAAGACATACATGTGGTCAGAAACACAGAACTGGAAATGGTGAGAATTAAAGATTAGTTCACTTCAAACCAACTTTCCCTTAACCGCTTAAGGACTACGCCCGAGTATGCTCAGGCGGCTATTATGTGCGAAAATTCCCACACCCGAGATAACTCGGGCAAGCTTTACCTGCAGAAAAGATCACTCCCGAATGGCCTCCCAAATTTGCTTACTGAAAGTGCCAAAATTATACTTAACGCCAATGACACTACCGTCCTGACAAAACATACATGTGGTCAGAAATACAGAACTGGAAATGGTGAGAATTAAAGATTAGTTCACTTCAAACCAACTTTTCTTTATCCGCTTAAGGACTACGCCCGAGTATGCTCGGGCGGCTATTATGTGCGAAAATTCCCACACCCGAGATAACTCGGGCAAGCTTTACCTGCAGAAAAGATCACTCCAGAATGGCCTCCCAAATTTGATTACTGAAAGTGCCAAAATTATAATTAACGCCGATTACAACACCATACTGACAAGACATACATGTGGTCAGAAATACAGAACTGCAAATAATGAGAATTAAAGATTAGTTCACTTCAAACCAACTTTTCCTTATCCGCTTAAGGACTACGCCCGGGTATGCTCGGGCGGCTATTATGTGCGAAAATTCCCACACCCGAGATAACTCGGGCAAGCTTTACCTGCAGAAAAGATCACTCCAGAATGGCCTCCCAAAGTTGCTTACTGAAAGTGCCAAAATTATACTTAACGCCGATGACACTACCGTCCTGACAAGAAATACATGTGGTCAGAAATACAGAACTGGAAATGGTGAGAATTAAAGATTAGTTCACTTCAAATCAACTCTCCCTTAACCGCTTAAGGACTACGCCCGAGTATGCTCGGGCGGCTATTATGTGCGAAAATTCCCACACCCGAGATAACTCGGGCAAGCTTTACCTGCAGAAAATATCACTCCCGAATGGCCTACAAAATTTGATTACTGGAAGTGCCAAAATTATACTTTACGTCGATGACACTACCGTCCTGAAAAGACATACATGTGGTCAGAAATACAGAACTGGAAATGGTGAGAACTAAAGATTAGTTCACTTCAAACCAACTTTCCCTTAACCGCTTAAGGACTACGCCCGAGTATGCTCGGGCGGCTATTATGTGCAAAAATTCCAATACCCGAGATAACTCGGGCAAGCTTTATCTGCAGAAAAGATCACTCCCAAACGGCCTCCCAAATTTGCTTACTGAAAGTGACAAAATTATACTTAACGCCGATGACACTACCGTCCTGACAAGACATACATGTGGTCAGAAATACAGAACTGGAAATGGTAAGAATTAAAGATTAGTTCACTTCTCACTAACTTTCCCTTAACCGCTTAAGGACTACGCCCGAGTATGCTCGGGCGGCTATTATGTGCGAAAATTCCCACACCCGAGATAACTCGGCAAGCTTTGCCTGCAGAAAATATCACTCCCGAATGGCCTCCCAAATTTGCTTACTGAAAGTGCCAAAATTATACTTAACGCCGATGACACTACCGTCCTGACAAGACATACATGTGGTCAGAAATACAGAACAGGAAATGGTGAGAATTAAAGACTAGTTCACTTCAAACCAACTTTCCCTTAACCGATTAAGGACTACGCCCGAGTATGCTTGGGCGGCTATTACGTGCAAAAATTCCCACACCCGAGATATATCGGGTAAGCTTTACCTGCAGAAAAGATCACTGCCGAATGGCCTCCCAAATTTGATTACTATAAGTGCCAAAATTATAATTAACGCCGATTACACTACCATCCTGACAAGACATACATGTGGTCAGAAATACAGAACTGGAAATGGTGAGAATTAAAGATTAGTTTACTTCAAACCAACTTTCCCTTAACCGCTTAAGGACTACGCCCGAGTATGCTCCGGCGGCTATTATGTGCGAAAATTCCCACACCCGAGATAACTCTGGCAAGCTTTACCTGCAGAAAATATCACTCCCGAATGGCCTACCAAATTTGATTACTCAAAGTGCTAAAATTATACTTAACGCCGATGACACTACCGTCCTGACAAGACATACATGTGGTCAGAAATACAGAACTGGAAATGGTGAGAACTAAAGATTAGTTCACATAAAACCAACTTTCCCTTAACCGCTTAAGGACAACGACCGAGTAAGCTCGGGCGGCTGTTATGTGCGAAAATTCCCACACCCCAGATAACTCGGGCAAGCTTTACCTGCAGAAAAGATCACTCCAGAATGGCCTCCCAAAGTTGCTTACTGAAAGTGCCAAAATTATACTTAACGCCGATGACACTACCGTCCTGACAAGACATACATGTGGTCAGAAATACAGAACAGGAAATGGTGAGAATTAAAGATTAGTTCACTTCAAACCAACTTTCCCTTAACCGCTTAAGGACAACGCCCGAGTATGCTCGGGCGGCTGTAATGTGCGAAAATTCCCACACCCCAGATAACTCGGGCAAGATTTACCTGCAGAAAAGTTTACTCCCGATTGGCCTCCCAAATTTGCTTACTGAAAGTGACAACATTATACTTAACGCCGATGACACTACCGTCCTGACAAGACATACATGTGGTCAGAAATACAAAACTGGAAATGGTGAGAATTAAAGATAAGTACACTTCAAACCAACTTTTCCTTATCCGCTTGAGGACTACGCCCGAGTATGCTCGGGCGGCTATTATGTGCGAAAATTCCCACACCCGAGATAACTCGGGCAAGCTTTACCTGCAGAAAATATCACTCCCGAATGGCCTCCCAAATTTGATTAATGAAAGTGCCAAAATTATAATTAACGCCGATTACACTACCGTCCTGACAAGACATACATGTGGTCAGAAATACAGAACTGGAAATGGTGAGAATTAAAGATTAGTTCACTTCAAATCAACTTTTCCTTAACCGCTTAAGGACTACGCCCGAGTATGCTCGGGTGGCTATTATGTGCGAAAATTCCCACAACCGAGATAACTCGGGCAAGCTTTACCTGCAGAAAATATCACTTCCGAATGCCCTACCAAATTTGATTACTGAAAGTGCCAAAATTATACTTTACGCCGATGACACTACCGTCCTGACAAGACATACATGTGGTCAGAAATACAGAACTGGAAATTGTGAGAATTAATGATTAGTTCACTTCAAACCAACTTTCCCTTAACCGCTTAAGGACTACGCCCGAGAATGCTCGGGCGGCTATAATGTGCAAAAATTCCCACACCCGAGATAACTCGGGCAAGCTTTACCTGCAGAAAATATCACTCCCGAATGGCCTCCCAAATTTGCTTACTGAAAGTGACAAAATTATACTTAACGCCGATGACACTACCGTCCTGACAAGACATACATGTGGTCAGAAATACAGAACTGGAAATTGTGAAAACTAAAGATTAGTTCACTTCAAACCAACTTTCCCTTATCCGCTTAAGGACTACGCCCGAGTATGCTCGGGCGGCTATTATGTGCGACAAATCCCACACCCGAGATAACTCGGGCAAGCTTTACCTGCAGAAAAGATCACTCCCGAATGGCCTCCCAAAGTTGCTTACTGAATGTGTCAAAATTATAATTAACGCCGATGACACTACCGTCCTGACAAGACATACATGTGTTTAGAAATACAGAACTGGAAATGGTGATAATTAAAGATTAGTTCACTTCAAACCAACTTTCCCTTAACCGCTTAAGGACTACGCCCGAGTATGTTCGGGCAGCTATTATGTGCGAAAAATCCCACACCCGAGATAGCTCGGGCAGTTAACCTGCAGAAAATATCACTCCCGAATGGCCTACCAAATTTGATTACTGAAAGTGCCAAAATTATACTTTACGCCGATGACACTATCGTCCTGACAAGACATACATGTGGTCAGAAATACAGAACTGGAAATGGTGAGAATTAAAGATTAGTTCACTTCAAACCAACTTTTCCTTATCCGCTTAAGGACTACGCCCGAGTATGCTCGGGCGGCTATTATGTGCGAAAATTCCCACACCCGAGATAACTCGGGCAAGCTTTACCTGCAAAAAATTTAACTCCCGAATGGCCTACCAAATTTGATTACTGAAAGTGCCGAAATTATACTTAACCCCGATGACACTACCGTCCTGACAAGACATACATGTGGTCAGAAATACAGAACTGGAAATGGTGAGAATTAAAGACTAGTTCACTTCAAACCAACTTTCCCTTAACCGCTTAAGGACTACGCCCGAGTATGCTTGGGCGGCTATTATGTGCGAAAATTCCCACACCCGAGATAACTCGGGCAAGCTTTACCTTCAGAAAAGATAACTCCCGAATGGCCTCCCAAATTTGATTACTGAAAGTGCCAAAATTATAATTAACGCCGATTACACTACCGTCCTGACAAGACATACATGTGGTCAGAAATACAGAACTGGAAATGGTGAGAATTAAAGATTAGTTCACTTAAAAAAACTTTTCCTTATCCGCTTAAGGACTACGCCCGAGTATGCTCGGGCGGCTATTATGTGCGAAAATTCCCACACCCGAGATAACTCGGGCATGCTTTACCTGCAGAAAAGATCGCTCCCGAATGGCCTCCCAAATTTGATAACTGAAAGTGCCAAAAATACAATTAACGCCGATGACACCACCGTACTGACAAGACATACATGTGGTCAGAAATACAGAACTGAAAATGGTGAGATTTAAAGATTAGTTCACTTCAAACCAACTTTCCCTTAACCGCTTAAGGACTACGCCCGAGTATGCTTGGGCGGCTATTATGTGCGAAAATTCCCACACCCGAGATAACTCGGGCAAGCTTTACCTTCAGAAAAGATAACTCCCGAATGACCTCCCAAATTTGATTACTGAAAGTGCCAAAATTATAATTAACGCCGATTACACTACCATCCTGACAAGACATACATGTGGTCAGAAATACAGAACTGGAAATGGTGAGAATTAAAGATTAGTTCACTTCAAACCAATTTTTCCTTATCCGCTTAGGAACTACGCCCGAGTATGCTCGGGCGGCTATTATGTGAGAAAATTCCCACACCCGAGATAACTCGAAGAAGCTTTACCTGCAGAAAATTTAACTCCCGAATGGCCTACCAAATTTGATTACTGAGAGTGCCAAAATTATACTTAACGCCAATGACACTACCGTCCTGACAAGACATACATGTGGTCAGAAATACAGAACTGGAAATGGTGAGAATTGAAGACTAGTTCTGTAACGGATCACGTGAAACGCTAGATTTTTAACAAAAAAATATTAAATTTTTAAATTCTTTAACATTCCCCAAATATTTCAATTAATTCATAATAGAAAAAGAAATTCAATTGATAATAGAAAAAAACATAGTAATTAGAAAGTTTGAACCCAGAAGGGCATTTTTGGACTAATGGGTTTGTTTTTAATAAAGTAAATTAATACCGTCAATTCCTAGAATAACCTTTTAAACTTGTTTTCGGGAATTTATGTTTTTTCGTATAAATACACGGCCACCTGTTAGGGACGGGACAGTTGACAGTTGTGAGTTAGACAGTTCCACAGTTCGAGCTATAATCGGGAATTCTCCGGGGTATTCTGGTGCGATATTTGGTGTTACACGTGAATCGGTTTAAACTTATTAAATGTAATTATATTTTGTTCTATTAATATTTGTTAGAAGTTAACTCACCATAATTAACTTCTTTAATTATGGTGAATTGTTTAATAAACTTTAAACTTAATTTTGGTGTTAATATTTTGTAAACCCGTTTCGTTAAATCGCAAGTGTTTAGCAACCTAATACGACTATAAGATGGCCGAGCCGTCGGTTGGTGAGTACCAAATTGTATCATTGAATACACGTATCATATTGTTGAACCCTGGATATAACTCACGCCTAATACCTAAAACTCCTTAATCAGGAATCCTATTTTAATTTGAGAATATCTTTATTCTTACATTCTAGTTTTGGCTTTGATAACAAAATTGTCTTCGGACACTGGCTTCCGGTTTAACGGCCCCTTCCGTCCGGCACGAAGGCTGACAATAGTGTGGTTTTGCCACATTGGAGGCTGGATTGGACGTTAAATCGCCATAATTATCAAAATCATATATGTAAACATTTCGATATGTCTACATAGGTACCACTGAGTACCGGCTCGCTACATATTTGGCAGTAGCGGTGCGATTTAAAAGTAAGAGTATCAAGGGACGCTACATATTTGGTGCCTAGCGGTGGGATTGTTTTAATTTTTGATCCATTTTCAATATGGAAGGGGATTATTTTAATCATTAACATATTTTCAATATGGAATTTTGTACACCTGACATATTTTCCTGAACATTTTTAATTGCCATATTACATTTATTGGCCGTAATATAAATTATTAAAGTTTCCAAAGTTTACCTTTGGTGGTGGCAGCGCTATTTAAACGAAACCTATAGAGATTGAAATAAAAAGGAAAGAATATTTGATATTTGTAATTAGAGTTAGTTACTGTAGAAAATATAGATATTTGCTACAATATTATTTAAATACGTATATAAAGTGTGAATTCTGAGTTGTAAATGACAATTCTGATTTGTCCTGTGTTGTAATAATGGTTAGTGAGAAAAGAAATAGATGAAGTTATGTAGTATTGATAAAAGTAAAGTTTATGAGAAATACGATTTAAATAATTAAAAGGGTGATAAATATCAAATAATTGTAAAAGAATAAATGCTAAATATTCAGATGGTAAAAATATTATTGAATTCTTAATTGAATATTGTTATAAAAATATTATTCTTTCCTTACATTTTTAATTTCAAATCTATTTTCGTAATCCGATTTATAGAACCGACATTTTAAATGATTATCCAAAATCTTATATCTTATCCTTGTTACGAATTACACTTGAAAAAATCCGTTAACTTTGTGGTTTATTTGTAAGAGAATGAATATCCCTCATTCATATATCCATAATTTAAGTTTTAAAAATAACGCAAATAATTGTTGAAAAATAAAATAAATAAATAAATCTTTATTAAAGGTAAATAATAAATTGTAAGAATACAGTTATCGAGCAGATTTATTTTATTGGCAGTTAGAACAAAAGATTTGTTCTTAGAAATATTTTGGGAAAAAAAAGATAAGTAAAAAATTGCTTTCCTTACCCTGTGTGCCACTTAGGCAACGGGAACATAATGGTTTTTTGATGTCTAGTATGAAACAAAAATAAACCATAATAGTCGATTTATTTTGAAGCGTAGTTAAAACTTAAATAAATTCATAAATACATTAAAATGTACTTAATGTGTGAATATAATTGTTGGAATTTTCAAGTGCATTTCTAGTTCCTAATTATGATTACATCTTAATTATAATTAATCACCATCCAGGGAGTATCAGCTGCTTTGGCATCACTGATACGAAAAGTGCATTATGATATGTGTATTTTGTGTACTTTTGCCACCGACGGTCCATCATGACCACGTGTAGCATCAGGTTTCGACCAGAGTACCTCTGGAATTCAACCGATAACGTCCTTCGTATATCCCGGTACATTGGACAATATCGACAAGTACGATGGGCACGAAAACATCAAGGAGTTCTTATCAGTCATCGAGAGCACAGGAAGACTTTATCAGTGGACTGACATCCAGAAGGCTGATGTATATAGTATAAAATTAATAGAGAACGCACGCTTTTTTCTTGAGTCCGAAACAGAACTTCAGACCACTCAAGACTGGAAATTAACCAAAAAGAAAATTAATTGAGAAATTCATAGTAAAGAAGACTCCGGCTCAATGTCTCAGAGAATTTTTATAATTGCAGTCAACGACGAAATGAGAAGGTTAGGGATTTCCTGGCAAGACTTAAAATAGCAGGAAATAAGACACAAGACGTCAACAACAGAAATAGAGATCAAGCTACAACGCAACAATATGAAGCACACTTACTGATCCGTTTCATGGATGAATTAATTGGGGCGAATTTCCTACAACATTACCAAATGTGCATCTCCTGGAAGAAAGGAACCGTCGAAATTGAAAGTTTTTAAATTCAAATGAGATATTTAAATCAGATTCCGCAGATCGTGGAAAGCAAAATAGGGAAGTTTACCCAATGAGAGGACAATCCATTAGATGGCCATATACGTGAGTCAGAATAAAATAAAATTATAATTTCGAGGGTGGAGTCCAAGCAACAATCAATGAGCAAAACGACGCCGCTAGAAGGAAGACAAGAAAAAATAGAAAAGGATCCACAAAATGTGTGTATAAACATGTTGTCTGAGAACCCGGCCGGTAGGATTAACCATGCATCTGTTTGCAATGGCCACCCTGATGATAGCGTCAACTCATCAGACCTAAAGATGAGCCCGCCCGAACAAGCAGTTAGGTCCTGCTATGTTCGAGTACAACGGACGATCACTACTCCCCGTGAAGTGAGCCCCTTACTTTCTGCAGGCCAGATGAAATGATAGAAGATGAATTTGTCTACGTAGAGCCTTGCGCAATAGGGTTGCCCAACATCTACTCGTCCATTAAATAAATCACCAGGAGTTGCAAATAATGTTAGTTAATCCAACAGAAGTACCAATTATGATTGGTAAAAGAGAAATCGTGGCGACTGTTAACCCAGTACGCGTAGACGATAAAAGAGAAATCGTGGCGACTGTTAACCCAGTACGCGTAGACGATAAAAGAGAATTCGTGGCGACTGTTAACCCAGTACGCGTAGACGAAAAAAGAGAATTCGTGGCGACTGTTAACCCAGTACGCGTAGACGAAACAAGAGAAATCG
The DNA here is from genome assembly GCA_963971575.1 of Liopterus haemorrhoidalis. NCBI lineage: Eukaryota > Metazoa > Arthropoda > Insecta > Coleoptera > Dytiscidae > Liopterus > Liopterus haemorrhoidalis. The sequence continues at coordinate 54,075,190 of OZ020611.1, forward strand.
TGGCGACTGTTAACCCAGTACGCGTAGACGATAAAAGAGAATTCGTGGCGACTGTTAACCCAATACGCGTAGACGAAAAAAGATAAATCGTGGCGACTGTTAACCCAGTACGCGTAGACGATAAAAGAGAAATCGTGGCGACTGTTAACCCAGTACGCGTAGACGATAAAAGAGAAATCGTGGCGACTGTTAACCCAGTACGCGTAGACGATGATAGAATATCTGTTTTGCCAGTTCACGCAGTATTAGAGCGTGAAACGATAAATGAGAAACCAAGGTGTTGCTTGACCACCCACGAAAACGAAAATTGCAAAATCGCGAAGGAAAGCGAAACGAAAACGAATAACACAATGAAAAAAAGTACGAGAAGATATTAATTTGGATAATATGTGTGCAGACGTCGCACATGCAGTTATGACCTCTAATAGAAAAATGCAGATATATTCCATACCGAGAATAATTTAAAATTTACTAACCTCGTGATACATAGGATCCTGACGGAAGAATACCCCCAAATACAAACGTGCTAGAAGAAAAAAAAAAAAAACAAACACATACAAATGAGACACAAAAAGAAGAACCAAATAAGGAGCAAATTCAAAATAATCTAGAAGAAAAACAACAAGAAGTTCCAAACGAGCGAGAAGATGAAGAACAGTCTGAACCTGAAGATAGAAGTCACGATGAAACCCCATCAACAAACCCAATTGCCCATCGTACTCGAAGTCGTGGTCCAGCACCAGAACTTCCACCAGTTCCTGGATTCGGGAACGAAACTAGTCGTAGAAAAAAAAAAGTTTTTTAATAATTTTACAGGATTATTAGTGATAATCCTTGGCTGTTTACCAACAAGGGGATTGCCATCGCCGAATCGACCACCGATATTCCAGCACTCCTGACCGTGGACCCGATTAAAGAAGTTGCCGACCAGCAGAAGTTAATTTTCGATCCGCAGCCCGTTCTCCGAGAAATGGATGCCGATCTACCTACTCATCTAATGGAAACCTTAGACGCAGACCAGTATAGGCACACCAGACAGCTAGCCCAGGCCCAGAAATCCCCGTCTCTCTGGCTTATAGTCTTAGCCAGCATTTTGGGAAGTCTATTAACCATAGGTTCTATCGCTGGTATCCACATTCGAGTTCACTTCTACCGCAAGCATCTGCAAGGTTGATTCCGATTAGCAGTCGCAAGAGGGAAGAGGGATTCCCATTAGCAGTCGCAAGAGGCAAGAGGGATTCCCATCAGCAGTCAAGAGGGATGAAGACTGCCATACCGAGATGTTCCCCTACAAATTACGCCCCAATTGGTATTCAGCCGACATCAAGTATTTATCCCCCCTTTAGACTCTTCTCTTACATGAAGTTTCTAAAATATCTGAGGATCCTTGGAAAAGGTGTCCATCCATAGAAAAGGATGAACACTTTTTAAAAGGAGGAAGCAATGTAACGGTTCACGTGAAACGCTAGATTTTTAACAAAAAAATATTAAATTTTTAAATTCATTAACATTCCCCAAATATTTCAATTAATTCATAATAGAAAAAGAAATTCAATTGATAATAGAAAAAAACATAGTAATTAGAAAATTTGAACCCAGAAGGGCATTTTTGGACTAATGGGTTTGTTTTTAATAAAGTAAATTAATACCGTCAATTCCTAGAATAACCTTTTAAACTTGTTTTCGGGAATTTATGTTTTTTCGTATAAATACACGGCCACCTGTTAGGGACGGGACAGTTGACAGTTGTGAGTTAGACAGTTCCACAGTTCGAGCTATAATCGGGAATTCTCCGGGGTATTCTGGTGCGATATTTGGTGTTACACGTGAATCGGTTTAAACTTATTAAATGTAATTATATTTTGTTCTATTAATATTTGTTAGAAGTTAACTCACCATAATTAACTTCTTTAATTATGGTGAATTGTTTAATAAACTTTAAACTTAATTTTGGTGTTAATATTTTGTAAACCCGTTTCGTTAAATCCCAAGTGTTTAGCAACCTAATACGACTATAAGATGGCCGAGCCGTCGGTTGGTGAGTACCAAATTGTATCATTGAATACACGTATCATATTGTTGAACCCTGGATATAACTCACGCCTAATACCTAAAACTCCTTAATCAGGAATCCTATTTTAATTTGAGAATATCTTTATTCTTACATTCTAGTTTTGGCTTTGATAACAAAATTGTCTTCGGACACTGGCTTCCGGTTTAACGGCCCCTTCCGTCCGGCACGAAGGCTGAAAATAGTGTGGTTTTGCCACATTGGAGGCTGGATTGGACGTTAAATCGCCATAATTATCAAAATCATATATGTAAACATTTCGATATGTCTACATAGGTACCACTGAGTACCGGCTCGCTACATATTTGGCAGTAGCGGTGCGATTTAAAAGTAAGAGTATCAAGGGACGCTACATATTTGGTGCCTAGCGGTGGGATTGTTTTAATTTTTGATCCATTTTCAATATGGAAGGGGATTATTTTAATCATTAACATATTTTCAATATGGAATTTTGTACACCTGACATATTTTCCTGAACATTTTTAATTGCCATATTACATTTATTGGCCGTAATATAAATTATTAAAGTTTCCAAAGTTTACATAGGTACCACTGAGTACCGGCTCGCTACATATTTGGCAGTAGCGGTGCGATTTAAAAGTAAGAGTATCAAGGGACGCTACAGTTCACTTCAAACCAACTTTCCCTTAACCGCTTAAGGACTACGCCCGAGTATGCTCGGGCGGCTATTATGTGCGAAAATTCCCACACCCGAGATAACTCGGGCAAGCTTTACCTGCAGAAAATATCACTCCCGAATGGCCTACCAAATTTGACTACTGAAAGTGCCGAAATTATACTTTACGCCGATGACACTACCGTCCTGACAAGACATACATGTGGTCAGAAATACAGAACTGGAAATGGTGAGAACTAAAGATTAGTTCACTTCAAACCAACTTTTCCTTATCCGCTTAGGAACTACGCCCAAATATGCTCAGGCGGCTATTATGTGCAAAAATTCCCACACCCGAGATAACTCGGGCAAGCTTTACCTGCAGAAAATATCACTCCCGAATGGCCTACCAAATTTGATTACTGAAAGTGCCAAAATTATACTTTACGCCGATGACACTACCGTCCTGACCAGACATACATGTGGTCAGAAATACAGAACTGGAAATGGTGAGAATTAAAGAGTAATTCACTTCAAACCAACTTTTCCTTATCCGCTTAAGAACTACGCCCGAGTATGCTCGGGCGGCTGTTATAATCGAAAATTCCCACACCCGAGATAACTCGGGCAAGCTTTACCTGCAGAAAATTTAACTCCCGAATGGCCTACCAAATTTGATTACTGAAAGTGCCGAAATTATACTTAACGCCGATGACACTACCGTCCTGACAAGACATACATGTGGTCAGAAATACAGAACTGGAAATGGTGAGAATTAAAGACTAGTTCACTTCAAACCGACTTTCCCTTAACCGCTTAAGGACTACGCCCGAGTATGCTTGGGCGGCTATTATGTGCAAAAATTTTCACACCCGAGATAACTCGGGCAAGCTTTACCTGCAGAAAAGATCACTCCCGAATGGCCTCACAAATTTGATTACTGAAAGAGCTAAAATTATACTTTACGCCGATGACACTACCGTCCTGACAAGACATACATGTGGTCAGAAATACAGAACTGGAAATGGTGAGAACTAAAGATTAGTTCACTTCAAACCAACTTTCCTTTAACCGCTTAAGGACTACGCCCGAGTATGCTCGGGCGGCTGTTATAATCGAAAATTCCCACACCCGAGATAACTCGGGCAAGCTTTACCTGCAGAAAATTTAACTCCCGAATGGCCTACCAAATTTGATTACTGAAAGTGCCGAAATTATACTTAACGCCGATGACACTACCGTCCTGACAAGACATACATGTGGTCAGAAATACAGAACTGGAAATGGTGAGAATTAAAGACTAGTTCACTTCAAACCGACTTTCCCTTAACCGCTTAAGGACTACGCCCGAGTATGCTCGGGCGGCTATTATGTGCAAAAATTTTCACACCCGAGATAACTCGGGCAAGCTTTACCTGCAGAAAAGATCACTCCCGAATGGCCTCACAAATTTGATTACTGAAAGAGCTAAAATTATACTTTACGCCGATGACACTACCGTCCTGACAAGACATACATGTGGTCAGAAATACAGAACTGGAAATGGTGAGAACTAAAGATTAGTTCACTTCAAACCAACTTTCCTTTAACCGCTTAAGGACTACGCCCGAGTAGGCTCGGGCGGCTATTATGTGCGAAAATTCCCACACCTTAGATAACTCGGGCAAGTTTTACCTGCAGAAAAGATCACTTCCGAATGGCCTCCCAAATTTGATTACTGAAAGTGCTAAAATTATACTTTACGCCGATGACACTACCGTCCTGACAAGACATACATGTGGTCAGAAATACAGAACTGGAAATGGTGAGAATTAAAGATTAGTTCACTTCAAACCAACTTTTCCTTATCCGCTTAAGGACTACGCCCGAGTATGCTCGGGCGGCTTTTATGTGCGAAAATTCCCACACCCGAGATAACTCGGGCAAGCTTTACCTGCAGAAAAGTTAACTCCCGAATGGCCTACCAAATTTGATTACTGAAAGTGTCAAAATTATACTTTACGCCGATGACACTACCGTCCTGACAAGACATACGTGTGATCAGAAATACAGAACTGGAAATGGTGAGAATTAAAGATTAGTTCACTTCAAACCAACTTTCCTTTAACCGCTTAAGGACTACGCCCGAGTAGGCTCGGGCGGCTATTATGTGCGAAAATTCCCACACCTTATATAATTCAGGCAAGTTTTACCTGCAGAAAAGATCACTTCCGAATGGCCTCCCAAATTTGCTTACTGAAAGTGACAAAATTATACTTAACGCCGATGACACTACCGTCCTGACAAGACATACATGTGGTCAGAAATACAGAACTGGAAATGGTGAGAATTAAAAATTAGTTCACTTCAAACCAACTTTCCCTTATCCGCTTAAGGACTACGCCCGAGTATGCTCGGGCGGCTATTATGTTCGAACATTCCCACACCCGAGATAACTCGGGCAAGCTTTACCTGCAGGAAATATCACTCCCGAATGGCCTCCCAAATTTGAATACTGAAAGTGCCCAAAATATACTTTACGCCGATGACACTACCGTCCTGACAAGACACACATGTGGTCAGAAATTCAGAACTGGAAGTGGTGAGAATTAAAGATTAGTTCACTTCAAACCAACTTTCCCTTAACCGCTTAAGGACTACACCCGAGTATGCTCGGGCGGCTATTATGTGCGAAAATTCCCACACCCGAGATAACTCGGGCAAGCTTTACCTGCAGAAAACATCACACCCGAATGGCCTTCCAAATTTGATTACTGAAAGTGCCAAAATTATTCTTTACGCCGATGACACTACCGTCCTGACAAGACACACATGTGGTCAGAAATACAGAACTGGAAGTGGTGAGAATTAAAGATTAGTTCACTTCAAACCAACTGTCCCTTAACCGCTTAAGGACTACGCCCGAGTATGCTCGGGTGATGCTCGGGCGGCTATTATGTGCGAAAATTCCCACGACCGAGATAACTCGGGCAATTTTTACCTGCAGAAAACATCACTCCCGAATGCCCTACCAAATTTGATTACTGAAAGTGCCAAAATTATACTTAACGCCGATGACACTACCGTCCTGACAAGACATACATCTGGTCAGAAATACACAACTGGAAATGGTGAGAATTAAAGATTAGTTCACTTCAAACCAACTTTCCCTTAACCGCTTATTGACTACGCCCGAGTATTCTCGGGCGGCTATTATGTGCAAAAATTCCCACACCCGAGATAACTCGGGCAAGCTTTACCTGCAGAAAAGATCACTCCCGAATGGCCTCCCAAATTTGCTTACTGAAAGTGACAAAATTATACTTAACGCCGATTACACTACCGTCCTGACAAGACATACATGTGGTCAGAAATACAGAACTGGAAATGGTAAAAATTAAAAATTAGTTCACTTCAAACCAACTTTCCCTTATCCGCTTAAGGACTACGCCCGAGTATGCTCGGGCGGCTATTATGTTCGAACATTCCCACACCCGAGATAACTCGGGCAAGCTTTACCTAGAGAAAAGATCACTTGCGAATGGCCTCCCAAATTTGCTTACTGAAAGTGACAAAATTATACTTAACGCCGATGACACTACCGTCCTGACAAGACATACATGTGGTCAGAAATACAGAACTGGAAATGGTGAGAATTAAAGATTAGTTCACTTCAAACCAACTTTTCCTTATCTGCTTAAGGACTACGCCCGAGTATGCTCGGGCGGCTATTATGTGTGAAAATTCCCACACTCGAGATAACTCGGGCAAGTTTTACCTGCAGAAAATATCACTCCCGAATGGCCTACCAAATTTGATTACTGAAAGTGCCAAAATTATACTTAACGCCGATGTAACTACCGTCCTGGCAAGACAAACATGTGGTCAGAAATACAAAACTGGAAATGGTGAGAACTAAAGATTAGTTAACTTCAAACCAACTTTCCCTTATCCGCTCCAGGACTACGCCCGAGTATACTCGGGCGGCTATTATGTGCGAAAAGTCCTACACCCGAGATAACTCGGGCAAGTTTTACCTGCAGAAAATATCACTCCCGAATGGCCTACCAAATTTGATTAATGAAAGTGCCAAAATTATACTTTACGCCGATGACACTACCGTCCTGACAAGACATACATGTGGTCAGAAATTCAGAACTGGAAATGGTGAGAATTAAAGAGTAGTTCACTTCAAACCAACTTTCCCTTATCCGCTTAAAAACTACGCCCGAGTATGCTCGGGTGGCTATTATGTGCGAAAAATCCCACACCCGAGATAACTCGGGCAAGCTTTACCTGCAGAAAATATCACTCCCGAATGGCCTCCCAAAGTTGCTTACTGAAAGTGTCAAAATTATAATTAACGCCGATGACACTACCGTCCTGACAAGACATACATGTGTTTAGAAATACAGAGCTGGAAATGGTGAGAATTAAAGGTAAGTTCACTTCAAACCAACTTTCCCTTAACCGCTTAAGGACTACGCCCGAGTATGTTCGGGCAGCTATTGAGTGCGAAAATTCCCACACCCGAGATAACTCGGGCAAGCTTTACCTGCAGAAAATATCACTCCCGAATGGCCTACCAAATTTGATTACTGAAAGTGCTAAAATTATACTTTACGCCGATGACACTTCCGTCCTGACAAGACATACATGTGGTCAGAAATACGGAACTGGAAATGGTGAGAATTAAAGATTAGTTCACTTCAAACCAACTTTTCCTTATCCGCTTAAGGACTACGCCCGAGTATGCTCGGGCGGCTTTTATGTGCGAAAATTCCCACACCCGAGATAACTCGGGCAAGCTTTACCTGCAGAAAATATCACTCCCGAATGGCCTACCAAATTTGATTACTGAAAGTATCAAAATTATACTTTACGCCGATGACACTACCGTCCTGACAAGACATACATGTGGTCAGAAATACAGAACTGGAAATGGTGAGAATTAAAGATTAGTTCACTTCAATTCAACTTTCCCTTAACCGCTTAAGGACTACGCCCGAGTAGGCTCGGACGGTTATTATGTGCGAAAATTCCCACACCCGAGATAACTCGGGCAAGCTTTACCTGCAGAAAATATAACTCCCGAATGGCCTTCTAAATTTGATTACTGAAAGTGCCAAAATTATTCTTTACGCCGATGACACTACCGTCCTGACAAAACACACATGTGGTCAGAAATACAGAACTGGAAGTGGTGAGAATTAAAGATTAGTTTACTTCAAACCAACTTTCCCTTATCCGCTTAAGGACTACGCCCGAGTATGCTCGGGCGGCTATTATGTGAGAAAATTCCCACACCCGAGATAACTCGGGCAAGCTTTACCTGCAGAAAAGATTATTCCCGAATGGCCTCCCAAATGTGCTTACTGAAAGTGCCAAAATTATACTTAACGCCGATGACACTACCGTCCTGACAAGACATACATGTGGTCAGAAATACAGAACTGGAAATGGTGAGAATTGAAGATTAGTTTACTTCAACCAACTTTTCCTTATCCGCTTAAGGACTACGCCCGAGTATGCTCGGGCGGCGATTATGTGCGAAAATTCCCACACCCGAGATAACTCGGGCAAGCTCTACCTGAAGAAAATATCACTCCCGACTGGCCACCCAAATTTGTTAACGAAAGTGCCAAAATTATACTTAACGCCGATGACACTACCGTCCTGACAAGACATACATGTGGTCAGAAATACAGAACTGGAAATGGTGAGAATTAAGGATTAGTTCACTTCTAACCAACTTTCGCTTAACCGCTTAAGGACTACGCCCGAGTATGCTCGGGCGGCTATTATGTGCAAAAATTCCCACACCCGAGATAACTCGGGCAAGCTTTACCTGCAGAAAATATCACTCCCGAATGGCCTCCCAAATTTGCTTACTGAAAGTGACAAACTTATAATTAACGCCGATTACACTACAGTCCTGACAAGACATACATGTGGTCAGAAATACAGAACTGGAAATGGTGAGAATTAAAGATTAGTTCACTTCAAACCAACTTTCCCTTATCCGCTTATAGACTACGCCTGAATATGCTTTGGCGGCGGTTATGTGCAAAAATTCCCACACCCGAGATAACTCGGGCAAGCTTTACCTGCAGAAAATATCACTCCCGAATGGCCTACCAAATTTGATTACTCAAAGTGCTAAAATTATACTTTACGCCGATGACACTACCGTCCTGACAAGACATACATGTGGTCAGAAATACAGAACTGGAAATTGTGAGAACTAAAGATTAGTTCACTTCAAACCAACTTTCCCTTATCCGCTTAAGGACTACGCCCGAGTATGCTCGGGAAGCTATTATGTGCGACAAATCCCACACCCGAGATAACTCGGGCAAGCTTTACCTGCAGAAAAGATCACTCCCGAATGGCCTCCCAAAGTTGCTTACTGAAAGTGTCAAAATAATAATTAACGCCGATGACACTACCGTCCTGACAAGACATACATGTGTTTAGAAATACAGAACGGGAAATGGTGAGAATTAAAGATTAGTTCACTTCAAACCAACTTTCCCTTAACCGCTTAAGGACTACGCCCGAGTATGTTCGGGCAGCTATTATTTGCGAAAATTCCCACACCCGAGATAGCTCGGGCAGTTAACCTGCAGAAAATATCACTCCCGAATGGCCTACCAAATTTGATTACTGAAAGTGCCAAAATTATACTTTACGCCGATGACACTATCGTCCTGACAAGACATACATGTGGTCAGAAATACAGAACTGGAAAAGGTGAGAATTAAAGATAAGTTCACTTCAAACCAACTTTTCCTTATCCGCTTAAGGACTACGCCCGAGTATGCTCGGGCGGCTATTATGTGCGAAAATTCCCACACCCGAGATAACTCGGGCAAGCTTTACCTGCAGAAAATTTAACTCTCGAATGGCCTACCAAATTTGATTACTGAAAGTGCCGAAATTATACTTAACGCCGATGACACTACCGTCCTGCCAAGACATACATGTGGTCAGAAATACAGAACTGGAAATGGTGAGAATTAAAGACTAGTTCACTTCAAACCGACTTTCCCTTAACCGCTTAAGGACTACGCCCGAGTATGCTCGGGCGGCTATTATGTGCAAAAATTTTCACACCCGAGATAACTCGGGCAAGCTTTACCTGCAGAAAAGATCACTCCCGAATGGCCTCACAAATTTGATTACTGAAAGAGCTAAAATTATACTTTACGCCGATGACACTACCGTCCTGACAAGACATACATGTGGTCAGAAATACAGAACTGGAAATGGTGAGAACTAAAGATTAGTTCACTTCAAACCAACTTTCCTTTAACCGCTTAAGGACTACGCCCGAGTAGGCTCGGGCGGCTATTATGTGCGAAAATTCCCACACCTTAGATAACTCGGGCAAGTTTTACCTGCAGAAAAGATCACTTCCGAATGGCCTCCCAAATTTGATTACTGAAAGTGCTAAAATTATACTTTACGCCGATGACACTACCGTCCTGACAAGACATACATGTGGTCAGAAATACAGAACTGGAAATGGTGAGAATTAAAGATTAGTTCACTTCAAACCAACTTTTCCTTATCCGCTTAAGGACTACGCCCGAGTATGCTCGGGCGGCTTTTATGTGCGAAAATTCCCACACCCGAGATAACTCGGGCAAGCTTTACCTACAGAAAAGTTAACTCCCGAATGGCCTACCAAATTTGATTACTGAAAGTGTCAAAATTATACTTTACGCCGATGACACTACCGTCCTGACAAGACATACGTGTGGTCAGAAATACAGAACTGGAAATGGTGAGAATTAAAGATTAGTTCACTTCAAACCAACTTTCCTTTAACCGCTTAAGGACTACGCCCGAGTAGGCTCGGGCGGCTATTATGTGCGAAAATTCCCACACCTTATATAATTCGGGCAAGTTTTACCTGCAGAAAAGATCACTTCCGAATGGCCTCCCAAATTTGCTTACTGAAAGTGACAAAATTATACTTAACGCCGATGACACTACCGTCCTGACAAGACATACATGTGGTCAGAAATACAGAACTGGAAATGGTGAGAATTAAAAATTAGTTCACTTCAAACCAACTTTCCCTTATCCGCTTAAGGACTACGCCCGAGTATGCTCGGGCGGCTATTATGTTCGAACATTCCCACACCCGAGATAACTCGGGCAAGCTTTACCTGCAGGAAATATCACTCCCGAATGGCCTCCCAAATTTGAATACTGAAAGTGCCCAAAATATACTTTACGCCGATGACACTACCGTCCTGACAAGACACACATGTGGTCAGAAATTCAGAACTGGAAGTGGTGAGAATTAAAGATTAGTTCACTTCAAACCAACTTTCCCTTAACCGCTTAAGGACTACACCCGAGTATGCTCGGGCGGCTATCATGTGCGAAAATTACCACACCCGAGATAACTCGGGCAAGCTTTACCTGCAGAAAATATCACACCCGAATGGCCTTCCAAATTTGATTACTGAAAGTGCAAAAATTATTCTTTACGCCGATGACACTACCGTCCTGACAAGACACACATGTGGTCAGAAATACAGATCTGGAAGTGGTGAGAATTAAAGATTAGTTCACTTCAAACCAACTTTCCCTTAACCGCTTAAGGACTACGCCCGAGTATGCTCGGGCGATGCTCGGGCGGCTATTATGTGCGAAAATTCCCACGACCGAGATAACTCGGGCAAGCTTTACCTGCAGAAAAGATCACTCCCGAATGCCCTACCAAATTTGATTACTGAAAGTGCCAAAATTATACTTTACGCCGATGACACTACCGTCCTGACAAGACATACATCTGGTCAGAAATACATAACTGGAAATGGTGAGAATTAAAGATTAGTTCACTTCAAACCAACTTTCCCTTAACCGCTTATTGACTACGCCCGAGTATGCTCGGGCGGCTATTATGTGCAAAAATTCCCACACCCGAGATAACTCGGGCAAGCTTTACCTGCAGAAAAGATCACTCCCGAATGGCCTCCCAAATTTGCTTACTGAAAGTGACAAAATTATACTTTACGCCGATGACATTACCGTCCTGACAAGACATACATGTGGTCAGAAATACAGAACTGGAAATGGTTAGAATTAAAGATTAGTTCACTTTTAACCAACTTTCCCTTATCCGCTTAAGGACTACGCCCGAGTATGCTCGGGCGGCTATTATGTTCGAAAATTCCCACACCCGAGATAACTCGGGCAAGCTTTACCTAGAGAAAAGATCACTTGCGAATGGCCTCCCAAATTTGCTTACTGAAAGTGACAAAATTATACTTACCGCCGATGACACTACCGTCCTGACAAGACATACATGTGGTCAGAAATACAGAACTGGAAATGGTGAGAATTAAAGATTAGTTCACTTCAAACCAACTTTTCCTTATCTGCTTAAGGACTACGCCCGAGTATGCTCGGGCGGCTATTATGTGTGAAAATTCCCACACTCGAGATAACTCGGGCAAGTTTTACCTGCAGAAAATATCACTCCCGAATGGCCTACCAAATTTGATTACTGAAAGTGCCAAAATTATACTTAACGCCGATGACACAACCGTCCTGGCAAGACAAACATGTGGTCAGAAATACAGACCTGGAAATGGTGAGAACTAAAGATTAGTTCACTTCAAACCAACTTTCCCTTATCCGCTCCAGGACTACGCCCGAGTATACTCGGGCGGCTATTATGTGCGAAAAGTCCTACACCCGAGATAACTCGGGCAAGTTTTACCTGCAGAAAATATCACTCCCGAATGGCCTACCAAATTTGATTACTGAAAGTGCCAAATTTATACTTTACGCCGATGACACTACCGTCCTGACAAGACATTCATGTGGTCAGAAATTGAGAACTGGAAATGGTGAGAATTAAAGATTAGTTCACTTCAAACCAACTTTCCCTTATCCGCTTAAAAACTACGCCCGAGTATGCTCGGGCGGCTATTATGTGCGAAAAATCCCACACCCGAGATAACTCGGGCAAGCTTTACCTGCAGAAAATATCACTCCCGAATGGCCTCCCAAAGTTGCTTACTGAAAGTGTCAAAATTATAATAAACGCCGAAGACACTACCGTCCTGACAAGACATACATGTGTTTAGAAATACAGAGCTGGAAATGGTGAGAATTAAAGGTAAGTTCACTTCAAACCAACTTTCCCCTATCCGCTTAAGGACTACGCCCGAGTATGCTTTGGCGGCTATTATGAGCAAAAATTCCCACACCCGAGATAACTCGGGCAAGCTTTACCTGCAGAAAATTTAACTCCCGAATGGCCTACCAAATTTGATTACTGAAAGTGCCGAAATGATACTTAACGCCGATGACACTACCGTCCTGACAAGACATACATGTGGTCAGAAATACAGAACTGGAAATGATGAGAATTAAAGACTAGTTCACTTCAAACCAACTTTCCCTTAACCGCTTAAGGACTACGCCCGAGTATGTTCGGGCAGCTATTGAGTGCGAAAATTCCCACACCCGAGATAACTCGGGCAAGCTTTACCTGCAGAAAATATCACTCCCGAATGGCCTACCAAATTTGATTACTGAAAGTGCTAAAATTATACTTTACGCCGATGACACTTCCGTCCTGACAAGACATACATGTGGTCAGAAATACAGAACTGGAAATGGTGAGAATTAAAGATTAGTTCACTTCAAACCAACTTTTCCTTATCCGCTTAAGGACTACGCCCGAGTATGCTCGGGCGGCTTTTATGTGCGAAAATTCCCACACCCGAGATAACTCGGGCAAGCTTTACCTGCAGAAAGTTTCACTCCCGAATGGCCTACCAAATTTGATTACTGAAAGTATCAAAATTATACTTTACGCCGATGACACTACCGTCCTGACAAGACATACATGTGGTCAGAAATACAGAACTGGAAATGGTGAGACTTAAAGATTAGTTCACTTCAAACCAACTTTCCCTTAACCGCTTAAGGACTACGCCCGAGTAGGCTCGGGCGGCTATTATGTGCGAAAATTCCCACACCCGAGATAACTCGGGCAAGTTTTACCTGCAGAAAATATCACTCCCGAATGGCCTCCCAAATTTGCTTACTGAAAGTGACAAAATTATACTTAACGCCGATGACACTACCGTCCTGACAAGACATACATGTGGTCAGAAATACAGAACTGGAAATGGTGAGAATTAAAGATTAGTTCACTTCAAACCAACTTTCCCTTATCCGCTTAAGGACTACGCCCGAGTATGCTCGGGCGGTTATTATGTGCTAAATTTCCCACACCCGAGATAACTCGGGCAAGCTTTACCTGCAGAAAATATCACTCCCGAATGGCCTCCCAAATTTGATTACTGAAAGTGCCAAAATTATACTTTACGCCGATGACACTACCGTCCTGACAAGACATACATGTGGTCAGAAATACAGAACTGGAAATGGTGAGAATTAAAGAGTAATTCAATTCAAACCAACTTTTCCTTATCCGCTTAAGAACTACGCCCGAGTATGCTCGGGCGGCTGTTATAATCGAAAATTCCCACACCCGAGATAACTCGGGCAAGCTTTACCTGCAGAAAATTTAACTCCCGAATGGCCTACCAAATTTGATTACTGAAAGTGCCGAAATTATACTTAACGCCGATGACACTACCGTCCTGACAAGACATACATGTGGTCAGAAATACAGAACTGGAAATGGTGAGAATTAAAGATTAGTTCACTTCAAACCAACTTTCCCTTATCCGCTTAATGACTACGCCCGAGTATGCTCGGACGGTTATTATGTGCTAAATTTCCCACACCCGAGATAACTCGGGCAAGCTTTACCTGCAGAAAATATCACTTCCGAATGGCCTCCCAAATTTGATTACTGAAAGTGCCAAAATTATACTTTACACCGATGACACTACCGTCCTGACAAGACACACATGTGGTCAGAAATTCAGAACTGGAAGTGGTGAGAATTAAAGATTAGTTCACTACAAACCAACTTTCCCTTAACCGCTTAAGGACTACGCCCGAGTATGCTCCGGCGGCTATTATGTGCGAAAATTCCCACACCCGAGATAACTCAGGCAAGCTTTACCTGAAGAAAATATCACGCCCGAATGGCCTCCCAAATTTGATTACTGAAAGTGCCAAAATTATACTTAACGCCGATGACACTACCGTCCTGACAAGACACACATGTGGTCAGAAATTCAGAACTGGAAGAGGTGAGAATTAAAGATTAGTTCACTTCAAACCAACTTTCCCTTAACCGCTTATTGACTACGCCCGAGTATGCTCGGGCGGCTATTATGTGCAAAAATTCCCACACCCGAGATAACTCGGGCAAGCTTTACCTGCAGAAAAGATCACTCCCGAATGGCCTCCCAAATTTGCTTACTGAAAGTGACAAAATTATACTTTACGCCGATGACATTACCGTCCTGACAAGACATACATGTGGTCAGAAATACAGAACTGGAAATGGTTAGAATTAAAGATTAGTTCACTTTTAACCAACTTTCCCTTATCCGCTTAAGGACTACGCCCGAGTATGCTCGGGCGGCTATTATGTTCGAAAATTCCCACACCCGAGATAACTCGGGCAAGCTTTACCTAGAGAAAAGATCACTTGCGAATGGCCTCCCAAATTTGCTTACTGAAAGTGACAAAATTATACTTACCGCCGATGACACTACCGTCCTGACAAGACATACATGTGGTCAGAAATACAGAACTGGAAATGGTGAGAATTAAAGATTAGTTCACTTCAAACCAACTTTTCCTTATCTGCTTAAGGACTACGCCCGAGTATGCTCGGGCGGCTATTATGTGTGAAAATTCCCACACTCGAGATAACTCGGGCAAGTTTTACCTGCAGAAAATATCACTCCCGAATGGCCTACCAAATTTGATTACTGAAAGTGCCAAAATTATACTTAACGCCGATGACACAACCGTCCTGGCAAGACAAACATGTGGTCAGAAATACAGACCTGGAAATGGTGAGAACTAAAGATTAGTTCACTTCAAACCAACTTTCCCTTATCCGCTCCAGGACTACGCCCGAGTATACTCGGGCGGCTATTATGTGCGAAAAGTCCTACACCCGAGATAACTCGGGCAAGTTTTACCTGCAGAAAATATCACTCCCGAATGGCCTACCAAATTTGATTACTGAAAGTGCCAAATTTATACTTTACGCCGATGACACTACCGTCCTGACAAGACATTCATGTGGTCAGAAATTCAGAACTGGAAATGGTGAGAATTAAAGATTAGTTCACTTCAAACCAACTTTCCCTTATCCGCTTAAAAACTACGCCCGAGTATGCTCGGGCGGCTATTATGTGCGAAAAATCCCACACCCGAGATAACTCGGGCAAGCTTTACCTGCAGAAAATATCACTCCCGAATGGCCTCCCAAAGTTGCTTACTGAAAGTGTCAAAATTATAATAAACGCCGAAGACACTACCGTCCTGACAAGACATACATGTGTTTAGAAATACAGAGCTGGAAATGGTGAGAATTAAAGGTAAGTTCACTTCAAACCAACTTTCCCCTCTCCGCTTAAGGACTACGCCCGAGTATGCTTTGGCGGCTATTATGAGCAAAAATTCCCACACCCGAGATAACTCGGGCAAGCTTTACCTGCAGAAAATTTAACTCCCGAATGGCCTACCAAATTTGATTACTGAAAGTGCCGAAATGATACTTAACGCCGATGACACTACCGTCCTGACAAGACATACATGTGGTCAGAAATACAGAACTGGAAATGATGAGAATTAAAGACTAGTTCACTTCAAACCAACTTTCCCTTAACCGCTTAAGGACTACGCCCGAGTATGTTCGGGCAGCTATTGAGTGCGAAAATTCCCACACCCGAGATAACTCGGGCAAGCTTTACCTGCAGAAAATATCACTCCCGAATGGCCTACCAAATTTGATTACTGAAAGTGCTAAAATTATACTTTACGCCGATGACACTTCCGTCCTGACAAGACATACATGTGGTCAGAAATACAGAACTGGAAATGGTGAGAATTAAAGATTAGTTCACTTCAAACCAACTTTTCCTTATCCGCTTAAGGACTACGCCCGAGTATGCTCGGGCGGCTTTTATGTGCGAAAATTCCCACACCCGAGATAACTCGGGCAAGCTTTACCTGCAGAAAGTTTCACTCCCGAATGGCCTACCAAATTTGATTACTGAAAGTATCAAAATTATACTTTACGCCGATGACACTACCGTCCTGACAAGACATACATGTGGTCAGAAATACAGAACTGGAAATGGTGAGACTTAAAGATTAGTTCACTTCAAACCAACTTTCCCTTAACCGCTTAAGGACTACGCCCGAGTAGGCTCGGGCGGCTATTATGTGCGAAAATTCCCACACCCGAGATAACTCGGGCAAGTTTTACCTGCAGAAAATATCACTCCCGAATGGCCTCCCAAATTTGCTTACTGAAAGTGACAAAATTATACTTAACGCCGATGACACTACCGTCCTGACAAGACATACATGTGGTCAGAAATACAGAACTGGAAATGGTGAGAATTAAAGATTAGTTCACTTCAAACCAACTTTCCCTTATCCGCTTAAGGACTACGCCCGAGTATGCTCGGGCGGTTATTATGTGCTAAATTTCCCACACCCGAGATAACTCGGGCAAGCTTTACCTGCAGAAAATATCACTCCCGAATGGCCTCCCAAATTTGATTACTGAAAGTGCCAAAATTATACTTTACGCCGATGACACTACCGTCCTGACAAGACATACATGTGGTCAGAAATACAGAACTGGAAATGGTGAGAATTAAAGAGTAATTCAATTCAAACCAACTTTTCCTTATCCGCTTAAGAACTACGCCCGAGTATGCTCGGGCGGCTGTTATAATCGAAAATTCCCACACCCGAGATAACTCGGGCAAGCTTTACCTGCAGAAAATTTAACTCCCGAATGGCCTACCAAATTTGATTACTGAAAGTGCCGAAATTATACTTAACGCCGATGACACTACCGTCCTGACAAGACATACATGTGGTCAGAAATACAGAACTGGAAATGGTGAGAATTAAAGATTAGTTCACTTCAAACCAACTTTCCCTTATCCGCTTAATGACTACGCCCGAGTATGCTCGGGCGGTTATTATGTGCTAAATTTCCCACACCCGAGATAACTCGGGCAAGCTTTACCTGCAGAAAATATCACTTCCGAATGGCCTCCCAAATTTGATTACTGAAAGTGCCAAAATTATACTTTACACCGATGACACTACCGTCCTGACAAGACACACATGTGGTCAGAAATTCAGAACTGGAAGTGGTGAGAATTAAAGATTAGTTCACTACAAACCAACTTTCCCTTAACCGCTTAAGGACTACGCCCGAGTATGCTCCGGCGGCTATTATGTGCGAAAATTCCCACACCCGAGATAACTCAGGCAAGCTTTACCTGAAGAAAATATCACGCCCGAATGGCCTCCCAAATTTGATTACTGAAAGTGCCAAAATTATACTTAACGCCGATGACACTACCGTCCTGACAAGACACACATGTGGTCAGAAATTCAGAACTGGAAGAGGTGAGAATTAAAGATTAGTTCACTTCAAACCAACTTTCCCTTAACCGCTTAAGGACTACGCCCGAGTATGCTCGGGCGGCTATTTTGTGCGAAAATACCCACACCCGAGATAACTCGGGCAAGCTTTACCTGCAGAAAATGTCACTCGCAAATGGCCTTCCAAATTTGATTACTGAAAGTGCCAAAATTATTCTTTACGCTGATGACACTACCGTCCTGACAAGACACACATGTGGTCAAAAATACAGAACTGGAAGTGGTGAGAATTAAAGATTAGTTCACTTCAAACCAACTTTCCCTTAACCGCTTAAGGACTACGCCCGAGTATGCTCGGGCGATGCTCGGGCGATGCTCGGGCGGCTAGTATGTGCGAAAATTCCCACACCCGAGATAACTCGGGCAAGCTTTACCTGCAGAAAATATCACTCCCGAATGCCCTACCAAATTTGATTACTGAAAGTGCCAAAATTGTACTTTACGCCAAAGACACTACCGTCCTGACAAGACATACATGTGGTCAGAAATACAGAACTGGAAATGGTGAGAATTAAAGATTAGTTCACTTCAAACCATTTTTCCCTTAACCGCTTAAGGACTACGCCC
Organism: Liopterus haemorrhoidalis; assembly: GCA_963971575.1. Taxonomy (NCBI): domain Eukaryota; kingdom Metazoa; phylum Arthropoda; class Insecta; order Coleoptera; family Dytiscidae; genus Liopterus; species Liopterus haemorrhoidalis. The sequence continues at coordinate 54,094,029 of OZ020611.1, forward strand.
GAGAATGCTCGGGCGGCTATTATGTGCAAAAATTTCCACACCCGAGATAACTCGGGCAAGCTTTACATGCAGAAAATATCACTCCCGAATGGCCTCCCAAATTTGCTTACTGAAAGTGACAAAATTATACTTAACGCCGATGACACTACCGTCCTGACAAGACATACATGTGGTCAGAAATACAGTACTGGAAGTGGTGAGAATTAAGGATTAGTTCACTTCTAACCAACTTTCGCTTAAACGCTTAAGGACTACGCCCGAGTATGCTTGGGCGGCTATTATGTGCAAAAATTCCCACACCCGAGATAACTCGGGCAAGCTTTACCTGCAGAAAAGATCACTCCCGAATGGCCTCCCAAATTTGCTTACTGAAAGTGACAAAATTATAATTAACGCCGATTACATTACAGTCCTGACAAGACATACATATGGTCAGAAATACAGAACTGGAAATGGTGAGAATTAAAGATTAGTTCACTTCAAACCAACTTTCCCCTATCCGCTTAAGGATTACGCCCGAGTATGCTTTGGCGGCTATTATGAGCAAAAATTCCCACACCCGAGATAACTCGGGCAAGCTTTACCTGCAGAAAAGATCACTCCCGAATGGCCTCCCAAAGTTGCTTACTGAAAGTGCCAAAATTATACTTAACGCCGATGACACTACCGTCCCGACAAGACATACATGTGGTCAGAAATACAGAACTGGAAATGGTGAGAATTAAAGATTAGTTCACTTCAAACCAACTTTCCCTTATCCGCTTAAGGACTACGCCCGAGTATGCGCGGGCGGCTATTATGTGCGAAAATTCCCACACCCGAGATAACTCGGGCAAGCTTTACCTGCAGAAAATATCACTCCCGAATGGCCTTCTAAATTTGATTACTGAAAGTGCCAAAATTATTCTTTACGCCGATGACACTACCGTCCTGACAAGACACACATGTGGTCAGAAATACAGAACTGGAAGTGGTGAGAATTAAAGATTAGTTCACTTCAAACCAACTTTCCCTTAACCGCTTAAGGACTACGCCCGAGTATGCTCGGGCGATGCTGGGGCGGCTATTATGTGCGAAAATTCCAACACCCGAGATAACTCGGGCAAGATTTACCTGCAGAAAATATCACTTCCGAATGCCCTACCAAATTTGATTACTGAAAGTGCCAAAATTATACTTTACGCCGATGACACTACCGTCCTGACAAGACATACATGTGGTCAGAAATACAGAACTGGAAATGGTGAGAATTAATGATTAGTTCACTTCAAACCAACTTTCCCTTAACCGCTTAAGGACTACACCCGAGAATGCTCGGGCGGCTATTATGTGCAAAAATTCCCACACCCGAGATAACTCGGGCAAGCTTTACCTGCAGAAAATATCACTCCCGAATGGCCTCTCAAATTTGCTTACTGAAAGTGACATAATTATACTTAACGCCGATGACACTACCGTCCTGACAAGACATACATGTGGTCAGAAATACAGAACTGGAAATGGTGAGAATTAAGGATTAGTTCACTTCTAACCAACTTTCGCTTAACCGCTTAAGGACTACGCCCGAGTATGCTCGGGCGGCTATTATGTGCAAAAATTCCCACACCCGAGATAACTCGGGCAAGCTTTACCTGCAGAAAAGATCACTCCCGAATGGCCTCCCAAATTTGTTTACTGAAAGTGACAAAATTATAATTAACGCCGATTACACTACAGTCCTGACAAGACATACATGTGGTCAGAAATACAGAACTGGAAATGGTGAGAATTAAAGATTAGTTCACTTCAAACCAACTTTCCCCTATCCGCTTAAGGACTACGCCTGAATATGCTGTGGCGGCTATTATGTTTAAAAATTCCCACACCCGAGATAACTCGGGCAAGCTTTACCTGCAGAAAAGATCACTCCCGAATGGCCTCCCAAAGTTGCTTACTGAAAGTGCCAAAATTATACTTAACGCCGATGCCACTACCGTCCCGACAAGACATACATGTGGTCAGAAATTCAGAACTGGAAATGGTGAGAATTAAAGATTAGTTTACTTCAAACCAACTTTCCTTTATCCGCTTAAGGACTACGCCCGAGTATGCTCGGGCGGCTATTATGTGAGAAAATTCCCACACCCGAGATAACTCGGGCAAGCTTTACCTGCAGAAAAGATTATTCCCGAATGGCCTCCCAAATTTGCTTACTGAAAGTGCCGAAATTATACTTAACGCCGATGACACTACCGTCCTGACAAGACATACATGTGGTCAGAAATACAGAACTGGAAATGGTGAGAATTGAACATTAGTTCACTTCAACCAACTTTTCCTTATCCGCTTAAGGACTATGCCCGAGTATGCTCGGGCGGCGATTATGTGCGAAAATTCCCACACCCGAGATAACTCGGGCAAGCTTTACCTGAAGAAAATATCACTCCCGACTGGCCTCCCAAATTTGATTACTGAAAGTGCCAAAATTATACTTAACGCCGATGACACTACCGTCCTGACAAGACATACATGTGGTCAGAAATACAGAACTGGAAATGGTGAGAATTAAAGATTAGTTCACTTCAAACCAACTTTCCCTTATCCGGTTAAGGACTACGCCCGAGTATGCTCGGGCGGCTATTATGTGAGAAAATTCCCACACCCGAGATAACTCGGGCAAGCTTTACCTGCAGAAAAGATTATTCCCGAATGGCCTCCCAAATTTGATTACTGAAAGTGCCGAAATTATACTTAACGCCGATGACACTACCGTCCTGACAAGACATACATGTGGTCAGAAATACAGAACTGGAAATGGTGAGAATTAAAGATTAGTTCACTTCAAACCAACTTTCCCTTAACCGCTTATGGACTATGCCCGAGTATTCTCGGCGGCTATTATGTGCAAAAATTCCCACACCCGAGATAACTCGGGCAAGCTTTACCTTCAGAAAAGATCACTCCCGAATGGCCTCCCAAATTTGCTTACTGAAAGTGCCAAAATTATACTTAACGCCGATGACACTACCGTCCTGACAAGACATACATGTGGTCAGAAATACAGAACTGGAAATGGTGAGAATTAAAGATTAGTTCACTTCAAACCAACTTTCCCTTAACCGCTTAAGGACTACGCCCGAGTATGCTCCGGCGGCTATTATGTGCGAAAATTCCCACACCCGAGATAACTCAGGCAAGTTTTACCTGAAGAAAATATCACGCCCGATGGCCTCCCAAATTTGATTACTGAAAGTGCCAAAATTATACTTAACGCCGATGACACTACCGTCCTGACAAGACACACATGTGGTCAGAAATTCAGAACTGGAAGAGGTGAGAATTAAAGATTAGTTCACTTCAAACCAACTTTCCCTTAACCGCTTAAGGACTACGCCCGAGTATGCTCGGGCGGCTATTATGTGCAAAAATACCCACACCCGAGATAACTAGGGCAAGCTTTACCTGCAGAAAATATCACTCCCGAATGGCCTTCCAAATTTGATTACTGAAAGTGCCAAAATTATTCTTTACGCTGATGACACTACCGTCCTGACAAGACACACATGTGGTCAGAAATACAGAACTGGAAGTGGTGAGAATTAAAGATTAGTTCACTTCAAACCAACTTTCCCTTAACCGCTTAAGGACTACGCCCGAGTATGCTCGGGCGATGCTCGGGCGGCTAGTATGTGCGAAAATTCCCACACCCGAGATAACTCGGGCAAGCTTTACCTGCAGAAAATATCACTCCCGAATGCCCTACCAAATTTGATTACTGAAAGTGCCAAAATTATACTTTACGCCGATGACACTACCGTCCTGACAAGACATACATGTGGTCAGAAATACAGAACTGGAAATGGTGAGAATTAAAGATTAGTTCACTTCAAACCATTTTTCTTTTAACCGCTTAAGGACTACGCCCGAGAATGCTCGGGCGGCTATTATGTGCAAAAATTCCCACACCCGAGATAACTCGGGCAAGCTTTACATGCAGAAAATATCACTCCCGAATGACCTCCCAAATTTGCTTACTGAAAGTGACAAAATTATACTTAACGCCGATGACACTACCGTCCTGACAAGACATACATATGGTCAGAAATACAGTACTGGAAGTGGTGAGAATTAAGGATTAGTTCACTTCTAACCAACTTTCGCTTAACCGCTTAAGGACTACGCCCGAGTATGCTTGGGCGGCTATTATGTGCAAAAATTGCCACACCCGAGATAACTCGGGCAAGCTTTACCTGCAGAAAAGATCACTCCCGAATGGCTTACCAAATTTGCTTACTGAAAGTGACAAAATTATAATTAACGCCGATTACACTACAGTCCTGACAAGACATACATGTGGTCAGAAATTCAGAACTGGAAATGGTGAGAATTAAAGATTAGTTTACTTCAAACCAACTTTCCCTTATCCGCTTAAGGACTACGCCCGAGTATGCTCGGGCGGCTATTATGTGAGAAAATTCCCACACCCGAGATAACTCGGGCAAGCTTTACCTACAGAAAAGATTATTCCCGAATGGCCTCCCAAATTTGCTTACTGAAAGTGCCGAAATTATACTTAACGCCGATGACACTACCGTCCTGACAAGACATACATGTGGTCAGAAATACAGAACTGGAAATGGTGAGAATTGAAGATTAGTTCACTTCAACCAACTTTTCCTTATCCGCTTAAGGACTACGCCCGAGTATGCTCGGGCGGCGATTATGTGCGAAAATTCCCACACCCGAGATAACTCGGGCAAGCTTTACCTGCAGAAAAGATTATTCCCGAATGGCCTCCCAAATTTGATTACTGAAAGTGCCGAAATTATACTTAACGCCGATGACACTACCGTCCTGACAAGACATACATGTGGTCAGAAATACAGAACTGGAAATGGTGAGAATTGAAGATTAGTTCACTTCAAACCAACTTTTCCTTATCCGCTTAAGGACTAAGCCCGAGTATGCTCGGGCGGCTATTATGTGCGAAAATTCCCACACCCGAGATAACTCGGGCAAGCTTTACCTGAAGAAAATGTCACTCCCGAATGGCCTCCCAAATTTGATTACTGAAAGTGCCAAAATTTTACTTAACGCCGATGACACTACCGTCCTGACAAGACATACATGTGGTCAGAAATACAGAACTTGAAATGGTGAGAATTAAAGATTAGTTCACTTCAAACCAACTTTCCCTTAACCGCTTAAGGACTACGCCCGAGTATGCTCGGGCGGCTATTATGTGCAAAAATTCCCACACCCGAGATAACTCGGGCAAGCTTTACCTTCAGAAAAGATCACTCCCGAATGGCCTCCCAAATTTGATTACTGAAAGTGCCAAAATTTTACTTAACGCCGATGACACTACCGTCCTGACAAGACATACATGTGGTCAGAAATACAGAACTGGAAATGGTGAGAATTAAAGATTAGTTCACTTCAAACCAACTTTCCCTTAACCGCTTAAGGACTACGCCCGAGTATGCTCCGGCGGCTATTATGTGCGAAAATTCCCACACCCGAGATAACTCAGGCAAGCTTTACCTGAAGAAAATATCACGCCCGAATGGCCTCCCAAATTTGATTACTGAAAGTGCCAAAATTATACTTAACGCCGATGACACTACCGTCCTGACAAGACACACATGTGGTCAGAAATTCAGAACTGGAAGAGGTGAGAATTAAAGATTAGTTCACTTCAAACCAACTTTCCCTTAACCGCTTAAGGACTACGCCCGAGTATGCTCGGGCGGCTATTATGTGCGAAAATACCCACACCCGAGATAACTCGGGCAAGCTTTACCTGCAGAAAATATCACTCCCGAATGGCCTTCCAAATTTGATTACTGAAAGTGCCAAAATTATTCTTTACGCTGATGACACTACCGTCCTGACAAGACACACATGTGGTCAGAAATACAGAACTGGAAGTGGTGAGAATTAAAGATTAGTTCACTTCAAACCAACTTTCCCTTAACCGCTTAAGGACTACGCCCGAGTATGCTCGGGCGATGCTCGGGCGGCTAGTATGTGCGAAAATTCCCACACCCGAGATAACTCGGGCAAGCTTTACCTGCAGAAAATATCACTCCCGAATGCCCTACCAAATTTGATTACTGAAAGTGCCAAAATTATACTTTACGCCGATGACACTACCGTCCTGACAAGACATACATGTGGTCAGAAATACAGAACTGGAAATGGTGAGAATTAAAGATTAGTTCACTTCAAACCATTTTTCCCTTAACCGCTTAAGGACTACGCCCGAGAATGCTCGGGCGGCTATTATGTGCAAAAATTCCCACACCCGAGATAACTCGGGCAAGCTTTACCTGCAGAAAATATCACTCCCGAATGCCCTACCAAATTTGATTACTGAAAGTGCCAAAATTGTACTTTACGCCAAAGACACTACCGTCCTGACAAGACATACATGTGGTCAGAAATACAGAACTGGAAATGGTGAGAATTAAAGATTAGTTCACTTCAAACCATTTTTCCCTTAACCGCTTAAGGACTACGCCCGAGAATGCTCGGGCGGCTATTATGTGCAAAAATTTCCACACCCGAGATAACTCGGGCAAGCTTTACATGCAGAAAATATCACTCCCGAATGGCCTCCCAAATTTGCTTACTGAAAGTGACAAAATTATACTTAACGCCGATGACACTACCGTCCTGACAAGACATACATGTGGTCAGAAATACAGTACTGGAAGTGGTGAGAATTAAGGATTAGTTCACTTCTAACCAACTTTCGCTTAAACGCTTAAGGACTACGCCCGAGTATGCTTGGGCGGCTATTATGTGCAAAAATTCCCACACCCGAGATAACTCGGGCAAGCTTTACCTGCAGAAAAGATCACTCCCGAATGGCCTCCCAAATTTGCTTACTGAAAGTGACAAAATTTGAATTAACGCCGATTACATTACAGTCCTGACAAGACATACATATGGTCAGAAATACAGAACTGGAAATGGTGAGAATTAAAGATTAGTTCACTTCAAACCAACTTTCCCCTATCCGCTTAAGGATTACGCCCGAGTATGCTTTGGCGGCTATTATGAGCAAAAATTCCCACACCCGAGATAACTCGGGCAAGCTTTACCTGCAGAAAAGATCACTCCCGAATGGCCTCCCAAAGTTGCTTACTGAAAGTGCCAAAATTATACTTAACGCCGATGACACTACCGTCCCGACAAGACATACATGTGGTCAGAAATACAGAACTGGAAATGGTGAGAATTAAAGATTAGTTCACTTCAAACCAACTTTCCCTTATCCGCTTAAGGACTACGCCCGAGTATGCTCGGGCGGCTATTATGTGCGAAAATTCCCACACCCGAGATAACTCGGGCAAGCTTTACCTGCAGAAAATATCACTCCCGAATGGCCTTCCAAATTTGATTACTGAAAGTGCCAAAATTATTCTTTACGCCGATGACACTACCGTCCTGACAAGACACACATGTGGTCAGAAATACAGAACTGGAAGTGGTGAGAATTAAAGATTAGTTCACTTCAAACCAACTTTCCCTTAACCGCTTAAGGACTACGCCCGAGTATGCTCGGGCGATGCTGGGGCGGCTATTATGTGCGAAAATTCCAACACCCGAGATAACTCGGGCAAGATTTACCTGCAGAAAATATCACTTCCGAATGCCCTACCAAATTTGATTACTGAAAGTGCCAAAATTATACTTTACGCCGATGACACTACCGTCCTGACAAGACATACATGTGGTCAGAAATACAGAACTGGAAATGGTGAGAATTAATGATTAGTTCACTTCAAACCAACTTTCCCTTAACCGCTTAAGGACTACACCCGAGAATGCTCGGGCGGCTATTATGTGCAAAAATTCCCACACCCGAGATAACTCGGGCAAGCTTTACCTGCCGAAAATATCACTCCCGAATGGCCTCTCAAATTTGCTTACTGAAAGTGACATAATTATACTTAACGCCGATGACACTACCGTCCTGACAAGACATACATGTGGTCAGAAATACAGAACTGGAAATGGTGAGAATTAAGGATTAGTTCACTTCTAACCAACTTTCGCTTAACCGCTTAAGGACTACGCCCGAGTATGCTCGGGCGGCTATTATGTGCAAAAATTCCCACACCCGAGATAACTCGGGCAAGCTTTACCTGCAGAAAAGATCACTCCCGAATGGCCTCCCAAATTTGCTTACTGAAAGTGACAAAATTATAATTAACGCCGATTACACTACAGTCCTGACAAGACATACATGTGGTCAGAAATACAGAACTGGAAATGGTGAGAATTAAAGATTAGTTCACTTCAAACCAACTTTCCCCTATCCGCTTAAGGACTACGCCTGAATATGCTGTGGCGGCTATTATGTTCAAAAATTCCCACACCCGAGATAACTCGGGCAAGCTTTACCTGCAGAAAAGATCACTCCCGAATGGCCTCCCAAAGTTGCTTACTGAAAGTGCCAAAATTATACTTAACGCCGATGCCACTACCGTCCCAACAAGACATACATGTGGTCAGAAATTCAGAACTGGAAATGGTGAGAATTAAAGATTAGTTTACTTCAAACCAACTTTCCTTTATCCGCTTAAGGACTACGCCCGAGTATGCTCGGGCGGCTATTATGTGAGAAAATTCCCACACCCGAGATAACTCGGGCAAGCTTTACCTGCAGAAAAGATTATTCCCGAATGGCCTCCCAAATTTGCTTACTGAAAGTGCCGAAATTATACTTAACGCCGATGACACTACCGTCCTGACAAGACATACATGTGGTCAGAAATACAGAACTGGAAATGGTGAGAATTGAACATTAGTTCACTTCAACCAACTTTTCTTTATCCGCTTAAGGACTATGCCCGAGTATGCTCGGGCGGCGATTATGTGCGAAAATTCCCACACCCGAGTTAACTCGGGCAAGCTTTACCTGAAGAAAATATCACTCCCGACTGGCCTCCCAAATTTGATTACTGAAAGTGCCAAAATTATACTTAACGCCGATGACACTACCGTCCTGACAAGACATACATGTGGTCAGAAATACAGAACTGGAAATGGTGAGAATTAAAGATTAGTTCACTTCAAACCAACTTTCCCTTATCCGGTTAAGGACTACGCCCGAGTATGCTCGGGCGGCTATTATGTGAGAAAATTCCCACACCCGAGATAACTCGGGCAAGCTTTACCTGCAGAAAAGATTATTCCCGAATGGCCTCCCAAATTTGATTACTGAAAGTGCCGAAATTATACTTAACGCCGATGACACTACCGTCCTGACAAGACATACATGTGGTCAGAAATACAGAACTGGAAATGGTGAGAATTAAAGATTAGTTCACTTCAAACCAACTTTCCCTTAACCGCTTATGGACTATGCCCGAGTATTCTCGGCGGCTATTATGTGCAAAAATTCCCACACCCGAGATAACTCGGGCAAGCTTTACCTTCAGAAAAGATCACTCCCGAATGGCCTCCCAAATTTGCTTACTGAAAGTGCCAAAATTATACTTAACGCCGATGACACTACCGTCCTGACAAGACATACATGTGGTCAGAAATACAGAACTGGAAATGGTGAGAATTAAAGATTAGTTCACTTCAAACCAACTTTCCCTTAACCGCTTAAGGACTACGCCCGAGTATGCTCCGGCGGCTATTATGTGCGAAAATTCCCACACCCGAGATAACTCAGGCAAGTTTTACCTGAAGAAAATATCACGCCCGATGGCCTCCCAAATTTGATTACTGAAAGTGCCAAAATTATACTTAACGCCGATGACACTACCGTCCTGACAAGACACACATGTGGTCAGAAATTCAGAACTGGAAGAGGTGAGAATTAAAGATTAGTTCACTTCAAACCAACTTTCCCTTAACCGCTTAAGGACTACGCCCGAGTATGCTCGGGCGGCTATTATGTGCAAAAATACCCACACCCGAGATAACTAGGGCAAGCTTTACCTGCAGAAAATATCACTCCCGAATGGCCTTCCAAATTTGATTACTGAAAGTGCCAAAATTATTCTTTACGCTGATGACACTACCGTCCTGACAAGACACACATGTGGTCAGAAATACAGAACTGGAAGTGGTGAGAATTAAAGATTAGTTCACTTCAAACCAACTTTCCCTTAACCGCTTAAGGACTACGCCCGAGTATGCTCGGGCGATGCTCGGGCGGCTAGTATGTGCGAAAATTCCCACACCCGAGATAACTCGGGCAAGCTTTACCTGCAGAAAATATCACTCCCGAATGCCCTACCAAATTTGATTACTGAAAGTGCCAAAATTATACTTTACGCCGATGACACTACCGTCCTGACAAGACATACATGTGGTCAGAAATACAGAACTGGAAATGGTGAGAATTAAAGATTAGTTCACTTCAAACCATTTTTCCCTTAACCGCTTAAGGACTACGCCCGAGAATGCTCGGGCGGCTATTATGTGCAAAAATTCCCACACCCGAGATAACTCGGGCAAGCTTTACATGCAGAAAATATCACTCCCGAATGACCTCCCAAATTTGCTTACTGAAAGTGACAAAATTATACTTAACGCCGATGACACTACCGTCCTGACAAGACATACATATGGTCAGAAATACAGTACTGGAAGTGGTGAGAATTAAGGATTAGTTCACTTCTAACCAACTTTCGCTTAACCGCTTAAGGACTACGCCCGAGTATGCTTGGGCGGCTATTATGTGCAAAAATTGCCACACCCGAGATAACTCGGGCAAGCTTTACCTGCAGAAAAGATCACTCCCGAATGGCTTACCAAATTGGCTTACTGAAAGTGACAAAATTATAATTACCGCCGATTACACTACAGTCCTGACAAGACATACATGTGGTCAGAAATTCAGAACTGGAAATGGTGAGAATTAAAGATTAGTTTACTTCAAACCAACTTTCCCTTATCCGCTTAAGGACTACGCCCGAGTATGCTCGGGCGGCTATTATGTGAGAAAATTCCCACACCCGAGATAACTCGGGCAAGCTTTACCTACAGAAAAGATTATTCCCGAATGGCCTCCCAAATTTGCTTACTGAAAGTGACAAAATTATACTTAACGCCGATGACACTACCGTCCTGACAAGACATACATGTGGTCAGAAATACAGTACTGGAAGTGGTGAGAATTAAGGATTAGTTCACTTCTAACCAACTTTCGCTTAACCGCTTAAGGACTACGCCCGAGTATGCTTGGGCGGCTATTATGTGCAAAAATTTCCACACCCGAGATAACTCGGGCAAGCTTTACCTGCAGAAAAGATCACTCCCGAATGGCCTCCCAAATTTGCTTACTGAAAGTGCCAAAATTATACTTAACGCCGATGACACTACCGTCCTGACAAGACATACATGTGGTCAGAAATACAGAACTGGAAATGGTGAGAATTAAAGATTAGTTCACTTCAAACCAACTTTCCCTTAACCGCTTAAGGACTACGCCCGAGTATGCTCCGGCGGCTATTATGTGCGAAAATTCCCACACCCGAGATAACTCAGGCAAGTTTTACCTGAAGAAAATATCACGCCCGATGGCCTCCCAAATTTGATTACTGAAAGTGCCAAAATTATACTTAACGCCGATGACACTACCGTCCTGACAAGACACACATGTGGTCAGAAATTCAGAACTGGAAGAGGTGAGAATTAAAGATTAGTTCACTTCAAACCAACTTTCCCTTAACCGCTTAAGGACTACGCCCGAGTATGCTCGGGCGGCTATTATGTGCAAAAATACCCACACCCGAGATAACTAGGGCAAGCTTTACCTGCAGAAAATATCACTCCCGAATGGCCTTCCAAATTTGATTACTGAAAGTGCCAAAATTATTCTTTACGCTGATGACACTACCGTCCTGACAAGACACACATGTGGTCAGAAATACAGAACTGGAAGTGGTGAGAATTAAAGATTAGTTCACTTCAAACCAACTTTCCCTTAACCGCTTAAGGACTACGCCCGAGTATGCTCGGGCGATGCTCGGGCGGCTAGTATGTGCGAAAATTCCCACACCCGAGATAACTCGGGCAAGCTTTACCTGCAGAAAATATCACTCCCGAATGCCCTACCAAATTTGATTACTGAAAGTGCCAAAATTATACTTTACGCCGATGACACTACCGTCCTGACAAGACATACATGTGGTCAGAAATACAGAACTGGAAATGGTGAGAATTAAAGATTAGTTCACTTCAAACCATTTTTCCCTTAACCGCTTAAGGACTACGCCCGAGAATGCTCGGGCGGCTATTATGTGCAAAAATTCCCACACCCGAGATAACTCGGGCAAGCTTTACATGCAGAAAATATCACTCCCGAATGACCTCCCAAATTTGCTTACTGAAAGTGACAAAATTATACTTAACGCCGATGACACTACCGTCCTGACAAGACATACATATGGTCAGAAATACAGTACTGGAAGTGGTGAGAATTAAGGATTAGTTCACTTCTAACCAACTTTCGCTTAACCGCTTAAGGACTACGCCCGAGTATGCTTGGGCGGCTATTATGTGCAAAAATTGCCACACCCGAGATAACTCGGGCAAGCTTTACCTGCAGAAAAGATCACTCCCGAATGGCTTACCAAATTGGCTTACTGAAAGTGACAAAATTATAATTACCGCCGATTACACTACAGTCCTGACAAGACATACATGTGGTCAGAAATTCAGAACTGGAAATGGTGAGAATTAAAGATTAGTTTACTTCAAACCAACTTTCCCTTATCCGCTTAAGGACTACGCCCGAGTATGCTCGGGCGGCTATTATGTGAGAAAATTCCCACACCCGAGATAACTCGGGCAAGCTTTACCTACAGAAAAGATTATTCCCGAATGGCCTCCCAAATTTGCTTACTGAAAGTGACAAAATTATACTTAACGCCGATGACACTACCGTCCTGACAAGACATACATGTGGTCAGAAATACAGTACTGGAAGTGGTGAGAATTAAGGATTAGTTCACTTCTAACCAACTTTCGCTTAACCGCTTAAGGACTACGCCCGAGTATGCTTGGGCGGCTATTATGTGCAAAAATTTCCACACCCGAGATAACTCGGGCAAGCTTTACCTGCAGAAAAGATCACTCCCGAATGGCCTCCCAAATTTGATTACTGAAAGTGCCGAAATTATACTTAACGCCGATGACACTACCGTCCTGACAAGACATACATGTGGTCAGAAATACAGAACTGGAAATGGTGAGAATTGAAGATTAGTTCACTTCAAACCAACTTTTCCTTATCCGCTTAAGGACTACGCCCGAGTATGCTCGGGCGGCTATTATGTGCGAAAATTCCCACACCCGAGATAACTCGGGCAAGCTTTACCTGAAGAAAATGTCACTCCCGAATGGCCTCCCAAATTTGATTACTGAAAGTGCCAAAATTTTACTTAACGCCGATGACACTACCGTCCTGACAAGACATACATGTGGTCAGAAATACAGAACTGGAAATGGTGAGAATTAAAGATTAGTTCACTTCAAACCAACTTTCCCTTAACCGCTTAAGGACTACGCCCGAGTATGCTCGGGCGGCTATTATGTGCAAAAATTCCCACACCCGAGATAACTCGGGCAAGCTTTACCTTCAGAAAAGATCACTCCCGAATGGCCTCCCAAATTTGCTTACTGAAAGTGCCAAAATTATACTTAACGCCGATGACACTACCGTCCTGACAAGACATACATGTGGTCAGAAATACAGAACTGGAAATGGTGAGAATTAAAGATTAGTTCACTTCAAACCAACTTTCCCTTAACCGCTTAAGAACTACGCCCGAGTATGCTCCGGCGGCTATTATGTGCGAAAATTCCCACACCCGAGATAACTCAGGCAAGCTTTACCTGAAGAAAATATCACGCCCGAATGGCCTCCCAAATTTGATTACTGAAAGTGCCAAAATTATACTTAACGCCGATGACACTACCGTCCTGACAAGACACACATGTGGTCAGAAATTCAGAACTGGAAGAGGTGAGAATTAAAGATTAGTTCACTTCAAACCAACTTTCCCTTAACCGCTTAAGGACTACGCCCGAGTATGCTCGGGCGGCTATTATGTGCGAAAATACCCACACCCGAGATAACTCGGGCAAGCTTTACCTGCAGAAAATATCACTCCCGAATGGCCTTCCAAATTTGATTACTGAAAGTGCCAAAATTATTCTTTACGCTGATGACACTACCGTCCTGACAAGACACACATGTGGTCAGAAATACAGAACTGGAAGTGGTGAGATTTAAAGATTAGTTCACTTCAAACCAACTTTCCCTTAACCGCTTAAGGACTACGCCCGAGTATGCTCGGGCGATGCTCGGGCGGCTAGTATGTGCGAAAATTCCCACACCCGAGATAACTCGGGCAAGCTTTACCTGCAGAAAATATCACTCCCGAATGCCCTACCAAATTTGATTACTGAAAGTGCCAAAATTATACTTTACGCCGATGACACTACCGTCCTGACAAGACATACATGTGGTCAGAAATACAGAACTGGAAATGGTGAGAATTAAAGATTAGTTCACTTCAAACCATTTTTCCCTTAACCGCTTAAGGACTACGCCCGAGAATGCTCGGGCGGCTATTATGTGCAAAAATTCCCACACCCGAGATAACTCGGGCAAGCTTTACATGCAGAAAATATCACTCCCGAATGGCCTCCCAAATTTGCTTACTGAAAGTGACAAAATTATACTTAACGCCGATGACACTACCGTCCTGACAAGACATACATGTGGTCAGAAATACAGTACTGGAAGTGGTGAGAATTAAGGATTAGTTCACTTCTAACCAACTTTCGCTTAACCGCTTAAGGACTACGCCCGAGTATGCTTGGGCGGCTATTATGTGCAAAAATTCCCACACCCGAGATAACTCGGGCAAGCTTTACCTGCAGAAAAGATCACTCCCGAATGGCCTCCCAAATTTGCTTACTGAAAGTGACAAAATTATAATTAACGCCGATTACACTACAGTCCTGACAAGACATACATGTGGTCAGAAATACAGAACTGGAAATGGTGAGAATTAAAGATTAGTTCACTTCAAACCAACTTTCCCCTATCCGCTTAAGGACTACGCCCGAGTATGCTTTGGCGGCTATTATGTGCAAAAATTCCCACACCCGAGATAACTCGGGCAAGCTTTACATGCAGAAAATATCACTCCCGAATGGCCTCCCAAATTTGCTTACTGAAAGTGACAAAATTATACTTAACGCCGATGACACTACCGTCCTGACAAGACATACATGTGGTCAGAAATACAGTACTGGAAGTGGTGAGAATTAAGGATTAGTTCACTTCTAACCAACTTTCCCTTAACCGCTTAAGGACTACGCCCGAGTATGCTCGGGCGATGCTCGGGCGGCTAGTATGTGCGAAAATTCCCACACCCGAGATAACTCGGGCAAGCTTTACCTGCAGAAAATATCACTCCCGAATGCCCTACCAAATTTGATTACTGAAAGTGCCAAAATTATACTTTACGCCGATGACACTACCGTCCTGACAAGACATACATGTGGTCAGAAATACAGAACTGGAAATGGTGAGAATTAAAGATTAGTTCACTTCAAACCATTTTTCCCTTAACCGCTTAAGGACTACGCCCGAGAATGCTCGGGCGGCTATTATGTGCAAAAATTCCCACACCCGAGATAACTCGGGCAAGCTTTACATGCAGAAAATATCACTCCCGAATGGCCTCCCAAATTTGCTTACTGAAAGTGACAAAATTATACTTAACGCCGATGACACTACCGTCCTGACAAGACATACATGTGGTCAGAAATACAGTACTGGAAGTGGTGAGAATTAAGGATTAGTTCACTTCTAACCAACTTTCGCTTAACCGCTTAAGGACTACGCCCGAGTATGCTTGGGCGGCTATTATGTGCAAAAATTCCCACACCCGAGATAACTCGGGCAAGCTTTACCTGCAGAAAAGATCACTCCCGAATGGCCTCCCAAATTTGCTTACTGAAAGTGACAAAATTATAATTAACGCCGATTACACTACAGTCCTGACAAGACATACATGTGGTCAGAAATACAGAACTGGAAATGGTGAGAATTAAAGATTAGTTCACTTCAAACCAACTTTCCCCTATCCGCTTAAGGACTACGCCCGAGTATGCTTTGGCGGCTATTATGAGCAAAAATTCCCACACCCGAGATAACTCGGGCAAGCTTTACCTGCAGAAAAGATCACTCCCGAATGGCCTCCCAAAGTTAATTACTGAAAGTGCCAAAATTATACTTAACGCCGATGACACTACCGTCCCGACAAGACATACATGTGGTCAGAAATACAGAACTGGAAATGGTGAGAATTAAAGATTAGTTCACTTCAAACCTACTTTCCCTTATCCGCTTAAGGACTACGCCCGAGTATGCTCGGGCGGCTATTATGTGAGAAAATTCCCACACCCGAGATAACTCGGGCAAGCTTTACCTGCAGAAAAGATTATTCCCGAATGGCCTCCCAAATTTGCTTACTGAAAGTGCCGAAATTATACTTAATGCCGATGACACTAACGTCCTGACAAGACATACATGTGGTCAGAAATACAGAACTGGAAATGGTGAGAATTGAAGATTAGTTCACTTCAAACCAACTTTTCCTTATCCGCTTAAGGACTACGCCCGAGTATGCTCGGGCGGCTATTATGTGCGAAAATTCCCACACCCGAGATAACTCGGGCAAGCTTTACCTGAAGAAAATATCACTCCCGAATGGCCTCCCAAATTTGATTGCTGAAAGTGCCAAAATTATACTTAACGCCGATGACACTACCGTCCTGACCAGACATACATGTGGTCAGAAATACAGAACTGGAAATGGTGAGAATTAAAGATTAGTTCACTTCAAACCAACTTTTCCTTATCCGCTTAAGGACTACGCCCGAGTATGCTCGGGCGGCTATTATGTGCGAAAATTCCCACACCCGAGATAACTCAGGCAAGCTTTACCTGAAGAAAATATCACGCCCGAATGGTCTCCCAAATTTGATTACTGAAAGTGCCAAAATTATACTTAACGCCGATGACACTACCGTCCTGACAAGACATACATGTGGTCAGAAATACAGAACTGGAAATGGTGAGAATTAAAGATTAGTTCACTTCATACCAACTTTCCCTTAACCGCTTAAGGACTACGCCCGAGTATGCTCGGGCGGCTATTTTGTGCAAAAAATCCCACACCCGAGATAACTCGGGCAAGCTTTACCTTCAGAAAAGATCACTCCCGAATGGCCTTCCAAATTTGCTTACTGAAAGTGCCAAAATTATACTTAACGCCGATGACACTACCGTCCTGACAAGACATACATGTGGTCAGAAATACAGAACTGGAAATGGTGAGAATTATAGATTAGTTCACTTCAAACCAACTTTCCCTTATCCGCTTAAGGACTACGCCCGAGTATGCTCGGGCGGCTATTATTTTCAAAAATTCCCACACCCGAGATAACTCGGGCAAGCTTTACCTGCAGAAAATATCATTCCCGAATGGCCTCCCAAATTTGCTTACTGAAAGTGCTAAAATTATACTTAACGCCGATGACACTACCGTCCTGACAAGACATACATGTAGTCAGAAATACAGAACTGGAAATGGTGAGAATTAAAGATTAGTTCACTTCAAACCAACTTTCCCTTATCCGCTTGAGGACTACGCCCGAGTATGCTCGGGCGGCGATTATGTGCGAAAATTCCCACACCCGAGATAACTCGGGTAAGCTTTACCTGCAGAAAATATTACTCCCGAATGGCCTCCCAAATTTGATTACTGAAAGTGCCAAAATTATACTTTGCGCCGCTGATACTACCGTCCTGACAAGACATACATGTGGTCATAAATACAGAACTGGAAATGGTGAGAATTAAAGATTAGTTCACTTTAAACCAACTTTCCCTTAACCGCTTAAGGACTACGCCCGAGTATGCTCGGGCGGCTATTATGTGCGAAAATTCCCACACCCGAGATAACTCGGGCAAGCTTTACCTGCAGAAAATATCACTCCCGAATGACCTCCCAAATTTGATTACTGAAAGTGCCAAAATTATACTTTACGCCGATGACACTACCGTTCTGACAAGACACACATGTGGTCAGAAACACAGAACTGGAAGTGGTGAGAATTAAAGATTAGTTTACTTCAAACCAACTTTCCCTTATCCGCTTAAGGATAACGCCCGAGTATGCTCCGGCGGCTATTATGTGCGAAAATTCCCACACCCAAGATAACTCTGGCAAGCTTTACCTGCAGAAAATATCACTCCCGAATGGCCTCCCAAATTTGATTACTGAAAGTGCCAAAATTATACTTTACGCCGATGACACTACCGTCCTGACAAGACATACATATGGTCAGAAATACAGAACTGGAAATGGTGAGAATTAAATATTAGTTCACTTCAAACCAACTTTCCCTTAACCGCTTAAGGATTACGCCCGAGTATGCTCGGGCGGCTATTATGTGCGAAAATTCCCACACCCGAGATAACTCGGGCAAGCTTTACCTGCAGAAAATATCACTCCCGAATGGCCTGCCAAATTTGATTACTGAAAGTGCCAAAATTATACTTTACGCCGATGACACTACCGTCCTGACAAGACACACATGTGGTCAGAAATACAGAACTGGAAGTGGTGAGAATTAAAGATTTGTTCACTTCAAACCAACTTTCCCTTAACCGCTTAAGGACTACGCCCGAGTATGCTCGGGCGGCTATTATGTGCGAAAATTCCCACACCCGAAATAACTCGGGCAAGCTTTCAAACAAACAACTTTCAAACAAACTTTCCCTTAAGGGAAAGTTGATTTGAAGTGAACTAATCTTTAATTCTCACCATTTCCAGTTCTGTATTTCTGACCACATGTATGTCTTGTCAGGACGTTAGTGTCATCGGCGTAAAGTATAATTTTGGCACTTTCAGTAAGCAAATTTGGGAGGCCATTCGGGAGTGATCTTTTCTGCAGGTAAAGCTTTCCCGAGTTATCTCGTGTGTGGGAATTTTCGCACATAATAGCCGCCCGAGCATACTCGGGCGTAGTCCTTAAGCGGTTAAACGTTATAGGTCAGTTGTTTATTATTATAACACAATTATCAAAATATTTTCAAAAATTACTTTCATATTATATTTCCCCTAATCTTTCTAAAAGTTTTATTTAAAGAATATATGCATTTAATATGACAACATTTACAAAAAAAAATAATCTTTTTTAGGTTATCACACATATATTGTCTTGTCAAATTAAGCTTCCACCACTAAATGGAAGACAAGCGTGTCAAGTGAAACAAATTGTATCTCTTTCTCTATTTCTAGCTTTGTCTGTGAACAAATGATATGACTCTATTCAAAAATGAAATTTTTATTGCTATAATTCTCTCCCATTGAACCATATGCTTTAATTAACCGTCATCTGTCAACTAAAGTCTCCTTTACTATAGTAGTGAAATACTTAGAGTCAAATAACACATTGGCAATAGTGAGAAATACGTTTATTAAATTGAAAAATATGAAACCATTTATCAATATATTTCTTATTAATTTAATGAATATCTAGATACGAAACAAATACAGAAAACATTGTTGGGTTTTTTTAATTTAAATTTTAATCTGACGAAATTTTTGCAAATTGTTTAAGTTTAGTTTAAAATAATTAAATTAAAGCTTTTTATTACCCAAATAATGAATAGAAATGATTATCAAGAACTGTTAATTTTGATTTTAAAAGAAATATTGTCCTAGATGTTCAGCAATTTGTTGGCTTTTTTCACTTATGAAATAACTACGCAATCCTGAAATGTGTGAAAATCCACACTTCAAATCAATTTTGTTTTTTCTAAATAAGAGACAAACCCCATTTTATCGAATTTAAATTTAATTCATTTGAACTTTTTTTTTATTCTGTAGATTCTGTAGTCTGTGGCATTCCTATCTACTTATTATTAATTATATGTAATATGTTTTATTAATTTTGTACATTAATTTCATATTATATTTTATATAATCTCATTTTATGTTCATAATTTATAGAATTCTATTTAACTGTATAATAAAATGAAACCAAGAAAAATTTGAGTTCTTACTATTAAAAACTTTTACTCCATAAAACCCTATTGCAAAAAGTAGTAATATTGCTTCTATACTGTTACAAGAATCTCAATTATTTTAGGTTAAAACGCTAAATAGAACGTAAAGCGGCACAACTAGGTACTTTAGTGTAAAGTAACTTTAATCACCTAAAGTCGCTTAATGATTTTTTTTTTTAAAGTTACTTTTAAATATAATCACTGGGAACCAATAAGATCGGTTCCTCTGAGCTCTTTGCGCATGTCGACTTTAGTTTGAGACAAAATATATCTTTTCCTTGTCAATCCCTCAGGTTACACAAAATTTGCGTTATGCTTTCTCTACCATAGGCATAGTTCTCTACTGGTAGTTCCTCTGAATTCACACCGCACTTAACTGGAGTTTAACCAAAACCCAGAATCGAATATTTAGATTATCGACTCTACAGGCCTGTTAAGGGGACATTCGCTTTTGAAATTTTAAAAAAATAGATTTTGAGATTTTTACATATTTCGATTCTATATACGTTCTTAAGTTGCCTCCTAAAATTTCATCAAGAAATTCGTAATAGAAAAAAAGTTACAGCTATATTTGTAACAGCGTATGCCCATGAGTAAAAACCATGTACCATCGCTTAGTAGAAGTAAAAAAAAAATTGACAATTTTAGAGAAAGACAGAAAAAAGAGAGAAGAAGAAAGAAAAAAAAGAGAAGAAGAAGAAGAAAAAAATCCAAAAAAGCCAGTAAAACGAGGTAGAAAATCAAAAACTGAGATCAAAAATTCCGCACCTGTACAAGCCGTCCCCAAACCTAAAACGGCTAAATTGACTCTAAAATTGATTCGAGAATTGTCTGTGTTTTATAGTCTTGCAATTCAGAGATATCCCGATTCCATCGAGAACATGAAAAAAGAAATTCTTGCCGGCTATTATCACAAAATTTCAACAGATGCAGAACCTCGTCACGAGTATTGCAATAAGGATTGGTGTAAATTTTTGCAAAGCGAGGAAAAAAATGAGCCTTTTACTCCAGCCACCACTAGATCCAAGCATTTGTGGCTACATTTTGCCAGTTTACGAGTCACTTAGTAGTGATGAGTTGCTGCAAAGATGTCTTGGCAAAAATACTCAAAATAGTAACGAAAGTTACAACAATTTGATTTGGAACATTTCTCCGAAAAGCAAGTTTTCTGGCAAAGATGTGACTGAAATTGCAGCTTGGATCGCAGCATCCATTTTCAACGAAGGCTCGGGAACTTACCTAGCTATATTATGGATCTCATGGGCATCAAAATTGGCGAAACTGCAACGGCTTTTGCGCAAAAAGTTGACGAGGACCGTATCTCTCAAGCCAATAGGAGGAGCAGTGAGCAGTCAAAAGAAGGTCGAATTAAGAAGAAAAAAGCTTTGGCCAGCCACTTACAGCAATTACTAGATAACGAGGGTCCTCAGTATTCACCAGGAATGGCCGATTAAAGGTAAAAAAAAAGTTTTCGACCTTTTATTCAATAAAGTTATGGTAAAAAAACTTTAAACGCGTTTTTCTCGAAACTACCTTTTTCAAACTGGTAGGACATTTTTCTCCGAATCTACTCGACCGATTTTAAAAAACCAAAAAGCATTCGATTACTTATTGAAAATAGTAAACAATAAGCCTCTAAAAGTTTAAAAAAATACCCCCCCCCTTTTTTTACGGGGGTGACTTACCCTCAAAAAATGCCGTTTTTTCGCATTTTTCAGAAATATACATACAAAAACTTCAAAATATGAAAAAGTATGAGTTTTAGATGCTTATTGTATAGTTTTGAGTCTCAAGAATAGAATCCATTTTGAATTTTTCAAAAATCTGTTACAGGAGGTTCACAATATGTCCTACCGTTTGAAAAGTAACTTTTGGATGACGCCCTCTACAGCAGCAAAGGGAAACTAAAAATGAAAAAAAAAAAAATTTTATATTCTTTAGAGACTGTTTAACAATGTCCAAAAGAAATTTTGACAATAAATATAATAGTTTTTTCATAATAAAATTTTTAAAAAGTGTTTTTTTTTTCAATTCCAAAGGCGAATGTCCCCTTATACAATGTTCCATTACTCGACGAAAGTAACCGCGGTTGAAGTTTCCCGTGCCGAAAGTGTACGACACTAACCTTTTCAGGAAAATTGTTAGGTTTCGGAACGCGGTTACTGAAAATTTTGGTTACTTTTTTGTTACCAAACTAACCGTGGAAATATCGCGGTTAGTGTGGTTCTTTCCTCCCACTACAAACTTCAGATCTAATGTAAACTACAAAAGGCGGGAATTTCAGAACAATTACAATAAGGCGAGAGTTAAGTGGAGGGAATTAATCGTTTCTTTGTAATACAAGTAGTAAATTATAATATTATTTTACTATAGTCTATAATTAAAACAGTAAGAATGAGTGTAAGTAACTGATTTTTAGTAATATTGATCGATATCGTGAAAAATAATATCGGGAAAAATCATATATGTTCTTATATAATGTGCCATTGTAAACAAGTACTAATAAAACAAATATTTTTATTAATAAGTTTGTAAGAGAATATCTATAACCTATAACGTCCATAAAATGACAATTCAGTTGTCTGTTTTATCAACTGAGGTGTGACTACCGTTCCGTAACTAAAACGCGTTTCCACTGGGTAACCACAACTTACCACGACTTTACCGTAACCGCGACTGCGGTAGTTAGGTGTGCAGTTACGGAACATTGTATTAATAAGCATGTCTTCAAATCTTAATATGCAATTTTAGATATGAGTATTAGCGAGCATATGTTTGACAACCAAATGACAAGTTATATTTAACTTGAATATTCATTAAAAATAAATTGAACAAGTCGTGTAATACTTATCTAATCATTATGTTGAATAGTGAACACAGTAACATTATTAATTTTTTATTTGTACTGTCTTAAATCAACAGTAAAACCTAACATGTGGAAATCAAGGTCCTTCACATTTTAATTTTGTTTTGACATTAAACGTCAAATTTTGGTAAAACTTATTAATATTTATTTTAATATTTTTGTGTAAAAATTATGTTTTGTACTTTAGTCGTAAATAAATCATTAAGAAGATGTTATTCAGTTTTTCCACTATACCAAAAACGATTAACAAAAAGAGAAAAAATAAAATTTGATAAAAGAATTAAAATTTTGGGTTATATAGGTGTTAATTCCATACATAAAAGACCTACAGTTTTTGATGTAAGAAGAAGGTTTTATAGTGATTATTTCAGGCATAAATATAAACCTGAATTAGAGGCATTAATCAATGAACAAATAAATATAGAATTTTGTGCTGGTTACACTTATCTGAATATTGCAACGTATTATGGACGGTCGGATGTCTCTTTTCCGGGACTGCAGGGTTATTTTATGAAAATGTTTTATGAAGAATTAGAACATGGCATGGATTTTATAAAATATCAGACTATGAGAGGTGGTACTGTTAAATTAACTCCCCTAAAAGTTTCTGGTAAAGAACGTTATTCAGATATCGCAAAAACGTTTTGTTTGGCCTTGAACATGGAGAAGGATGTTAAGGATGTAAGTAAACTCTAATCATTCCTGTTCAAAGAAATTGCTGACATGACTAGGTGGTAACTGGGTGCGTATGGAATGTAGGGACAGGACCGTTGCAACCTGGGGTTTCACAGCACTTGGGCAACAGATTTTTGGGGCAGCATTTTTATGGAATATAGAGTAGTCAATAAATAATTTCTCTATATTCAATTATGAATAAGAAGGGAATAAGTTAGCAATTGTTAAAACCAGAATCTGATACCAGATATTGATACAGTTGTAAACGATTAATGGTATAAAAATCAATAAAACATAATAAAACATTTGATAAATAAAATAATAATATTCTCTATAAACTAATGCCCGTACTAATAGTCGATGCTTCGCCGATTCTCTCGTAAATAGATGCTGTGTTCCAGATATTTTAACTAATAGCGTTTTCGATTTGTATGCTCTGAGTGCTCCGAGAGGGCTCTCAGAGCAAAAAAAAACGCACCCATTATAAAGAACCATAATTTTGTTTTGTACATGACTTTTTGAATATTTTCTAAATTTTATTCCTTATCAACTTAATTTAAAGAGCCACACGAATGTCCTCAAAGAGCCGTACGCGGCTCGCGAGGCGCGGTCCGCCGACTCCTGGCCTAGGCAGACTAGGCAATGGCCTAGGACCTGTAAAACGATTTTATTATGATTTGGAATAACAGTTTCCTTTGTTTTTTGCTCATTACTTGATTTCGGAGTGATGTTTTCTTTTCTTTTGCTCATCACTTAACTTTGGAATGAAGGTATATTTGGTTCGGGGCCTTGCTGCAGAATCTTGCCCTGGGCTCCGATCTTCCTCAGTCCGCCACTGGCATCACTGCGGACTGTATATGCCATTGTGCGCCGTTTAGGTATGAAATGAAATATAATTAAAATATTCTTATTTTTGTAGAAATTAGTAAAAATTAGTATGGTCGCGTCAAAGTTTAATGATACCAACGTTTCAGATTACGTAGACGCTTTCATAGCAAATCAGGTAATGTACTTAAATTAAGAGAGGAAAGTAATCGAATATCGGATATGTTCGTAATATCGGATACCTTAATACCGAGTTTCCCAAACTTTTTGAGCTGCGGAGGACTTTTCAAGAGAAGAACTCGTCGCGGAGCATTATCGTTGCTATATATATTTCTCTATTGCGAAATATCCACAACAATCTTCCATTTCTAGATGACCGATTTTTACCAAAAGTTGACTAACTGATGTCTGATGTGAAAAGCTTAAAAATGAAGTTTCATAAAAATCCGTTTGGTCAAATACGCTTTACACGCGTCCACGGACCGACAAATAAACAGACAGACATTTATCATGCTAAGAACAGACTGAAAGATCGAAATAAATCATGCTAAAAATAGTAATACGTTAATAGTTAAGAGACTTCAGTTCGTGGACAACCATCGAAATATCAAAATAGGTATGATCACGATACCTTCTTTATGCATATGGCGGTCGTTAAAAAATAATTACTTGTAAAGAATACATGATAAGCTAATAGTCAAGAAAAATTGACTTACAAGTACATACGTTAGGGATTTATAATTAAAAGAAAACAAGTATCCGATAATAGGCTACTTTCCTCTATTATACGAGTATATACAGTCCGGGACGAAATTAAGTGGACAGTCCTTACTCCCATACCTTTCTAGGACATAACTCCTTAATACCCTTTTCACACTAGAACTTTAAGACGAGTGAACTTAAAGTTCACCGATGTTTAACATCAGTATGCTTTCACATTTGATGTTTAAATCTCCGGTGCTGTCATCCGCTACAGTAATTTTGTCCTTAAGTTACCGTCATGAAATTACCAGTTTTGAACTGTCTGCGCAGACGCACATTTTGAATTATTATAAACAAATATGGATATTTCATTTCATTCTACAATAAAGACACTACAATAAAGAATATATTACACCTGTATTAACATGTAAGTTGATACATTTTATCTCAATTATTGTAGTTCTGTATTTTATTAAACACATTATTAAAATAAATAATTTTATTATAACAATAAGTATAAACTTCTTATAACGTCGATATAATACAGTATTCTTGTTTATGATAATATAAATGTTGACAGCACAAATTCAAAGAGTATTTTTTTATAATAGATATTATGTTAGCAATGTGGACGATGTTTAAGACGCAGATCTCTGTCTTAAACATCGCTTGTATTTAGACGAGGCCATACGGTTTCACATTAGCGTTTAAAGACACATTCACTTTAACATCCGATCTTAAAGTTCTAGTGTGAAAAGGGTATAAGTTTCTTACAAATCCTTTTTTAATTAAGATTTTGTACTGATATGCATCTTAAAAGTAATTAATACCTACCTAGACAATGTAGTACAGATTGTAACATTCTCCACTTTATTTTGTCCATTCTAAAAAGATGTTCTTGTTTATTATTTTTTTAAATAAATGTTTAAAAAAAAAAGTTTCACTTTTTTTCGTTTTCAAAATTTATGGCCATTGCTAATGTAAGTTTTACAATTTCCCTGCTACAATTCTGATTTTTCATAACGAAAATTCCATGCCTGAACGGGATTCGAACCCGAGACCTTAGCAACACAGGGTACGTGTATTACCATTACACTACGCTGGTCGGCTTTCATTAATTTTTAAGTACATATATGTATAAAATCTAAATTAGAAATTAAAGAAGATTTTGTAGGAAAATTTAAAAGATATGGTTATTTGTTTGAAAAGGTACCTACCTTTTCAAACTGTCCACTTAATTTAGTTCCCGACTGTATGTATATATTTTCTAATAAGTTCATTGTAGGAAAAATCAATACAAGAAATGTCCCGATATTTCACCAGAATTAGCAACCTCTCCAAATCGCCAGTTGGACAATACTTATTTGACAGAGAACTACATCAAACACACGTCAGGAAAGATCCGACGAAACATGAACCTGTAACAGCGAACATTTTTTATTCTTAAAAAAATAAAAATAATACAGTATTACAACTTGTTTTATTTTTTAATATACAGTTCTAATACAAGGGATGGATATATAAACTTTAAAAAAGATCTTAAACAGGCCCATTGGATACAAATCCTTAAATACAGTGTAGTCTATCTCAGAAAGAGCGATAGTAATAAACTTTTTTGTCAGGCAGTTACCAGTGGCGTGCACATTTTAAACACGTTTAAATTGATTTTGTGTATTTCTATATTACTATTTATCATTTTATTAAACGCACGCCTGTGACCATATTTATCATATCATTAAACGCATGCCTGTGACCATATTTTTCTTGAAAATTTTAGGGTAAAATTTTTATGATCTATTGTGTTAAACCCTAGTTCGTATTCCCATATAAGATGTGCGGCACACTCGGTTGTTTCTTAACAATATTTCTGTGTGAAAAAACAATAACTTTTTACAAATCATAAATTTTATTACTATCGCTCTTTCTGAGATATACTATAGCTCAGTTATTTACCACTGGACTACCACAGTCTCAGTAATAAAACTACAGAATAAATCAAATAGTAGGAATACTTATTTTATAATGTTCGGTGACTATTGGTCCCCCGACCAGTGATGGGCGTTTACATGTAAACTTTAATTGTTTACGTTTACGTGTAAATTTATGTAAACAATTGGTAAACTTGTCAACAATGTAAACTATGTAAACTGTCAAATAATGAGGTTAGTTTTAGTTATTTAATACCAATAAGAGAGAGCTAATGAACAAGTAAATTCAGTTCAAAACAATAAATTTATTTAAAAAATAGTGGGAAGAAACCGAAGGAATATCTATGAAGAACTAGGAGTTGTTTTAATTAAAGAAAATGAAATAAATATAGGGCGCTATGCAAAATTTGTAGTAAATCTTTTTGTTATTAAAAAATATAGGCTAGTTATCCTTAAGTTGAAATTTAATTTATTTTGTTATAAAAAAATATAATCGATTTTCTTAATTTTTTTTTCATCTTTCGTATCCATATTTATTAACTGGTAACACCGATATAATGATACATATTCGATTTTCATTAATATG
This sequence comes from Liopterus haemorrhoidalis, assembly GCA_963971575.1. Lineage (NCBI taxonomy): Eukaryota > Metazoa > Arthropoda > Insecta > Coleoptera > Dytiscidae > Liopterus > Liopterus haemorrhoidalis. Next base: position 54,121,724 of record OZ020611.1, read on the forward strand.
TATATTGGCTTGTTCTAATTTTATATACTTACTTTTTCTTTTAAAATTGTTTTATTAAAATTTTATTATTTATAAAAATGTTCTGATAATGGGTTTCTGTAATTCAAAGTAAGTGCGCATATCTAAATCATTGTTTACATTGGTTTACGTTGTTTACATTGTTTACAAGAGTTTTTGTGTTTACTTTACATCAATTGTTTACACGTCAACAATGAGGTAACTTACATCATGTAACTTACGCGCCCATCACTGCCCCCGACATTTGATCCCTCGAAAATTGGTCCCCGTCAATTGATCCCCGGAACAGTTGATCCCCCATATAATTAATCCCCACAATATCTAAAAGTATTTATATTCATATTTACATATATCGTGAAGGTGATAAATAAATTATATTTAAATAGGGTGGGTGCAAATTTATACAAAAATTGCTTTCCTATGGAATTACATATAATTCCACATAATTAAGAAGTGTTCATAAATTTAATTCGTTAGGAAAACTAGAAATTTGAAATACTTATTGCAATATGCAATAGGGGATAGGCTTGATTTTTTAATTTTTTTTTATTATATTCCTTTTGTTGCATATAAACATAAAAAACAGTTTTGCATTTTTGTTTTGTTTTTAATTTGAAGGCTTAGAAAAATTATAAATGTATGTAGCGCACGAAAACGACGTGTGACGTCATACCCCAACTAAGTACAGCCTACCCAGTGTACTGCGTACAGCCTGGGTTATGTATAGTTAGAGTGATTGTAATTAAAATAAAGTTTAATTCTATAAAAACAATTTATACATGTTTACCGAATTAAATTTTATATTAAAATATATAAAATATGGAAGATCCAGGCCCCAGTACTTCGAAACATAGTCGAAAATATTGTTTAGTACCGATGTGCACAAATAGTTCAATTAGAAATCCAAAAAAACAATTTATATCATTACCTGATGGCGAAAAACAACAGAAAAGGCGAAATTTGTGGCTGAAAGCTATGAGGCGAAATAAAACCGATATTTCAGAAAAAAGTAAACTTTATGTTTGTGAAGACCATTTTAATGTGAGTACATATATTTTATAAATTATTTTAATAATAAATGCGTGAAAAATTGTTTAAAAACAAATACAAAACTCTCGAACAATACAATATACACACGTAAAGATTATGTTTAGTCTGTATCTGTGATGTCGAACCGCAGCAGTCTCAGTCGTATTTACTCGGCAACCTTCGCGGCGTGGTCGGCTTATTTCAAATTTACAATATTTTAATTAAAAAATTTGGCTATAATATTAATTAAAATGTGATTTTTGTTGTGTTAGGTGACATAACTAACATTAACATATCAAAAAAATGTAGTTTTAAGGAAATATAAATTTTATGCCCTATCCCCTATTTGAATTTTCTTTTAAATAGTAATTTCACCTTCACGATATATGTAAATATGAATATAAATACTTTTAGATATTGTGGGGATTAATTGTCTGGGGGATCAACTGTCCCAGGGATCAATTGACGGGGACCAATTGTCGAGGGATCAAATGCGGGGCACCAATAGTCGGTGTACCATTTTTTTAGTAAGTTAAATATTTATATTATATAATGCGATAAATTGAATATTTTAGCCATCGGGTTTCAAATCGACGCGAACTTAAAAAAATCGGTTGGTCTCGCTATGATCGGTAATGCTCGGACATATTCGAATAATCAAATATACAAAGCTCACTCCTCATTGGTTAGTGTAATGTGTTACAAGTTCAAATCGGCCCGGACTTTTCGTGTTCGTGTTAAATGTGAATGTAGTAAAAATATGTTGAAAAATACCCTTTTACGACTGAGATTTGTTTTGTTGTGCCAGGGATGATGGATACCCATAGTGATAAATACAATACGTTTGATAGTGAGGAATAGGAATATTTATAATTATTAACTGCTAAAGACCAATTAATAATTATAAATATTTAACGGCTCTAATAAGGCTGATGAAAAAGATTATTTGGTTCAATTCAAACAGTTCGAGGAAAAAATATATTATCTGTCTCATTTTGTAATACGAAACTAAGACAGAAATTTCATTTTTTATGTTGTATATTTAAAATATCATCTTAGGGTGGTAATTCTGAAGTGGCACCTTTCAAAATATTTGACATGTCTATCACAATTTTGACATGTCAATCGCAATTTTGACATGTCAATTTGTTATCTGACATATATAGTTTTTGAGTGAATATAACCTCATATAATAAAACTTAACCAAACATTTAAAAGCCAGGTTTACAAGTTCACATGTTTCCATAAAAGTCTATTTATACCACAACAGTCATCAAAGTAACCAGATTTATAATCCGTCTCAATTTGTAATACGAAACTAGATCTGGGTACTTTGGTGACTGTTGTGGTGTAAACAGACTTTGGCGTATCCGTGTGAACCATCCCTATGATAATATTATAAATGTATTGTCAATATACAACATAAAAAATGAACTTTCCCTGTTAGTTGCGTATTACAAAATGAGACAGATAATATTCATAGTTTCGTGTTACAAAATGAGACATATTATACATTTTATATCATTTTCTGCTACATATGATTGTGCAATACAAAAATTTATACTTAATAATTTTCAAATTAATTACACACACATTTTTTTTATACGCTCATTAAAAAAAAGATTTGTACGATTTTTTTCTTGAAAATACGATCATTTTGAAGTATTTGTACGATTTTTTCTTCTTCGTTATCTGGCAACACTGGTCGTATTTCTCTTGTTTTGGCGTCATTACTTGGCGCATATTAGTAGAGTACACAGATAACGTCAGGGTTTAACACAGACCAATTATATCTCATGCTTTCGGCCATACGGTTTCTTTAAGTTACTTTCAAAGTTTAATTGAACAAAACAGTAAAATATGTATTAAATTATTATTAAATTTTCTTACTATTTGACTTACTTTATTAATATTTTATATATTAATATATGTTGTGTTAGTGCTAATTTTTATTCTGAATTGTGATTATTGTATACATGATTAGAAATTATTTTACGTTATTAACGAACGTAAATAATATACGTATTCATACAAAAACTTGTAAAAATAAAAATTCCCTTTTCCAAATTATCCTAAATATTAAGGGCCTGCCGATATTATCTAAGCTAAGCACCATAATATATTGATATTGACATTTTAATTAATATTTGACTTCTTTCACTCACAGGGTGACTTAGGAATATAAAGTTATATAAAAGATAATACAGTAGATAAAAAAAACAACAAATTCCATTAGAAACATAGGTCAACGAGAGCTCTTAAGTGGACAAAGAACCGTGTCCAGGATGCATTGATTGCATTTATTTTAGTGCTGTCAGAAATCGACCATGGCGGCACCGGATTAAAATAAAAAATCGGTTCCGGGTTTGCCAGGTTCCGAATACCCGAGTGTTGAACCGGTTATTCGAAAGCAGAGTATTCTGAATCGGGCTTCCCTTATCCCCAGTTTTACCCGAAAACCGGAACCAAGTTTCCTAAAAACCAGTTTCGTTTCCCAGCACTAGTTTATTTAAAAGATTCGTCTCTTGCAACACTAAACATCTTTATTTTATTTTTGTATATCCTCTGTTCTTCCCTTTTTAGATTTACGGCATGAGGAACTTTTGTTGTGGACTTTCGCAAAGCGTGTCAGGAATTTTTCTTGTTTATCTCCAGATTTTGAGAGATTAGTCTCCATAACTTTTAGAAATAATAAAATTATTAAACATACAGTCCAATTTTAATCTTTTGCATTCGACGTACTTTTACAGTCTACGGATTCTAGCAACTTGAGTGTAGTTTTTTACTTCCTATAACTTTAATAAAAGAGTTTATCAGCCGCGTGTTCAGTCGGAAAACTATAATTATTGTTATTACTAAATACTCAACTGTTAGCTTACCAGTAATAATGCAACTATTATTGCTAATTCGCGGTTTTAGTACGACAAGTCAGTAGTGGATTAAGCCTTCGACGGGCCCAAGACACTTTTGATTTACGGACCCTCAACCTAGAGGCGTTCAAAGAGGAAGGATTCGTTGGGCCCTTGAAAATTACGGGCCCAAGACAATTGTCTTTTTTGTCTTTGCGAAAGTCCGCCACTGCGATAAGTGTACGCAATATGCCTTCCAAAAAACAAATTACCAACTAGAATTTTATCGCTATCACAAAAGCAATAATGCGCACGCATGTTGTACACGGATAAATCCCTGATAGTTTGGAATACAATGCACTTGCTCATTATTTATGTAGATTTGTACAAAAAACTGTCGACCCTAAATTTGACTCCGGAGTTTTTGTTGCCACTGAATCCAATTCCGGATTTTTTTTATGACCAACTCCAACTCCGATTACTGTAAACCAAAATTTCTATGAGTTAAGACTCCACACCTTCAACTCGGACTCCGGATACTATCCGCGAACGATGCTATAACATATGTTTATGTTCCTGCACGGGGACACTTTGGGTTGTGGTGAATATTGTCGGTAACAGGCATTTCGAGTCCAAAGGGTTAACTCAGAAAGATTTTGTAAAGATCTTAATTTTGAAAAATTGAAAAAAGCAGCACCAGTATTAATAGTACTACATTATAAGAGTAGTTCCAAAAGATTATTTGAATGCGGCGCCCAAGTATTTCAAAAATATTGGACAAGAAGAAAAAATACTTATATCACTTAGCAGGATTGCACGCAAGATTGACCCTTACCATCCGATGAAGAACGGATGATAGGGGTCAATCTTCACATTGTCACATCTCTTTTTCTGCGAGTACACACGCGCATTACCGGGAACTTTTTGATACTCCCACATGTTTTTATTTGTCACAAAAACAAAATTTTACATAAAGTAGGAAACCTTAGCAGCCATGGGGACTACGGCTCTGCTCACACGGGGATACTCAAATCTCGGATACTCTGCGACTGGGATAAAGAGACTTGGAGACTGGAGACTGTAGTTGCCCGTCATCTTCACACGGCCACAACTGAAGTTGCGGGTTTCCTATCAATCTACTCAGTTCCCTCCGGACTTCGGATGTGCGTTTATCCAGTGCGCTTTACAAAATGTCTAGTGACAGTAGTAGTGATGAGGATATCATTATCCAGTTTTATTATTACCGCCGCAGAAAGAGAACAGTAAGAAGATTCTGGTTACACTCTTACATCGAAAGGAACATAAATTGTAGATTGTTTGTTGCTTCAAAAGATTTGCAGGAACCTGATTCTAAATTCCTCGCATTCTATAAAATGAGAAAGGACACGTACCAAAAACAAAAGCAGCCCAATTATTCCTGCCATTCTCAAAAAAATTGTTATGTAAGCACAGTGGAACCTCGATATAACGGACCAATGCGGGCGAGGGGATGTCCGATATAGCAGAATGTCCGTTATATAAAAATAAATTTTCTGAATAAGTTATTTACTAACTATCAAATAGAAATATATTATAAACGAAAGTTTACATTACACTTTAAAATTGCACTTTATTCGTCTTCAGATGACATGTCACTATACGCCCGTTAAGGAGAGTCGTCAATGTTTGTTTTTGAACTTCCTGGTTTCGGTGACACTGGTTTGAAAAATGTATCAAATTTTGTTTGGAATTTAAAGTTTGTTGTTTTTTAATTAATAATTAATTAATTTTAATTATTAACTCTCTAAAATTGCGAATTCCCGCCCGCTACTCGGGTGATTCCCCGAGTGTGCAGTTTACGATCACTTACATGCTGTCCGTTATATCCGAATCCGTTGTATCGAGGTCTGTTATATCGACGTTTCACTGTATATAAAAGTTTTGCCGAGAATCTTACAAAACAAATGAAAAAAATGTTTGATACCATTATAGTCTGGCCTCCGTTACCCCGAATAAGTTTTATTTGACCAGTATTTTTATAACTTTTTTTTTAAGGAAAAGCTCAAGACGAACATAAGTGTTGCCTCATCCTGTATATCTTAAACTTATAAACAAACTCCGGTAAAATATACTCAGAAAAGCAGCGCCGCATTTGTAACTAGCGTCAGTGTAAAAATTGCCATGAAGGAAACCAAGCAACTGAACGACTCGGAGTCTAGTATGCCGAGTCTGCTAGTCTCTGGTTGCGCAGTTGCCAAGCATCCGCGACTGCAGTATCCCCGTATGACTTCCGCCGCCTGATTACACATGTCGCGTCTCTTAGTCGCCGAGTATCCGAGATTTGAGTATCCCCGTGTGAGCAGAGCTTACGACTCTACACCTTCAAATTTTCATCGACAGTCAAAATTTTTAGGAGAAGAAGTTTTTCAAAGAGAGCAAACAGGCGGCTGGTAGTAGGCAATACAAAATTTATCTTTCTATCCTATGCAGACGATATAGCTATTGTTGCAAAAACAGAACAAGAAATGAGGAAACTCCTTAAGTGTTTTGAGAAGTACCTACACAAGAAAAAACTGAAGTTAAACGCTGCTAAATCTAAAATTATGGTATTTAAGAAAGGAGGAGGCAGAGAGACTCAAAATAAATGGGATTGGTGTGGAGAAGAAATTGAGCAAGTGAAAGAATATAGATACCTGGGATATGTTTTTAAAAGCAGTGGGGGCCCAGAAGCACATATCAGGACCTTAGTAAGGAAATCAATGCAAGCATTGCCGCAAGTATGGGGTATAGGCGAGAGGAAATTTAAAGGAGATATGAAGATAAGGATGCTCATGTTCAACTCCATAATCAAGAGTATAATGATGTATGGAGCGGAAATATGGGGTTGGGAGGACCAAGAGAAATTAGAAGCGGTGCAAAATAAATATATTAAGTGGACATTGGGTCTAGACAAATGTACACCGCAATACATAATATTAGAAGAAGTGAAAGTTGACAACATCTGGATAGAAGCTACAAAAAGAGCAATTAAATTTGAAGAGAGGATAATAAGACATCCAGAAAAAAAAAAATGCCAAACCAATGCTGGACAGAAATAGAAAGAAAATTGGAGCAAAGAAAGATTGAATCCAAATGGGAAGTAAAAAGAAGAAAAAGACTTGAATATAACGGCTACTCAACAAGGGAGATATCTATAAAAAGGTTGGGAGGACAAGATGTGACACTGGAAATAAGAGATAGAATGAGGGATATCCAAGGGCAAGAAAGAAGCGAGAGCCTAACAAATTCCAGATATAACGGCAAATATGTAAAGACTTGGACGACACAGATACCAGAGTACCTAAAAACAAAAATGAACATGAAACAGAATGAGATAAGAAGAAAATAATAGCGAGATTTAGGTGCGGAAATGAGGAAAGGGAAAACGAATACTGGAAAAAGGATGAACAAAGAATGTGCAGGTTGTGTGGAGAGGAAACCATAGAGCACATACTGAAGAATTGCGGAGAAATGAAATATAAAGAAGAGACAAGAAAAGATGTGCTGTGTGATTCAGGCCAAGGATGGACATGGATGGAAGAGGTCTTGGAGAGAAGAAGGAATTTGAAGCGAAGATACCCTAGTTAGCAATAATTATAGTTTTTTATGTGAAATATAAAGTTAATAATGCAAATATGTAGATTTAAACCGAAAGGTACATAAATAAAGTATTATCTATCTATCAGTCAAAATTTTTATCGACCAGCGCCACAGCCCCGCTCCCGAACAACAAGCATACCATCAGGATCGTAGTCGTACAAGCAAGTTGTATCCGCGAACGATGCTGTTATATGCGTATGTTCACACAAGGGAACACTTCAAGTTGTGGGGAATATTGTCGGTAGCAGGTACTTTTGAGTCCAAAGGGTTAAATCATAAAGGTCATTTCATAATAAGTACGTGAGCTAAACTTCAGAAAAAAATCCTATTTCAATAATATTAAGACTTTTAAGTAAAATTAAGTGTCATTAACCCAAGTTCTTGCTTTCTTCGAAAATTAAAATTTGTTGCGGCACCATGATAAGAACGCCGCGTAACGCACACTTGCTTCCACTGCAATTAAAACATACAAATACAATTATGATATTAACATTTTTCAGGTATATAATAATATTAAAATATCAGGTCGTCAAGGATGAATTTTGTGGTTGATAATATTGCCAACTTTATGTATTTTGTGAAACAGTGTTGAATTGATTCTAGTTTATTAATGTGTGTATTATATTGTGGATTCCAAATGACACTGTTGTACTCTAGCCGGCTGCAAACTAGGGATTTAAATAGCATTTTAAGTGAATTTTGTGAGTTGAAATGTTTACAAGAACGCATTATGAAGCCGAGTTGTTTATATGCTGATTTGGTAATTTTATCCACATGGTGATCGAATTTTAACTTGTTGTCGAAATAAATCCCTAGGTCTTTAACAACACTGATTTCAAGCAGTGACGTGCCCCCTATTTCATATACATATTTTATGAGGAAAAGTTTACGTGTGAATGTTATACTATTGCATTTGTTTTTATTTAAAAAAAGTTTATTAACCTTACAATAATTATTTAAAGTTTGTAAATCATTATCCAAGTTAATGCAATCTTGTAAGCAAGTGATGACTTTGTAAATTTTTAAATCGTCTGCATATAACAAAAATTTTGATTTTAAATATTTACAAATATCGTTAATGAAAACTATGAAAAGAATAGGGCCCAGATGGGAACCCTGGGGAACACCTGAGGTCACTAGAACATAATTTGAAATTCAACCATTTATTACTACTGCTTGTAGTCTATTGGTTACATAACTTGCAATCCATCGCAATAAATTTCCATAAATTCCGCTTGCGACAGTTTAATAATAGATCGTGATTAACCTTGTCAAAAGCTTTTTTGAATATAAAATCAATTTGACCAGCCAGTTCATATCAGACCTTTGTGGAATACACACGTATTGTTCAGAGCAGTGATATATTAATTATTGTTATCAGCGTAATCCTCTATTAATTAGTAGATTATAAACTAGGTGTAAATTTCCATTTGTGTACAAGAAAGTGCTGTGTTTTTCTAATATACAGTGTAAAACTCTATCAATTTAACTTGGGCACAATGCCCAAAAAGCCCCCTGATGGGGGTGAAACCCCGCCTTCCTTTTCTCAAACTACTCAAGCGTGCCTACAGGCTTTACAAACAATTTATGATAAAAATGACCCTAACGAAATGGAAATTTCCTACACTACGAACAACCCAGATTCAACAAGATTGAAAAGACGTATGGATTTACCCTTAGATCAACAACAAAAGTCCAAGCAAATAAATCCTGGTAATCAACAACAAATGTCCACCACAAATGAAACAATAACCAACGATATTACACCATACACCAAAAACAGACTGAATCGATATTCGAATGCTGATTCATCGCCATATTATATACTTTTAGAAAACAAGAAAAACGACAAAAATATAGGAAGATTGCACCACATGGCCATCGGTAAACTCCTATTTACGAAATTTAAAGAGGAATCAAAAGACATCATCAATGTATCAAAAGTAAATTACAGTAGAATTAAAATTGAAACAAAATCGGCAACAGTCGCTAACAAAATTCTAGATTCGCAGGAACTGATATCTAGCGATATAGTGGCCTATATCCCTGAAATCAAAATGTTTCGGAAAGGAGTGATTAGACAAGTAGACACGTCAATATCCAACGAAGAACTAAGGCTAGAAGCTGTATCTGAAGTTCAAATTAATGACGTTAACCGCATCTCAAGGAAAATTATATCGGAATCCAACATCACATTTGAACCAACTCAAACAGTTATTGTAACCTTTAGAGGACAATTTCTTCCCAGTTTTATATCAATATATGGTGCACGATGCAAGGTAGAGGCCTACGTACATAGAGTCACACAATGTCTGAAATGTTTAAGATTTGGTCATGTTGCGAAATTCTGTAAAAGTTCCCCGAGATGTAGCACATGCGGCGCGCTTCACCTGTCCGAAAACTGTGACGCAGATAAAGAAAATCCTATATGTATATTCTGCAAAGGCTTACACAAAGCAACTGACAATACATGTCCTGTACATAAAGATCAGAGAGAAATAAAAAAATATATGGCCCACAACAACGTAGACTATCAAGAAGCGAAAAAGAACTATAAATCTTATGCTTCGGCAATCACAAACCCAAGAATAAATGAAAATTCCGCTTTCCCTCCCTTAACTCAACAGAATAGATTTAGTGTACTTAGCCATAGTATGCCAGACGAAGAAAACGCTACGGAATATACTTCCAACATGACTTTTCGCAGACCCCAATATTTATCTAAACCTCAAAGAAGTAACAATACATATCGAGAATCTCAAGTCAATGTATACCCCTACAATAACGCAAAAACAACACAATCATCTCAATCTTCATCCCAAGGTTTAATAACCCACAACCCATATCCCCCCCAACACCACCTACGCTCCTCAAATCTAAACACACTCTCCAATCCAGCGACTACAACCCCTGCAGAACCCGACATCACAACATTATGCAATTTAATTGTTAACATAATAAACCAGTATAATAATAGTTTCAAAATTAGCTCCTCTGACATCATACAACTATTAAACTCGGCGCGAAAATGAATTCTTTCAATAATATCCCTTTTAATATTTTTCAATGGAACAGCTGTTCCATAAAATCCAAAAAGTCCCAACTAGAAAATATCCTTTCATATTACAATATATCCTGTGCTCTAATATCGGAAACATGGCTACTAAACTCAGAAAATTTCAATATATCCGGATACAACACAATTCGTTGCGATAGATTTGATGGCTATGGCGGATGCTGTATATTGCTTAAAAGAAACATACCGTATAGTATCAACAATTTAAATATTCCGAATATTGACACCATACAGATATGCTCAATAACCATACACTTCCAAAATAGGAAATTAGACATCATCTCCTCGTACTGTTCACCTAAGCATCGCATAAACAGCAATACATGGGATATGATATTTACGCAGTTTTCACACCCGTTTATATTTGGCGGTGATACCAATTGTCACAACATTTCTTGGGGATGCAAAAGCGTAGACTTCGAAGGAATAAATTTCAATGACTCCATAAATAACTGTTCCTTAACTTTACTCAATGATGGATCACCCACACTATTTAATAAAGAAATAGCAGTCGATATATCTGTTTGCTCACCTTCAATTGCTACGTATATAAATTGGACAACAGTTTCCAATACATATGGCTCAAATCATTTCCCTGTATTACTAAATTGTCATCTTTATAAAATCAACGACTACATTACCATCCTGCCGAAAATTAAATGGGACATAAACAAAGCGGACTGGACCAACTATTACAATATAGCAAAAGAATTTACAAGTAGTTACGATATAAACAATTTTGCTCAACTGGACATAACATCAAAATACAATATTTTCCTAAATATTATAAATACAACAGCAGACCAAACAATCCCTATAAAACAACCAGTGCACGCTCCGGCCTTCAAACTTCGACCATGGTGGGACAGCGATTGCACCAGCCAACATAAAACCGCCAATGAAGCATATAAATTATATAAAACACAGATGTCCTTTGAAAATTTTCTCAAATGTAAACAAGAAACCGCGAAATTTAGAAGATTAGTTAAAAACAAGAAAAGAGAATCTTGGAGAAATTATTGTACCAGCATGAACAAGTACACTCCAGTCAAAGAGGTTTGGAAAAAAGTTAAAATCATTAACAACTCGTACAAAGAATCAAATAACAAAAATTGTACTAACACAGATTGGGTTGATGAATTTTTCACAAAGCTCACTCCCAGCACATGCGAGGAAAACATAACTCTACCAAACATACATCAAAACATAAATCATGAACCTCAATCTCCATTCACACTTAATGAACTTCAATACGCCCTTAAAAAAACAACTAATACATCTCCTGGTATTGACGATATCCACTACTCTATGTTATCAAATCTGCCTCTCAGCACCAAGACTCTCTTACTAGACATATATAACGATGTCTGGATTAACTTCAAAAACATACCCCAATGGTCAGAAATTATAGTCATACCTATCCCTAAACCAAATAAGGACCCTAATGTTGCAAAATCATATAGACCAATCGCCCTATCAAGCTGTGTAGTAAAAACCTATGAAAGATTAATAAAGATTCGACTAGAGTGGTGGCTTGAAATGAACAACTGCCTACCGTCATACCAACATGGATTCAGAAGAGGTCACAGCACCATGGACAACCTTTCAACCCTAGTCACTGATATACAATTAGCGAATACTAATATGGACTACTGTATCGCAATCTATATAGATATTATGGGAGCATATGACCATGTGTCCAGCAAAATACTGAAAGAAAAATTGCTACTGCTAGGATTACCATCAATTTTCATCATAGCAATCATCAATCTAGTCCAAAAACATAAAATATACATTAAACACTGTGGTAAATTACTTGGTCCAAGATTATCTTTTCAAGGCCTACTACAAGGATCAGTTCTGGCTCCCTTGTTGTTTAACGTATACACGACTGACATACAACATTACATGAAACCAGAAATAGGCATAGTCCAGTTCGCAGATGACTTCTGTCTCTATTTTGCACATAAAAAATATATAGAGGCACGCCACGAGCTAAATATTGCATTTAAACAATTCCAAGAATGGACTTTTAATAATGGGCTCAGTATCTCATATGAAAAGACCGTTGCAAGCGTATACACAAGACATCGGTTGTCTCCAAGCCTAACCTCTATTAAATTAGGCTTCCGCAATATAGAAATAAAGAACGAGGTTAAATTTCTAGGTATCATAATTGACAATAAACTATCTTGGAAACCCCATGTAAATTATATTATGAAAAAATGCGAACCACGTATCAATCTTCTTAGGAGCATAACTAGTCTAAATTGGGGAGCTGATCCCAACACATGCTTAATTCTCTACAACAATCTAATTCTGTCTATTATCGACTATGGTTGCGTTGTCTATGGGTCAGCTACAAAAAATATTCTTCATCCTCTGGAAATATTACAGATCAGAGCAATTAAGGCAAGTCTTGGAGTAATGCACTCTACACCCACCAATATTTTACTAGCCGAAGCGCATATAATGCCTTTACCTTTACGAAGGAAACTAATAACTAGTCGCTTTCTAATAAGTAGATCTAAAGCTATCACCAACATCAAATATGCAAAGCTAGCGGCTGAAGTATTTACACACAAATACTGGACCAAAAAACCTGTTCCTCCTCTAGCAGATTGTCTGACGTATATAGCGGACATCATAGACACTACTATAGGAAGTTCTCCACCCTGCTATAGGTACCCGTGGCAATTCTCTCTGCTCAATAATGAATTTAAAGAAGATATTTTTAACTTTAATAATGCAGAAATAACGAATGAAATGTTTCTAAAGAAGATAAACAAGAAATGGCCAAACTCATGCCACTTGTACACAGATGGCTCAAAAACCAACAACGGAACAGGATGCGCCTTCTATGATGTCACTAATAATATTTCCAAAAAATTTAAAATTGAAAATAACCACTCAGTGTACACCGCAGAATTAATTGCAATATATGAGTGCCTACAGCACCTTCTCCAGCAACCAACACATACTTACTTGTTATTTACCGACAGCAAGGCAGCAGTTATAAAACTTCGGAAACCCGGATTTGATATAAATACACCTCCTTTAATATACAACATTATAAACACAATCAAAACTCTAATAGAAACTGGTACGTCAATCACAATAGTTTGGGTAAAAGGACATGCGCGAATTCATTACAACGAATTGGTAGATTCACTGGCGAAAGAAGCAACCATTTCAGGAAACGATACAGCATATCCACTTACTCCGAAGGATTGTAATATTCTCATCAAAAAAAGAATTATAGAAATATGGGAAAAATATTATAAACAATCCATTCTAATCAAAGGCATACACTTCGGATACCTTGAGCCAACTCTGCCTAGCTGTCCGTGGTTCAAGACTTACAACTCTAGGAAGCTGATATCAACAATGTGCCGAATACGCTTTGATCACCATTTTCTCCCTTCGCACCTTCACAGAATTAAAATGTCAGCAAACCCCTATTGTAATTGTGACCAAAATATAGTTTGTGACTTGAACCATATTCTGTTTAACTGTCCTCAGTCACAACATTTACGAGACAGATTTTTAAAATCGCTTAATATGCCACTCCCGTTAGATGTAAGATGTATCTTATCCAATATGGACAAGATACCTATTATATATGAATATATTGAAAATATTAAAATTAAAATATAAGAAAATAATAACAAACATGTTTGCTAATTAAATTCAAGAAAATTTTAAATGTATGTACTACTGTATGATGTTATGAAATGATATGTAATATAATTGTAACCTCTGGCTAATGGTCCTGGTAACCAAGGCCATATAATAAAAAAAAAAAAAAAAAAAAAAAAAAAAAATTTGACCAGAATTATCTAAAGAATTATTTACATGCCCAGTGAATAAAAGTAAATTTGTCAGTGTAGATCGTTTCCTACAGAAACAGTGTTCTTCAGGAATGATAACTGATTTTAAATTATATGATAAAAAATCTGTAACAACACTTTAAAATACTTCTGCAAATATGTTTAACTTGGATATTGGCGGTAATAATATTTTACCGGTCTTTTTTTTTTTGGAAAGTTATACATCTCGCCTGTATAAAGAAATCATTGTATGCTCCAAAAAAATATCAAAAACTATTTTTTTAATTAATTTTGTTGAAAATGGAACGGTCGGAAATTCGCACTATTATGAAGTTCTTACGTGGACCCATATTACGGGGAGCTACGGCATCGCAGACCGCGCGAAACTTTAATAGTGTATTTGGCTCTAGTGTTACTACGCAGCAGACAATATTAAATTGTTTCGCCAAATTTCGTACAGGTATCTTAAAATCAAAAAAAAAAAAAAACTGGCTCATCGATCCCAGCAGAAATATGCTGCAACCAACTGGACGAAATGATGCAAAAACTAATATGGGTGCATACTTTGATGAATAAAATAATTCCTTATATTTGTAAGTTATCAACCAACTTTGCCTTTATTCTACAAATTTCATCCTTGACGACCTAATACATTTACAAAATATAAATTACCTAATTTAATATTCGATATCCCAGTCACCCTAGCCAGTATCATTCATCACAATCTAATCGCGTTCACACAATTTTTTATCAAATACAAAGACGCCCAGTCCTTCTCCAACACGCTTCAGGTTTGTGACATGATCAGCAATCTCCTTGATGGCATCCACTTGCTCCTGCAGGAACTCTGTTTCCAGGAAATCACATAAGTTAGCATCGTTGTGTCCAGAGGCAACTCCGTGTAATTCCAATAAAGTCTGAAACGAAAATTCAAAAGTAAATCCAGATTTGTCTGATCCCCTCCTGGATCATAAAAAGACCTATTATCAATCTTACCTTAACAAAATACCCGAAGCATACCACAGACCTTCCAAATATTCCATCAGAAATGCCAAGAAGTTATAGCAAACTATGAAAAATTTCATGCTATTTACACAGATGGGTCAAAAATAAACTCCCAGAGGAGAGCAGCCGTAGTTTATGGACACACGATCCATCTATATAATTTACGAAACGCGACGAGTGTTTACCCAGCAGAAATGTACCATATGTTAAAAGCGTCGGAATATACACGAAGATGGTCCAGGTCAGTGTATAATTCAAATCGACTCCATGGCTACAATAATAAGGATCCAAAAACTATATCCCGAAGACCACATATCAATGCAAACCAGATGCATAATTTCCATCAAATCCACTGGAAAACAAATGGTTATCATGTGGAGCCAATCTCATATTGGAATCCATGGAAACGAACGAGCAGACTGAGCCGCCAAAAACGCTACAGTAGTAGTTCTGGAAGATATATGTAGCTACCTTCCATATAAACTTAATCGCACAAATAAAAAGGAAAATCAACGAATAATGGTTCGACATTTGGAAAACAACGAACAACAATCACCTCAGAAATGTCAAGAAAGACACCAAACCTTGGGTCGATATTAAAAATAGAAAAGACCTGATAATGATAACCAGAATGAGAGTAGGCCACACGTTACTAACTCACAAAAACATATTTGTCCACGAAGAACCTACCACATGTGATCTATGTAACTTGAAGATTACCATACACCGTCTCCTGTTAGTATATCCTGGTTTTTATGTGTTTTTGTCAAAATATAAGTTATGACCCCCCCCCCAGAGCTCCAAAACCATGTGCTTACATGTTTTTGTCAAGATACCTGAGGTCAAAATACAAGTGAGGACCTTTTTTTTAGGTCAACACTTAGGAGTGAGGACGTTTTTCTTTTAGATTATCACGTGTAGTTTAGAAATGAGAACCTTTTTAATAATTTTAATAATTTCGTCTTCTGAGCCTCCAACCCAAGACAAATTCCTAGATGCGTGCCTAATGGAACACGATTACAGGTAAACAGTTTAATGGCGGGTTGCTAACGTAAGAGTTTTCTTTAACTCAAGTTAAAATCATTTGTTTCTGAATGCTACAATATACAAAAACAAATGATTTTAACTTGAGTTAGCGATACTTCTTACTTTAGCAACCGGCCATAAGAGACTTTGATGTATAGCCTATCATTATGACAGTTCTCGGTAAGTAATCCTGATCAGTATAATCCCGGCCGTTCACATGTTTATAGTATTCGCGACTGCAAATAACAGTGAGACATTTGGTGGTAACTGGTTAAATTAAACAGAAGCGTATATTTGGATAATATTTGTAGCGTATTGTGCTGCAGTTTATGTGAATTAAGAAGTATTTTAAAATATAGTGACTTAAATACAGTGCTTTTTTGCCGAAATATTGTTTGAAAAGATAAATATTAAGAAAAAACTTCTGACATATACGCTTTTCGTCCGCCATCAGCTGTTGTACGCAGCGCCGCCAACGTTAGTTTCAGTCGCGAATTGTCTTCAGTCCAGTCACAGAATTACGGGTAGGTACGAGGGTGATGCAAATATAAACGGTATTTTTTTAATACATTTATTTATTAATAATATACACAAGTGAAACCTTCAGTTTCTCTCTACATAGCCTCCTTCATGCTCTACAGACTTTTGCCAACGTTTTGGAAGCTTGAATATTCCTCCAAAAAAAGTTTGAGGGCGCGTTTCAACCAATTAAGCCCACGCTCCTCGACATCTTCATTGTTTTCGAGTCGTTCCCCTACAAGTGATTCTTTCATGGGCGCAAACAAAAAATAGTCACAGGGGGGAAAATCTGGACTGTAGGGAGGGTGGTCGAGGGTTTCCCAATGCATTTCCTCAATTTTATCCCTTGTCAAAATCGCGGTGTAAAGTCTAATATTGTCATGGAGAAGGATGACATCTCTGATGGGCTTACCTCGTCTTTTGTTTCGGTAGGCGGCTTTTGCTGACCTAACAACTGGCAATAGTAAGCCGCATTCACCGTACGTCGATCATGAAGAAAATCAATGAGTAAAACTCCTTTGTAGTAAAAAAAAAAAAAACGTCGCGAGAACTTTTCCAGCTGAGAAACGGGTTTTGGCCTTCACTGGGCAGGCTCCATCTTTTCTTCGCCACTCCTACTAGCCATTTTTGACTCCGGAGTGTAATGATGGGCCCACGTCTCATCACATGTGACGATGAGCCACAAAAAATCCTCCCCTTCTTGCCGGAACCGATTCAGAAGTCTCTCACAGATCTCCAACCTGACCTTCTTTTGAGCTTCGGTTAACAACTTCGGAAACCATCGAGTACTAATTTTTCAACATCACCTTCAACAAGCTCTCGAACAGCACGGATGTTGTCATCTGTGCGACTTGACTTTGGGCGTCAATTATGATTTTCGTTTTCTACATTTCCTCGTCACCCTTAAATTGTCCGGCCCAAGTAAAAGCTCGGTTCTGGGACAGTGTAGCGACCTCAAACTGTGCCTTCACACGAGTTAAAATCTCTGAGGGTTTAACCCATTTATTCAATTCATTTTTTGAAGGAACCTCTTGTTTACTCATGGCTGTACTGAGGACAGAACAGAGCAGAGCAGCTAACCAGGCTGGTTCCCTCTCCCTAACACACCTACCATCAACCCCCCCATCCTGCTCGGAACTGCTTGCTGAGTACACTAGCAAAATTACCGTTTATATTTGAATCACCCTCGTATAATCGAAAAACGCAAATAATATATGCATTATTTTATGTATCTTGTAAGCCCAGTATTTTTTTCAAAATTAGACCAAAGAAGTGTATGTGCATGGCATGCAATTTCAACTCTACAGTTCCAACTTTTTTGCCAAAATTTCTACCGTAGAGACAGATAAATAGACACATGAGTGATCAGGGCCGACGCTAGGGATGTGCACCAAACTCCATTTAAATTGTATATGTAGTTTTCGAGCGCGCTGAAATTAGAAAGAAAAAAACGGGTGGGGTGCTTTGCATCAGCTGTGAAGCGCTGTGTTCCCCGAATACGAGAGAAAATCACACAGCCGAAAGTTGTTATTGATAGATGCCACAGAAAAAAAATAGTGTAACATTCACTAAATGTAGAGTACGTTCAAGTTAACTTCATGCCAGACATATGTTACCGACTCAGCTGCGCAGAAACCAAATTTCGTTCATTACGTTACCAACAGCTAGCTTGACACATTTCAGTGGCGTCACTTACTTTGATTTGTGTTTAACTACGCGTATTGTGCGATGTTGTTTGTTTATTTCCATTATTATTATTTATTTCTCGTACGTTTCAAGATATACCGTGTACTAACATGAGTAAAAATGTATTTGAAATACATGATTTTGTGTTTGGTTTCCACAACAATTGTTTAAAACCCTAATGTACGTCAATGTGATCAGCTGTTTTCTCGCGCAGGATTGATGACGTATTTTATGATGCCTTGGCATGAAGTTAACTTGAACGTACTCTATCCCTCATTAGGGTGACCAGATTTCAGTGAAGGGAAACCGGGACACAGGGAAAAAAAGAAGGTCTTTGTTTCCTCCCAGATCCAAGTGAAGTGCAAAAAACAAAAGGTCCTCACGTCCTCAAATTTAAAGTGAAAAGCAAAAAAAAAAAACGGTCCTCACCTCCCCAAATTTAAAGTAAAGAGTAAAAAAAAAGGTCCTCACCTCCCCCAAATTCAAAGTGAAGAGCAAAAAGAGTCCTCACCTCAAAAACCGGGACAATCGGGCGTCCCGAGAACATTTTTCGCGACACCGGGACAATTGACCTAAAACTGGGACAATCCCGGAAAAACCGGGACGGATGGTCACCCTATCCCTCATTAAAATATATACATTTGAAACATTATAGGAGTATCTAATATGTAAACATAGCGTGGTAGCAGACAGCACCAGGTAAAGAAAATTACATTTTGACTGATGTATCTCGTTCATTCTGTCATTTTGCGTGGTCCATCATTATTGAACCAGCCCTTTTTGACAACCGCGCCAATATACATTTTTCTTGTCAATCTCGCATATGACCTCGCGCCTGCCCTGGCACAGGGCCTCGCAAATCTTAGCGCCGGCCCTGCCGAAATCTACCCTACGAAATCCGAAAAATGATTTATAATGAGGCGACTCTAAGTGAATTCTAAATAATTTGCAACAGTATTAATAAATAAACAACCTTTATTTACTGAAGCATTTAATAGTATTGATTTATATTTCTCAATTATTAATTGACTTGTGAAGCACTATTAAATAATTCAACGATTCAACTGTAAAGGTTTTATAATTACCTCATTTACTTTCCTCTCGAGACTTAGAGCTGAGTTCATAGCTTCCTCGGCGGTGCCCCAGTCTCTTTTCTCGGGGGCGGTAATGTCGGTCAGAATAATCCTGCCTCCGCGCTTATTCTGATATTTCAGGAATTTCATTGCATGCTCTCTTTCTTCGTCTGACGCCTTCTTGAAATACCAATGCATTCCTGGTAAGGCGATATCATCTCGATCGAAGTAATAGGCCTGAAAATATTTTAAAAATTATGAATTAATAGCAATAAATTATTTTTTTGTCACTTAATATGTCACTTGTTGCATAACAGTTCCATAAAATGCTAACATAAATCAGAGTTAAATAAATTTAATACTATTGTATCGTTCATATTCATATTGCACAATTAGAAACATGGGCGCCCGCACAATTTTTTTCAAGAGGAGAGGGCAAAATATGAAGGCTTATTTTTGAAAATATTTAGAAATTTATTAATTTATTAAATAAACTTTCATAAATACAGAACACTATTTAATGGACATTGAAGGCGTCTGAGATCATTGGCATTATGATTTTTTCTATAAAATCTACTCTTATTATTCATCATCTTCTTCAATGGCGCCACAGCCCGAGTTGAGCCTAAGCCTCCTGTTGCCAGGTTTCATGACTATGTTTTCAATCTATGTACATTCAGGATTAATATGGTCAGTATTATGTCCATTTTTTAGCGTACACAGAAAGGCACCTACAGTTTATAGCCGGTTGCGAACGGCTAAGCAGAACCTGTAATTTGTATAAATATTTTTTACACAAATTATTTGACATAAGCAGGAGTTGAACTCGTCCGTGCCCTTGCTTAGCGCTCTGTTAAATGCAGTAATTAATTAAATTTGCATTTGGGGAGCTATGGGGAGAGATACATATAAACAAAGTATCTCACTTATCATTTATTTATCATAAAAAATATATACAAAAAGTGGTTTAAAATAAAGAAAAGATTATATTGTGTTCTACTTGAAATTGAAATATCTCACTTATCATTTAGGTTAACAACAAAATTAACAACAAAAATCCGTACGAAGTAAGGGTTCTCCAGCTAGTAAATACATATTGGTCGACGATTGTACTGTGTGATTATAATTTCTTGCCAGTTACATAATAGTAAACTATGAGCTTAAAAATATCAAAACTGTCTAAATCTCATATCTAAAATTTCCAATTTAACAAAGAACCAATCAGTAACGATATTGTATTGATAACTTCATGTTGTTCGTTAACTCATTGGCGTGTAGAGAAAAAGTAGTGGTTTTTGTTAAGATATATTATTGTTTATTTCGTTATTATTGTTATTGTTGATATTATTGTTATTAAGATTGTAATTGGAAGACGATTGTTGATCGAGGTTAGCTCTTAGAGGTAAGTGAAATATTGAACATACATAACCCAATATAAAAATCGAATCTACGTCTATGTGTGCATGTTCTTGGAAATAAATTTGATAACAAAATGTTTCTGTCAAATATTGCATAACTGACAAGAAATTATGACCGCTCTGTATAATAAAGAGGCAGAAATTATGCTGCGCAGCCGTTAATATGGATTTGTAGATATTTGAATTATTTTGACAAGTTCCAATAATTTCATGTTTTCATTTAAATTTTATGAAATACTGTAATTAAATTCCTTTTAATAAAATTAATTTCTAAGACACAGACACGAACAACAAATTATATACAATTCTAAATGACGTATTCTAACAAATTTGCGGTAAAATTAATATCTACGTGTGGTGTAAGCTGGAAGTTATGAAGTAATGGGTATAAATTTGATGCATGCGTATTTTAACATCTATAGGTCGTTCATTTTCGAAACAACACAATGAGTCATCAAATCGACGTGAACTTCAGCTATTTTAGCAGTGGCGGTCCGAAACACAAACAAGGTACAAAACAAACAGTTGAATAATAAAATAATATTTCATACACCACGCTACTGCTTTGCGTGCGCGCAGATGCAGTAAGCTCTCAGTCAAAAACTCGTTTCTGCGCAATGTGTTGTTTCGAAAATGTACGACCTATACCTCTGGTTAAGACAAAAAAGTAGTTTCATCTCAAACAACGATCAGGTAGTGGCGTAGCTAGGAGGGGAGGGCGGTCGGCCCCAGGCGCTAGCTACGTAGGGGCAGTGGGCGCCAGTAATGTATGTGAATCACTTTAAATGCAAGGCATTATGATGCTTAATGCCAGGGGGCGCCAAGATGAAAGTGAGAAGTTTTTGTTTATGTCTTCACTTGAAATTTAGAAGTGAGGACCTTTTTTTTTAGGTCTTCGCTTGAAATTTAGAAGTGAGGACCTTTTTTTTTAGGTCTTCACTTGAAATTTTGCAGACGGTCCTCGTTTCAGTCCTGCTGACAGCTTTTTTCTTCTTTTTTTTTTTGGAAGGGGAGGCGTCAAATTTTTCACCGCCCCGGGCAACATGGCCTTCAGCTACGCCACTGCGATCAGGAACACTTTCAGAGGACATTGTCAAATCCATTACCTATGCTATTATATGAAAGTGCTTCTTAAATTTTTGATCGCCATTTTAGTCATCACTATTTAGTCATATTTATTCCAAAATAGCTAATTTTACTAGACAAAAAATTAAAATTTGTTGAGTAGTGATTATGACTTACTTCTTATATCACATCATTTAATTATGTATTTTGTACTGTATTGTTGGATTTTATGATTATATTTCATTTTTTTTCCGAAATATTCGTACAAATCTTAAAACCGACACGAGTAAACTCCCATTTTTAATTCACCGATTTTTACCAAAAGTTCATCAACTCGTGCCATTGATGGCAAAAGCTTAAATATGAAGTTTCATAAAAATCCTACACGGACCGACAGACAGACAGACAGACAGACAGACAGACAGACAGACATACAGACAGACAGACAGACAGACAGGCAGACAGACAGACAGACAGACAGACAGGCAGACAGACAGACAGACAGACAGACAGACAGACAGACAGACAGACATCATGCTAAAAATAGTCAAAACGTTATGTAGGGACCTCAATTCGTGGAGATGCATCGAAATGTCAAAATCGGTATGATCACAATACCTCCCTTATATATGTTGGCGGTCGGTAAAAAGTCAGTCTATTGTGGCTTTTACCTTAGGGTTCCAAAGAAATACATTTAAACTGTAGGGTTCCACAAATGTAAGAAGGTTGAAGATCACTGCTCTAGATCAACGGCAGCCAAAATGTGACTCGGGAACCGCATGCGGCTCTTTAAAAGTTTTATTGTGGCTCAACTACAATATATATATATATATGTATTTGTTATTTTGCCAGTACTGGCACAAGTAGCCGTGCCAGTGACTTAAAAATGGCCGCTGTGAACAGCTGATGTATTTCCGTGGTTACAAAAACAAACTTTTTCACACCTTTTTTTAATAAATGTAGTTTTTGGCACCAATTCATTTTTGTTTGTAAAGACGTACGCATAAAATACATAAAATTAGGTTAAACATCGAAAATTGGCGCGTTATAAAGACGGTTTTACGCATAAAAAATAATTGGAAGCTTCTACATTTTGCAGTGTGTTTCGGGTTCTTTGCAAGGTTACTTAAATAAGATACTGGAATACGTGTAAACGACAAAACGACTTGTGCAAGTACTGGCACAAGTACTTGTGCCAGTACTTGCACAAGTTACTGGCATCGTGTAACCGGGCCATTATGGAAATGTGTACCAACAATTAAGTACAATTTAAAAAATGCAGCATATCGTTTACTGTCAATTTTTGATTCGACATACGATATTGAATTATTGTACTCAACGATGAAATTGATTAAATCGAACTTCCGTTCACAGCTGACCAATCAACATTTAAAAGAATAAGAAGTTCAATTTCTAATTATCAACCTGATTATCAAAAGTAATTTTAACATAACACATTCATAAACCTTTAATTTGGAAAGAGTAAATAAAAAAATGTAATAAATTTGTAAAAATTGTCAAAATAAATACATAATTCAGATTTTTTATATGCCAAGAATTTTAGGTACGGCTCCCAATATTTTCAGGTAGGTAACTAGGGCTCTTGTTGCATAAAGTCTGGCCACCCCTGTTCTAGATAACGCGCCTGGTCATACGTGTTGAGAACTGACACGCTCGTATACTGGTGGTCAAATATTGTACTAGGCGCATGTAGTACTGTTTGAACTTATTACATGTGTTCTAGTGTTGATTTTTTGTTAGAATGTCGATAGAAGTTGTGAAAAACTGTAAAAGTATAACAAATTGTAGTGTTTTTATTCCTCCTGTCCATAACCAAATCTTTTCCAATCTGGGCTTAATATTAACTTTCCCTCCATTTTTCTTAAGAAAAGAAAAAAACTAAGATGCCTATCTTTGTCCTGTCTTGAATGACAGCCAAAAACACTACAATTTGTTCTACTTTTACAGTTTTTCACAACTTCTATCGACATTCTAACAAAAACTCAACACTAGAATATATGTAATAAGTTCAAACAGTACTACAAGCGCCTAGTACAATATTTGACCCAGAGCCGCAGTAAGGGGGGGGCGGAGGGGGTGACGGCCCTGGGCACACTAAGGAAAAGGGCGCTGATGGGCTTGATCAAGGGGCGCCATTGCGAAGACGAGGACCTTTTTTTTTGCTCGTCACTTGGGTTTTTGGAGGTGAGGACCTTTTATTTTTTGCTCATCATCTAAATTTTGAGAGGTGAGAACCTTGTTTTTATTTGCCAAGGGCGCCAAAACACGGCTCTGCCCCTAGCGCAAGTTTTCCTTACTGCGGCTCTGATTTGACCACCAGACTGCGTATCCGTTCGTGTCAATTCGCAATAGGTATGATTTTTTGTCGTACGCCAATAGTTTAAACGATTTCTCTATCTACTCTGTAAGTCGAGTAAACAAACAAAGTTATCATTTTTCAATTATTGAATTTCAATTAAATTTCTGCTAAGAATACTCTTGTAGTCAGTATTTCATTAAAAATCGATAAACTGTACTATCATTGAAAACGGACAAATGCCCGTCCGCAATGATCTGCTGAGGACCCCGGGACTTTGAAGTTTAAAACAGCACTGTCCCGTTGGAAATGGGACGTCTGGTCACATTAGTTATAACTCTTATAACTTTTTTTTTTTTATTAATTTTTTGGTCTTAGCTACGATGGCCATTAACCAGGATATCTTTATTTTTATTATGGATACATTAGAAATTTTATAACAAATACAAACATGCCTTCACCGGGATTCGAACCCGAACCCCCATGGTTAGCAGTCAAATGAGCTGACCACTACGCCATAGCGACCGGCAACTCTTATAACTTAGGACCAGGGTTGGACTGGGATTAAAATGTGTACCGGGAAATCTGGAGGAAGTCGGGCCACTATATATATATATATATATAATTTTGATCATTTTGATTTTCGGGCCAATTAACCCTTCGGGCCACCGGGAAATTCCCGGTATCCCGCCGGGCCAATCCAACCCTGCTTAGGACTGCATATTGATTATATGCAGTATTTCAATTAACTTTTAATTAAATGACAATCAAAAAATTAAATTATGAAATAAATGAATAATGTCATTTATTTCCTGTAATACATGAATGTGGAAATTATTGAATGATTGAAAATTTTAATGCGCATTAATGTTAACTATTGTTAAAAAAAAAAAAAACTAAAAAACAAAAAACAGTGTATGACACATGTTACGTGTGGCTGAATATAGATATATTTTTATATTACGGTTGTTATTTGTGATAAAATTTGAAATATAGATTTTTTCAATATATTATGATAGATATAGGCATATGGAATGATCGAAAGGGATTGGTTAACATTTCTTTTTCTTATTATTAATACTGTAACATGTTAAATAAAACAAAATCTTCCCGTCTCAGAAAGAGATGTGATGATAACAATGAAGAATGAAACAAACCATGTTTTTTTTTTACACGGATGTACAATTTTGTATTAACGTTCATGGCCCAAAGGGTAATTTCTGTCAAAATTGACGACCATTCATGTTTGTTTTTCAAAATTCATGTCCTGCGTATGTCTCTAGTCGGTTTGTCAGTGAATTACGTAAAACCAACTGAACATATGTTTACGTAGTTAACTAAAAAACTTGGAATACTTACTTATTATTGCTTTGACAACAAAATTTCAATGATAAAAATGGTTTAAAATAAGAAAACAAATCTTTGCATTTTTTTACTTGGATGAATATTTGTAGAGTTACAGAGGGACATCAACTAAAATATTGAAATATCTCACTTATTATTTATTTGAAAGCAAAAATGTGTATTAATAAAAATTGTTTAGATTTAAGAAACGGTAAGAGCAGTTAGTAAATTAGGTGAGGTTATATGGAAATAATGCATTGCGCTCATCAGTTTTTTTAATAAGATGAAATTATGAACGATCCTATACTATGTATCAGTTATCAGTGTTTCTCAACCCATACAGAGCTATAGCAATATTTTTGGTACCCTTGGCAAATAAATTAAATTAACTTAAAATAGCGCCCTTTTTATCTTCTTTTATTTTATTTAAGGAGGGCATAATTTTTATTTTAATAGACAGGTGAAAATACAAGTGATGACCTAAAAAAAGGTCCTCATTTCCAGAATACAACTGAATAATGAAAAAAAAAAAAAAATAACACGTTGGCGCCCCTAGCATTTGCTCCTATACCAGGCCGTTGCTACGGCTTTGAAACCATACAACACAAAAAATAGTTAGTGAATAATTTTAAAAAGGTCGCCGAGAATGCGCAGTGATGGTTGAAAATTTTGCGGGACACAAATAGCCATTGTTGCTGAGCGCAAAAAAATAACTAACTTTGAACTTTGCAGGACCCTGTGTAAGAGAGTGGTGACTGTATTTCTAGAGGACGGGGGGAGTAAAATAAAAACAGGGGAAAGAAATTAAAAATTTCAGGTGAAAACGAGGGGTTATAAATTAAACAAATTACTTGAGACAACCAAAAACGCATCTGTAGTGTGGACATCCATATGTTACGCCGGTTCTGAGGGTACGTAAGACCTTTTGAACATTAAAATATCTTCTTCTTTTTAATCTTCTTTTTCAGTTAAAATTTCTTCGCTAGATAAAAAGTTTAAACTAAAAAGAAACGCTGCTACAGGCAATAAATAAAGAAATTTATAAAAATACAAATACTATGTTAGAAGGCTATAAAATTGATGTGAAGTGTGAATTTTCACACATTGCAGGGTTTCGCAGGTATATAATAAGTGAAGGCGGCATACTGAGTGTGTAGGACAAATTTTGCTTTGTAGTAAGCACGGCAAAATGAACGATATTTTTGAAATTATGTATCATCTGTGAATCTAAGAGCTTTAAAAACAAATTTTATGTTAAAATATTTTTTCGTTAATTTTAATTCGAATACCTAATACCATTATTTAGGTTCCTAAATATGTCCAGTATCTAACCATGTAATTTTATGTATTTTAATTATTTACCGAATAAACTTATATATATATATATATATGCTGGAGTTTCTCGACGAATTTAAATATTATAAATAAAACACTATCTTGTATATTCGTCAATTTATTAAAACAGTAATTAAAACATTACAGATACGTTTCGTGCATACAGTTGCACATCTTCAGTCATGTAAAAAACACAGAAAAATAATTATTGCAAGCATGGCAGGGCTACGTCACATCACAATCACAAGAACACATGTGAGAAACCTAGACAGACAGGCGCCATCGAATGTGGATGGCTAAATATAACTAGAATTTTGACAAATTAATTTAAACAAAATAAAAATAGAAAGAAAATAAACAAAAAATAAAATTGTCTCCTCTGCCCGGGCGCGAACCCTAGAAATTTGGGAAGCTAGCGAGCAAGCTAACCATTAGATCAGGATATGCCTTCTAATATAACGTGTTATATAATTATAACTTTTGTGCATCGTCAACCAAAAAAACATAAAAAATGCGTTATTTTCCGAAAACATATTCTGATCAAAAATTCCTGAAATTTTAAAACATCTGGGCTACAGGGTGTCGGACAATTTTTTTTGCCCAATTTTAGCAAAAATCGTGTCAAAATAATTTATTTTGTAAAAATAAAATTTTGATCGTTCATCCACGTACTAAAGGCTTTCATTTGATAACCTACTAAGAATATTAAAAAAAAAAAAATCGATGAGTACATATTTGTTTATATTTTTAGGGGGATATGTTTTTTAGATGTTTTAGTATTTTTCCTATGTGCGGGTCAAAGAATTGTATAAGTATGCCAAATTCCAACTCTCTAAGTTTAGCCGTTTGGCTACAATTTTTACCGAACAGACAGACGACAAAATGACTGTATAAGGGTGTTTTGGTCATACCTACATAACCCTAAAAAGAAAAATACATTTTACAAAAATATTTGAATCAACATGCTATTAGTGTATTTAGTTAAAAAACACAACAAAACTAAATAAATAGTACATTATTCTTTATCTTTACTGCTTATTATCATATTTACTTTGTAACTTTTATTTCAATTATCATACACAATAACAAAAATGAAGTGCCAAGTCATTTATTTTTCAAATAACGTAGATTTATACCTTGTTAATCAAAAAATATTGTTTACCTAATAAATAATTATTTCGCTCATAAATATTGATAAAATAGTTTCTGTACGCAGATATATTATGATAAATTAAAAATATTAATATTTTTCCATATATAATTTCACTTTATGATGCAATAATTTCCTTTCTACAATAAGTTTGAAAACTATTATTATTTATATAACTATTCGCAAAAAGAAGGAATTAATGATTTGGTAAAAACGTATAAAACAACCATGTGCAAGTTAAAGTCTTGTTTTGTTTGTTTTTATAATTTAAATTATTTTATTAATCAATATTCAGTTGAATGCGAGTTTCATGTCCGCAATTATTAATAATATGCAACATTTGCGAGAATTGCATGCGATTAAACATATTTAAATAAGAATTATGGTTAAATAAGCAAATGTAAAAAACAAAAGATAAAAATAACATCTGATAACCATTTCACTAATATAAAAAGCAAAACAAAAACATAAAATTAATTTATTTTTCTAATATTTATCTATTTAAAGCAACAAGATCACAGTGCAAACTGCAAGCCGGTGCGTAATATATCATTGATTTTTCAACATAATTACCATTGACATATAAACATAAGATGCATATAACTCCAAATTGATTTGTTTGTTAATAGCATCTTCGCAGTCTTTGTGATAATTCTGTCTAACTTGAGCCATTTTACAACAATGAATAACAAACACAGCTAACGTCGTTCAGTTATAAACGCCTACTGATTTGATAACACGCAATGCAACGTTACGTCATGCGCTTTCCTCACTTCAAAGATTGACATTCAGAAAATGGAAATAAATAAAAAATGGTGAAAATAAATAAATGGAAATTATTTTTAATAATATTTCAAATTGTTGGAATATCTGCTTCGACACATTGGATTGTTACAGAAAGTGGAAGGATTCAATCACATGTACGTAAATTTAGTTTATTATTTTGAAATAAAAACCAGGTTAAGATGTTTTACCTAAATTTTTTATAATAACACCTAAAAATTAATCCATATAACACTTAAATTTATAGTGTAAAATAATAATTACGCAGTTTTAATATTGACTTGATATAAATCAATAACAGCTGACCTTTTTGTTTTGATAACATTAAATCACATGTTGACACCTGTAATATTTTCAGCTTGATTCTCCATTTCATTTACGTCGACCTTACGATCTTCTCGCATTATTGGATCAGGAAAAGAGATTAACAACAATAGATGGTTTGTACCAAGATTTGGTAACACGCAAAACATTAATTGACAAAAAATGGTCCGGATTGGAAGGTGCATCAGACTTAGAATCACGAATATATTCACAAGATGTCGATTGCTTAAAAGCTGGAAAACTGTTAAGTGATTTAGATTTATATACTAGTATCGCAGCAGATGGAAGTGATCGGGAAGGGATAAAGTTAGTTGATTTTCTAATCGAAGATGTAGTCCCGGATGGTTCTATTGTTCCTGATTGTCGGAGCGCTGTTGATCTTGATTTTTCTATGTTTGTTTTCGAACATCTGTCAGCTATGATAAATCGTGCGAATGTTAGTATATCACCAGAGAAGGCTTTGGAGCAGTGGTTGCAGCCAGGGACAACTGTTGCTACTTTCGGACACCAGGTGGCGCTGGGTTTAATTAGGAATAGTACGTCTTGGTTGCATCATAATTTAGGAGCCATCTATTGGAGGATTAAAGGAGAAGCTTTTAATGCTATTGAATGTGGTAGACGAGCTGTACATTTCGCACCAAGGTAATTACAATATAAAAATGCATACTACTTATTCACCAAGTAATACAGGGTGTTTTTTGGGAACTCTTTAAGCTTTGCTAATTTCTTTATTATAATATATATGAACGATGTTAAATTAGAAAAGATGAAGTATTTTACTCTATTGAATTGGAAAAACAATAGAACATCAAGCAAAATATTTAAAAAAATTCATTTGTTTTTAAATGGATTTCTACGCTTTTTAGGATTTTGTAGGAATGACCACCAAAATACCCTTATAACGTCACTCATGTGTCTGTCTGTGTGTCTTTCTGTATGGTAGATATTGTAGCCAAACGAGTGAACATAGAATTTGTAATTTGGCACGCTTGTACTATTTGACTCACATATAGGAAAAATATAGAGTTCAAAAAAATACATCGCAGGATAAAAACAAATATGTATTTAATGAAAAAATAAATATTTTTTTAAAATTTTGAGTGGGGTATCACATGAAACTTCTTAATGCATGGATAAATAAACAAATTTTTACTTTTGAAACATTAATTTTTAATGGGATTTCTGCCAAAAACATATCAATATATTTTGTTCCCCACCCTATTTCTCAGAGGGGTTGAAATGAAAATATGGAAATAATCCCAATAACGTAAAATGCTGGAAGCCGGAATAGTTCAACAGGAATTTTGGATCAGATTAGTTTTTCAAAATATATCGTATTTTTTTTGTGTTGATGATAAAAATAGTTATTTAAAAAAATGTATTGTGTGATAGCAAATGAAAGCCCTTAAAACGTAGACTGAAGAACGTAAAGTAGTTTTTTAAAATTCGTTTTTATTAATATGATTTTATCTAAAAATTGCTAAAAATATTCTTCTCCTGCACCCTTTAACTTAAAGGAGTTAAACGAAATCTGAAAAATTATACGTAATGTACTTTGATCTGAGCTGGAAATATATGAGAAAAATTTTATCCTGTTTGACATTTCCTTATATGTTTGTTTTATATCTATGAAAGAATGATAAAATGCAAACCACAATCTATCATGTGAATTATCATCAGTGGTGGCCTATGAGTAATAGAATTTTATTTTATAGTTGACAAATCAACTATAGTTATTTGGCAACCGCCTGTTTTTAGGGTTTTGAAGGTATGACTACCAAAAAACCCTTATGTCACTCATGTTTGTCTGTCTGTCTGTACGGTAGAAATTGTAGCCAAACGGCTTAACATAGAAACAATACAACGCTTTGACCCACATATATGAAAAATACTGTGAGTTCAAAAAAAAAAAGGCATCCCGAGGTAAATAAACACAAATATGTATTTAATAAAAAAAATAAATATATTTTTTTTAAGTGTTGAGCGGCATGCCAAATGGAAGCTCTTAATGCGTGGATCAATTAACAATTTTTTTTTTGACATCAATTTTCTTTATCGGATTTTTGCCAAAAATGTATCAAAAAACTTTTGTCCCCCACCCTATCTCCCAGAGGGGTTGTTCTAAAAATCTGAAAAAACTCCGTAATAAACATTAATGGGAACCGGAATAGTTCAACAGGAATTTTCGATCAAATAAGTTTTTCAAAAAATGTCGATTTTTCGATGCCGTATATAAAAAAAAAATATATTTTTTCAAAAATATACTGTGTGGTACCAAAAGAAAGCTCTGAAGACGAAGATTAAGGAACGATAGATTGTTTTTGAAGTTCGTTTCTTTTAACACGATTTTAGCCAAAAATGTGCTAAAAAAAGTATTGTCCTGCACCATTTTACCAAAAAGGGTTAAACTAAAAATCTGAAAAAATGTAGTTTATGTACATTGATCTGAGCCGGAAACGTACGAGCGGAATTTTTGATCATATTGTGTTTTTGAAAAATTTTGCGGCTTTTGTGTTTTTGACAAAAATAATTACTTTTTTAATTCATGGCTAAATTATGGCTAATAATATTATGGATGTTTTGTATTTATAGCTAAGATAGTGCGTGTATTTTTTTGAAGTTAAAAATATATAAAAAAAAAAAATATATATATTTTTAAATAGTTGCGAACTTTGTTCAGTTAGGAGTTCAGGAGTGTTCAGTTATTTTATTATACTATTATATGCTGTGAATTAACCTATTTTTTGAATTACATTAGATATTTGTTTTTAAAGTATCAAAGAGGAATAAATCATTTGTAGTAATAAAATATTTATAAATCAAATAACACATGGTTAATAGTGAGAAAAACGTTGCTGAAATTGAAAAAAATTAAGCCATTTATCAATATGTTTCTTATTAATCTAATGAAAACTTGAATACGAAGCAAATGCACGAAGCAAAGAAAAAAACGCTGGGATTTTTGTCAAATAACGAAGAAAAGTGATTATCAAAAACTGTTTATTTTGATGTGATTATAAAACAAATATTCCTAGATATCCAGTATTATGTTGGCTTCTTACACTTATTAAATGCCGATAAAACCCTGAAATCACATCAATTTTTTTTTTTTTGGAATTATAGAATAGAATCATCGTAATCACACCACAGATTATGTTATGGAACAAAAACCACATTCTGCTTTTAATAAATTTTAAATATATATATATATACTGTTTTCACATTTGTAAAAACAAGCTATAGGCTATTCCAAATGTTTAAGTGGAACTTATTGGTATTTTAAGTTTTGTAAGTTGTCACCAGCTCACTTTTTACTGTGTGAAGAGGGCTTTTTTACTAGATAAAAATTACTAGTTTTCAAAATATAGTTCCGCTTAAACCAAAGAAACTGGGCTATAAGAGGAAATTTTTATTTAAATACCTACAAAACCAAAAAATGTGTGAAAATTCGCACTTCACATAATTAAAAAAAAATATACAGTATTGGCCATAAAGATTGCAACTTTTAACATTTCTCAATTTTTCAAATTTTAATAATAATATTGGAAAATAAATACTCTTAGTTCTATAATTCAATCATATTTTGTCTGTTACATCAGTTAATAGTCAAATAAACTGACTTACAGATTAATAATAAATTATTTCTTCATTTTTGCTTGGACAAAAATATTGCAACTACTTGAATTTTCTTGTTATATGCAGATTTTATCCATGAATAATATGTTGTGCACAAGTAATATTTCAGTTTATATTTGTCAATCATGGGTCGTAGTAAAACTGTTTCAAATAAAATTAGAAACTTAATAATTTCAGGTTTTAAAGACGGGCTGCTGCAAAATGTGATTACACAAAATTTAAATGTTCATAAATCTACTGTGTCGTGAATTATAAAACGATTTCGAGAAGAAGGTACGTTTGAAGTTTCAAAAGTTCCAGGACGGCCACGAAAAACTACAAAACGAACTGATATAAAAATTATTTATTTATCTACCAATAACCCCTTTCTGTCATCGAAGAAAATTTTGGGCCTTTTGCCACATATGGATCAAGAAAACATCTCAACAAGAACTATTCGCAGAAGATTAGTTAGTGAGGGTCTTTTTAGTCGCCGTCCTGCTAAAAAAACCACTTCTTTCCAAAAAGAATGTGAAGGCCCGATTAGAATTTGCTAAAAATCATATTGACTGGACTGTGGATCAATGGAAAAAAGTTATATTTAGTGTTGAATCTAAGTTCAATTTGTTTAAAAGTGATGGTGGAAGTTACGTTAGGAGGTCTGCTAATAAAAATTAGTTCAAAAATACACCTTGCCAACAGATAAACATGGCGGAGGCGGTGTGATGGTATGGGGCTGTTTCTCGGGATATGGTATGGGTCCTCTATACCACAGTGAAGGAATAATGGATCGATTTAAATATAAAGACAGTCTTCAGAATGTTATGGAACCTTATTCTGATGAGTTCATGCATTTAAAACATATTTCAGCATGGTAATGACCCAAAACATTCTTCGAAGTTGGTCAAAAAATGTTTCGAGGATTCAAAAATTAACGTAATGACTTGGCGTCACAGTCACCCGATTTAAATCCAATAGAAAACCTTTGGGAGATTGTCGACAGAAAGATTAGAAACAAAACGCATTCAAATATTGAAGATTTGTTTAAAGCTTTGCAGAGTGCCTGGTCTAATATTGATACTGAAATGATCACGAAATTATTAGAATCAATGTCGAAAAGATGTCGGGAAGTTATAACAACGGGTGGTTACTATACAAAATATTAAAAATGATCTGTTAATAATAATTCATTTTCTTAATTAATAAAAAAAAAGATTTTTTAACAGTAGTTGCTATCTTTATGTCCAGGTAAAAATAATAAATACTATAAAAAAAAATAGAATTTACTATTAAAATTTAATTTTTTACTATAATATATGTATGTAGAGGATTATTAAAGGTAAGAATAACATTTTTTAATTTTAAAAATATTGAATAGTATAAAAATAAATGAGAATTATCAAAAGTTGCTATCTTTATGGCCAATACTGTATATATGTATATTAAAAAAACACTATGGCTAACCAAGTTATTACGCCTAAGCCCTAAAACCTTTTTTTAAATTTCCCGCTATACTGTATTTAACCTATGTAAATCGTACCCGGTTTGCAGTGCTAAGTACTTACTTCTTGTTTGAAGCAGAGTATATGCATACATGCGATTTTTTAATTAATAACATTTCGACTTTGGTTGTGAAATATTGTCACAATTATGGTATAATTGTGTTCTAATGTTTAAATTCCTTGAGCGGCTTTTAGGCTGTGTAGGTCAAGGTTGCTGCCTTACGGTTTTGGGAATTATAGAATGTGCAGAGTGTTGCGTGTTTGTCAAAATAAGTTTTGAACTACATTCTAATGTGTCGATAAACATGCAGCACTCTGCACAATCTATAATTCCCAAAACCGTAAGTCAGCAACCTTGACCTACACAGCCTAAAGGCCGCTCAAGAATATTGTCATCCCGTGACAATATCAACCACTCTGTATAGTTGGCAATTTGGTCTAGTTTAACTGAAGTCGTATTTCTTGTACTTTTCGGGATCCTCATAAATTCCCGTTACATCCCGTATACACAATTTGCTCTTTGCAATTTCGATGATTTCACTTATTCTGTAAAATATTATTTTTGAATTTATGTAGAATTACATCAGTTATATGAATTTTCAGAGTTGATGAAAAATAAAGAAACAACGATTTTTTATTTCAGGGAATATCGGGATATAGCTCTGCTTAATTTAGCGAGCATATTTCACCAGGCTCGTTATCCAGGCGAGGCAGCGATTATTCTTCACGCAGCTGTAGATCATGCTCCTCATCAGCCGGCCAACCATTTTGCTCTTGGAAATGTGTATGCAGTACTGGCGGATTATAATCGTTCGATTGCTTGCTATGACAACTTTTTGAAATTAAGACCTAACCTGCCAGAAGCTTTGACTAGCAAACATGCAACTTTGTGCCATAAAAAACTCGAGCTGGGACTTATGGAATTACACGAGTAAGTGCACATTCTTATGTATTAAATTATGGATGTTTTTTACCTTCCCTCACATTGTTTCTAAATGAGTACTGTATAGTCCCTAACAATATTGTTCGAGGTACCCTATTTTTTGTATTCCGCTAGGTGGCATGTTCCTTCTTCCTGTCCATAACCAAATCTTTTCCCAATCTGGACTTAATATTAAGTTACCCTCCATTTTTTATTAAGAAAAGAAAAAATATCTAAGATGCCTATCTTTGTCCTATTTTGAATGATGGCCAAAATCACTACAATTTGTTCTGCTTTTACAGTTTTTTACAACTTCTGTCGACATGCTAACAAAAATTCAACATTAAACATACAGTCGTGTACGTAAAAATAGCAGTGGTTTAATACAAATGGTAAAACTGGATTTAATATAAAAATTACAAGGTGTGTAAAGTTAAACCCTTTTATTAATTCTACACAAATAAAAAACATATCAGACCTGCCAATTTCTGCATCAACTGTAAGAAAACACCTTATAAAAGCATATCTGAAAGTCAAAAGACCAAGAAAAACTCCGCTGTTAAACAAGAGACAACTGGAAAATAGAATTCAATTTGACAAAGAACACCAACTTTGGCCACAATAAAAATGGCGTAATATTCTTTGGTTTGAAGAAACAAAAATCGTTTTATTTAATCCTGGTAATTGCCAAAAGTAAGTACGCAGGCCTCCAAGCACGGTGTACAATCCTAAGTACACTACAAAGACAATAAAACACGGCAGCTGTAGTGTTATGGCATGGGGATGTTTTTCTTGGACGGAGTGGGCCCTATTTTCTGAATTAAAGATATAATGGACGCGGATTTTTACGTCAGTATTTTGCAGTATGTCATGCATTCCTTGCAGAGGAGGAAATGCCTTTAAAATGGATATTTAAGCAAGATAATGAGTCGAGCTCAACTCGCGCAAAGCAAAAAATTGGTTTAATGAATGTAGGGTTACTGTTCTGGGTTGGCCTACTCTATCTCCGGACTTAAATCCAATAGAGAACTTGTGGGCTGATGTAAAAATTAAAATATCTTCTTCAAAACCTGCTAATAAAGAAGAATTATATCTTGCCTAAATATAACTTCAAAACAATCAATGAATATTGATCATTTATACAAAAAAAAGTACGTTCGTGCGAACATATGTACGTTCGTGCGAACATATGTACGTTCGTACGAAAAATTGCTGAATTATGGAGAGAAAGTGAAAAAGCTTGGAAATCCATTCTCTTGTAGAAATGCCGGAAGCTAATTATTCAATGCTGCGAAAATGTATAGAAGTAATACGAAACAGAGGCCATGGAACCAAATATGAAGGAAATAATAAAGAATATTTAATATTAAAATTACTTTTATTTATTTTATGAAGTGTACTGCTATATTTATGAAAAGCGTAATGAGCATATTTTTACAAATACTATATATATTTTTTTAATGAATTCACAAAAATACTTTGTTTTTCATCAAAATAATGAAGTTGTTATTAAAATATAATAATCAGTAAAATTTTCGCTTTGTTATTACTTAAACTAATTTTTTTGTACTTGTTCTAATATTTTTCTGATATTGCTATTTTTACGCACATGACTGTACGTAATAAGTTCAAACAGTACTAGAGTATCTAGTACAATATTTGACCGCCAGACAGTGTATTCGAACGTGTCAGTTTTCAATTTTAATACAGCCGCGATAAAATTTTAACATAAATAGCAGAAAAACAATTACATTTGAAATGGTGTTAAAAAGATTTTAACATCTCGCTTAGAGAATAGACCCGTGTATGTTGTTTTATTTGTCAAGGCTTTATTTTATTTTTTAAGGCGATCTGTTTGTTGCATATTGTTTGTTTTCTGCAAATTGTCGGTTTCATTTTGTGTCTATTTTGTCAAAAAAAGAGATTTTATCAACAAATGCAGTATTTGATTTAATTTTTTTTTTTTTTATATATGTTAGATGATATATCGCTAAATGAAAATTTTAACATTGTATTTCCCATGTTCAATAAAAAGAGTGAACATCTAGTATACAGTATAGCCTAACCTAGCCAACTATTTTAAGACAAGTGTATTTTGCAGTGCTCTTCAAGAAATTCTGTCTGAGTTACATGATTACCATAGTCAACAAGAGAGATGGTTGCGCCTACAAGAAAGGCTGATGTGGGAGCAAGCTCCTCTAGAAGCAAAGTTAGTAGCATATAGCCCTGAAACTTTCAGTGCAATGTTGGCAAACAGAGGCCAAAGCTGTATGCAGAGAAATGGGGATGATAGCAAGCCAGGTAAGTTATTTATTCATCACTATCATTAATTTTTAAACCGCTTTAGGGTTTCTACCTTCTTATTGACTTTTCTCCACATTATATGATTCGAAGCCAGTATATGCCTTGTGTGACCTAACCAGTTTTAATTTAGAGCTCTTGGTATACCCAAATTATGATCCTCATAGAGCATTTTTCACAATTACATCTTCTTGTACCGGATTATATATTTGCCGCAATACTTAAAATACTCGAACTAGCCTCATAAAATATGAATAAGAAATTATTTTCTATTTATATTATCACCTTCGAAATATTGCCCTTGTGGGGCCACACACTGATTTCAGCGTCTTGTCCACTTCTAGAAACACATTTTGTGGGTACTTTTTAGAATTGCTTTTAGATCAGTTTCCGATTGATTTTTTACCTTTTCAGTCATTTGGAAATAGTTTCCTTTTAATGTACTCCAGTTTTGAGAATAATAAAAGTCAGGAGAGTATGGTGGATAGAGAATCAGAGTGACTGTGTTTTTTGCCAAAAACTGTCAAATCATTCAGTGTGAGTAATGCATTGTCGTGATTATTCCCACCTTTTAATCAGTCGAACCACTAAAAATACGCAGTTCGACTCTGAGCATCTTCTCCAAAAGTTGTTTTATATATATATATTTTAAATTATTACACCATCATTGCATTGCACCAATAATATTACTTTCTTCAAGAGTTCCTATTGCCGCATGGTTATAAATTGCAATTGTATTAAAATGCGACATGATGTATCCTATAGTTTGAGGTAGAAACGGCGTTAATGCTACTTTGCCATGCGATATTAAAATCAAATCTCCGAACGTCGTCCCGAGTTTGTCGATGAAGTGTAATATGAGGAAAGGAGTGCATCGTTAGTAATTCTGTTTCCTAAATTTTCAGGTACTTTAAGTTGTGATCTAAACACCGATTCTCAAATGATGGCTCATAATTTACAAATCGATATAACATTAAGCCTTCAAATGTTACTGCGGAATGTAGAATCCCAAGCACAGAAGATAAGTGAACAAATGAGTAGGGGAAAGTGGGAGGAGAGAAAAAAGAAATGGCATGATAGTAAGAAACCATTGGAGAAAAACAATATTAATGTGAATGTAGCCGATTTGGATAGTGTAATGGATCCTCCGACTTTGGATGCAAAGTACCCGCCCAGTATGGATGTTCCAATGAGTAGTGAGGATTTTGATGATTCAAGTTGGCCAACTAGACAACAATGTGGGCAGTGGAAACTAGATTTGAATAATAATAAGGTTTTTCCTGTGTTTTTATCACCGGAAAATAAAGGATTTGAGTGAGTAATTTATTTATTCATTTATTTATTTGTTTATTTATTAAATCTACTGTCTTCAGCGATAACCATTCAAACGGAAACAAATTGTTGAGAAGTTTCTGAAACGTCCGAATTTTTATTGTATGAAGTATTATATTTCTTTAATATTAATACTCAATTTATATTGTACTATTCTAGCCTAGTACTATCAACAATAGCAAATGTCTAAAACAATGGTGTCGGCATTAATACTAAACTATTGCATAATAATTTCAAGCATAATTATGTTATGTTAACA
This sequence comes from Liopterus haemorrhoidalis, assembly GCA_963971575.1. NCBI lineage: Eukaryota > Metazoa > Arthropoda > Insecta > Coleoptera > Dytiscidae > Liopterus > Liopterus haemorrhoidalis. Next base: position 54,161,120 of record OZ020611.1, read on the forward strand.
TATTATGTGGTTCTTTATACTACAATTTTTAAAAGAATTTCGATCAAGTCAGTTGTGAATTGTATGAGTTTAGCCACGCCTATCGGGTTTCACGCAATTGCAGTGCCGTAACTAGGCAGGTGCAACAGGTGCAGAGGCACAGGGCCCAAGTCGAAAGAAGGCCCAAACAAAGCCGTAGGAACGGCCTGGCAAGGTGCGCCATTATGTATGTATTTGGTCATTAAAAACATTGGAAAGTGAGGACCTTTTTTTTTGCTCATCACTTGTATTTGAGAGGTGAAGACCTTTTTTGTTTTGCTCATCACTTGTATTTGGGAGGTGAAGACCTTTTTTGTTTTGCTTATCACTTGTATTAGGGAGGTGACGACCTTTTTTTTTTGCTCATCACTTGTATTTGGCAGGTGAGGACCTTTTTTTTGCTCATCACTTGTATCATCAAGCCTTGTCCATCATCGGGTGATTTTGGACTGCCTCTAAAAAGAGCATAGGCTGTCAATAAAATTTCTCCGTCTAACTCGTCTATCTGCCATAGGCTTCAAGTCGGTGATGTTGTTATAAATTCTTTTGTCTTGGTTTTGAGAGCTCCATGCATTTATTTCTAGCAGGGTTGAGCGACGCCAGGTGTTCTTGGGTCGCCCTCTACGCCTACTGCCCTGAGGGTTGTATGCTAGTGCATAGCGACACACTTCGCTAGGAGCCCTTCGAAGAGTGTGCCCTAACCAACCATACTTTCTTCTTTTTATTTGCAAATTAATGTCCATTTGACCAGTTCTTTCTCCCAATTCTACGTTTGATATTCTACGTGGCCAATAAATGCGAAGAATTCGTCGAAGACATCGATTTACAAATACTCGCACTCTTCTCTTGATAGCTTCTGTTACGAACCAAGTCTCGCAGCCGTACAGAAGAACTGACGTCACGCATGCCCTGAATATGGTAGTTTTCGTGGAAGTACTGTAGATCGCAGAATTCCATACACGGCTAAGTTGGATAAATGCGCCTCTCGCTTTGCGTATTCTGCTTTCCACATCTAAATCCGCGCCACCGTCCACAGACACAACACTCCCCAAGTACTGGAAATCATCCACACGCTCGATTTGATGGTTACCGAGCAGTAAAGGTCTATCGGTTTCTGCATTTATCCGCATTTCTTTTGTCTTGGAGCTATTGATTTTCAATCCAACTTTTGCAGATTCAATCGTGAGGTCATTTAGTTTTTGCTGCATGTCTCCCTGCTTATGCGACAACTCACATTTATCGTCTGCAAAATCCAGTGACTCCAGTCTGACTGTTGGTGTTAGCGGATTCCAAATGATTCCTCTGGGTTTGTTAGCTGTTGATCGTCTAGCCACGGCGTCTAAAACTATCAAAAAAAGAAGCGGTGACATCACACAACCTTGTCTAACACCTGTAATGGTTGGAAAGGGTTCTGACAAGCTACCATTGTGTAGAACTCTACACGTGAAGCCGTTGTAGCTATTTCTAACCAGAGATATTATTTTGTCAGGCACTCCAATATTCTGCATTTCAGCCCAAATGCATTCTCTATCGACAGAGTCGAATGCTTTTTCATAGTCGACGAAAAGAAGATACAAGGGGGAACGGAACTCGACTGCTTGTTCGATGATAATCCTTAGCGTATTAATTTGATCTATACAAGACCTGCCTGTTCTGAATCCGGCCTGTTCAGGTCGCAATTTCCTGTCGATAGCTATGACCATTCTTTCAAGGATTATCTTGCAAAAAATCTTCATTACTGAGCATAAGATGTTAATGCCACGCCAATTATTGCAGTCCGTCAGGTCCCCTTTCTTAGCAATTTTAATCACAATGCCTTCTTGCCAGTCCGAAGGAAATGACTCTTGTTCCCACACCTTGGTGAAGAGTGGATGAAGACACTCAGCAAACAAGTTGACGTCTGTTTTAAGTACCTCAGCTGTGATATTATCACAGCCCGCAGCCTTGTTGTTCTTCAAACTCTTGATGGCGACAATAATTTCTCTCTTAGATGGCGGGGAGGTTCGAATTGGAAGAGGACATATTTCCGTTTGTATCGTTGGTTCTAAATTACAACGCTGTAAGTTTAGAATCTCTGAGAAATGTTCTCTCCATCTTTGCAGTTGGTGTTCTACATTAGTCAATAGCACACCGTTCTTGTCTTTTACAGGCATATTCTTGTATTGAACGGTATTGGCAATCCTCCGCGTAATGTCATAAAGGTCCTTCATGTTACGAGAGGCTGCCGCGTTTTCTGCTTGTTGAGCTAATGTATTCATACACAGACGTTTGTCATCCCTTATTTCTCTTTTTACTCTTTTATCGAGAGCACTATATCTGGCTTGTGCATCTTTCCTTTCGTCGACACTTTTAGCTGAATTTATATCGTTCTTTGCTGATTCTCTTTTGCTTATAAGAGTCCAAGTATACGACGATATAAAATCTTTTCTTACATTTCTGGTGATACCCAATGTTTCTTCACAAGTCTTGTTTATAACATTTCTAAGCTGGTCCCAACATTGTTGTATGTTCTCTTGTTGGTCACTTCTATCAGTAAGATTTTGCCGAAGTGTTGTACAGAAGTTGGATTTTATTTCTTCATCCTTCAGCTTAGAAATATTATATTTCTTCTTGGGGTTTTGGTTATTCTTGCGAATAATCTTTACATTCAGCTGCAAATTTCCCACCAGTAGGTGGTGATCAGAGCTAATGTCTGCCCCCCTTTTGTTGCGCACATCTGTTAGCATATTGCTCCATTTAGCATTTATACAGATGTGGTCGATTTGATTTTGGGTGCGTGAATCTGGAGATACCCAAGTTATCTTATGGCACATTTTATGAGGAAACAAGGTGCCCCCTATCTTCATTCCAGTGAGGCCACAAAATTCTACCAGTAGCTCACCATTTTCATTCATCTAATTTCATCTAATTCATCCATTTTAATTCATCACTTGTATAAGGCTCCAAAAATATTTGCTCTGGGTCTGAAAAATCGTCAATGGGAGGCCAAAGGATAACCTTTTTGAGCAGCGTTGCACAGGGCCCAGAAAAAGCTAGTTACGATTCTGCGCCTTTGGTTCAGTTAGAATAACGCTAGAATTCTAAGACAAACTCACACACAGTAAATTCTCACAAACAGAAACAGTGAATATGCACATTTGTCGTAACTATGCTTAAACAATGAACTAAGTTGATAGACAAACTACACACTTGTAATTCTTTTACTATATTCCGTTCAAAGATTGGAATGCAGTATTGCTCTTATGAGAAATAAGAGCGGTGTTGCCAAATGTTGTGAAAGTGTTAAATATGTCAATGAACCCAAAATATTATTCGTAATTTTATATTCTTTTTTTAATAATTTAAATTGAAATAGTGAATAAATATTTGTACCACGTTTTCAACGATCAGCGCGTTCTACGTCTGGTAACCTCGCCAAGAAAGAAGATAGCGTTATTGGGAAAACGCATTAGAGAGTATCAAAAAGGAGTACTCCATTTTTTTTGTACTGCATTCTAACGTTTGAACGGACTATAGCTGCCAGAGTGAGTGCGAGAGAAACACATCAGTACATTAGTTATAATATCAGTGATATAGCCTTAATCGAACATCTTTTAAAAATTGTAGTATACCTAAAATCGTATTTTTTTTTAAGGGTAATTAAAATCCTATCGGAATCTATTGGACTACCATCTGGATCTGAACATGAGTTACCATGGTATCCACCAATTTGCCAAAATAATGAAGATTTATCTCCAAAAATGTTGAACAAAAAATATTTCCCATTAAACATTCTGAAGTCATCCTTAAATGCAAAATTGGATTCAAATAATCATCTACAATCATTACTTTTAAATTACGTTAACCAGGGCAAGGCTAACGAAGCAGAAATTGGACAAAGAATTATCACAGCAATTCAAAAGGTAATTTAACCATCATTATTAAAGAGGTTTTATTTATTTATTATTTGTTATTATTTTTTTATTACAGAAAGCTGGTCCAAGTTGGCTTCTTACAACAGTTGCAAGTCTTTATTGGAGAGTAAGAGGGAATGCTCGAAATACTATTGAATGTTTAAACATCGCTTTGCAATCAGTACCAGAAGAATATCGAGATGTTGTACTTGTGTCTATAAGCTCAGTGTTGCATCAGCTAGGCTACATAGATGAAGCACTAAACATAGCGTTAGAAGCTTTCAGTTATAATAAAATAGAACCGTCTACTAACTTTCTAATCGCACAGTTGTATAATGCAAAAGATAACACTTTAATAGGTACGTACAATGTTATCAATCAATCAGACTACTAGATAACACTGGATATATTGCTAGAATTTAAGCACTAAATGAAATAGCTTAAAATGGGGTCATTTAAAGATTCTATAAATAAGGTTAGTTTTCATCGATCTCCATTCGGGTTTCATATCACACATTTTTTTTTTCTATTTCATATTTTATTTACAATTGGCCTACTGTCAAGGGTAAATTTGAGGAGATATTGTATATATGAAGGGATATATCACTCATTAGTAACACTCCCTGATGTAAACACTAACACTGATGATCCATTTAATATAATACATTTAATTTAATAATAATTACATTTAATTTGATGGTTGATGTTATGGTTGTTTATATGCGTCATAAGAATAATAAATAAAAAGTTATATACAGTACACAAAATCAAGAAATAATGCCTGTAGTACACGATGCGATTTCTCGTTTTGAATCTTGTATGATTTATAGTACACAAATTATTGTATCGTGTACTACAGGATTTTAGTACGAGACCTTGTATGATATTGAAAACCAACCAATATTTATTGTCTCGACCTAAAATATTGGACAGAATGAACCAATAATGGCGCAGTATAAGATGTGCATATTCATGTGACCGTAACGAACAACTGTTTATCTGTCAAATATATTTCGAGGTTATTTAGTATCAACTTTAGCAATATTTTTTCTTATTTTGTTTAAAATAAATTGGATTTAGCTGTTCACATTCTAAGGATATTTATATATACGTTATGATTTATTCAACATCTTGTTATCCAACATGCTTAACTAGTGACTTATCTAAAATCCGTTCTACATTATACTTTTTTCAATACTATCCAACTCAGACGTCATTTCAACTTTTGATACTACAGGATATAGTGGGGGATAAAAATAAGAGACAGCGATACTTTCCATCTTTTATTACTTTGACTGTGACTAGTGCTGTCAGAAATTGATCTTGACGGAACCGGAACCGGTTCCAAAATAAAAACCGGTTTCGGGTATTGCGAAAATTACAAACCCGGTTTTACCCGAAAACCAGAACCGGGTACCCGAAAAACCGGTTTCGGTTTCCAGCACTAAAATTATATTGCCTATGGCTATGGCTAGGAATTTAGGAAGTTCGCGCTATTTTCTGTCTGACTTTATTTTATGGTTTCGGTTCCCAGCACTAATTTTAATATATTTATGTTTACAGTTTACTTACATCAACATCGGGAATTTGTATTCATTCTAATTCGTCTGGCGTTTTCCCGACCCTAGAACCGAATATCTAATCTAGGAACGCGGAATCGCGTATCTGGAACCGGGTATCCGAAACCGGGTATCCGGGTAACGCGAAAATTACAAACCCGGTTTTACCCGAAAACCGGAACCAGGTACCCGAAAAACCGGTTTCGGTTCCCAGCACTAACTGTGACAGTCAACAGTTTGGTTATAGAACCAATTCTAGAACATATTTATAAATATTGTTTAATTGTGCTAAGTTTATATTTAATTATATGTTCTAAATAAATTTCTTATCAACTTAATAAACTTATAAAAGTTAAGTAACAAAAACTAAAAAGGTGGTAGTTGGTACAACTGAGAAGTATACAACTGTCATCCAAAAATTTGACCGGAGGTAGTTTTGAAAATAGTGTAGCTTGTAGTATAGCATCGAAAGTTGGAAGGAAGTATTGTGTTTCACATTATACTTTTTACGTCAGTACTGAGCAAAAAATCTGTAGTGCTACGCAAAAAATTATAATGTAGAACGAACTTTAGGTGACCATTAAACATTCCAATCCGGGAAAAAAGTACCCGGGGAATTATTTATTTATTTATTTTTTTTTTATTATTCTTGTCCACAAACTACTCTTGATTACAATTTCTATACTTCTCATTTATTTATTCAAGGTGGACGTTACGCATAATACAAATTCAACGAAATCATTATTAATGTAATATGTTTCTATTTTCTTTAAACTATTTTATGATAATAATGACAACAATAATATTTTTTGATAAAGAAAAATCGTAATTTTATAGACCAAAACAATAATAACAAAAAATAAATAAAATAATAATTCCATTCAATTTCAAATGTAATAAATTAGAACAGAAAACGGTACGGCTTTGCGAATCCAGGAGATTTACTGATTTGGGACAAAGATTAAATTATCAGTCTTCAAAAATTGGTAAACTATCTGTCTATTCTAGGTTAACTACAATTATTTGAATTCTGTCAACTTACAAAAATAGACGTAGTGCGCATCAATTGGTACAGATTCAAAGCGATAAATATTGGATGGTATACTACAATAATTTTACATCCGATAATTCTGAACAAAATTCGCAATGCAATAATTATCGTACGACAAATCGTACGAGTTTCAAATCGAGAAATTGCATCGTGTACTAGAGGCTTAAGAAAGCATTTATATCGGACATATAAAAACAAATTATTGCCGAGTCTGCGTAATTGCGCTGTTCTGTATTTGACATTTGTATATTCCGTGGTTCGTATAACCTATAAAGGTAACACTGTTCACCAAGAATAAAATTAATTAAATCGATTTATTTATTTGTATTTCGTTTTTATATGCTGCAAACAAATTTTCAAATAAACTGCGTAGAAGATGTAGTGTCCGTCATCTGAGTTGTTAACGACCTACAGTCTATTCCAAACGATTAGGCGGAACTAACCGGAATTTTCATTTTTGTTGGTTGTCATTAGCTGTTTTTATATATATTGAAGTTGGCTTTTCCTGAACAAAATGATCAAAAGCTTCAATCAGTCGGTAAAAGTAACTAGAATTGAAAATCTAGTTCCGCCTAAACCAAAGGAACAGACTTTATACAAGGGCATTTTGTTTTACATTATTCAAGTATATTCCAAATAACGATCTCGAACAATTTTTTATAGTAAAGGCGACTTTAGTTGACAGATGACGGTTAATTAAATCATATGGTTAGGTTAGGTTAGGTATGGTTATGGGAGAGAACTGTAGCAGTAAAATTTCCATTTTTGAATAGAGCCATATCATTTGTTCACAGACAAAGCTAGAAATAGAGAAAGAGATACAATTTGTGTAACTCATAGAGAAGGAAAGACCATTAGCGACTCCCCAGAGCTGAATGCACACGTGTGTATACAAAGGGACATACGTTGAAGTTACCATATTATAACAAAACAAGACAAAAATTATGAACATATGTTACAATAAGAAGCAGAAATACTGTAACGGGCAACGTTTCTCAGTGGTGAATTAAGTCCATACCAAGTACACACAAAGAAAGTCACAGTCCGAGCAGTATCTATTTATTTCTTATTTACACTTTTATATCATACTACATACCTTATCTAATTAATTATTTATTATCTGTTATTAACTATTACTAACTACTGTCCTTTTTTTGTCTCCATAGTTTTCCAAATTTCCAGAATTAGGCAACCCGCATATCTTAAACATTTTGCGGCTTGCCTACTTAAGGTTCATAGATCGTAACAATATGTTCTTGACATCTTACATAAAACTGTGTGAAGTAGATATATATTTCTTTATCGGTTCTCAATAGATCAATCTGTCAAGTAAATTCTCCTTTACTATAACAGTTTGAACATACTGTTATACTTAGAACAGTTTGATGTGTTACATGATTTATGGCCGGTTGCTAAAGTAAGAATTATCCCTAACTCAAGTTAAAATCATTTGTTTTTGTATGTTGTAACATATAAAAACAAATGACTTTAACTTGAGTTGGAGAAAACTCTTACATTAGCAACCCGACATTAATAAAACATCGCTTTTCATATATCAGCTTTCCCACCTTTGGAGATAAATAATAAACACGATTTAATAATAAACACAATTTAATAAACTCAATTCGATTCACGCATCTTCATATCTCTTATTTGCGCGGCTATTTTCTGCCTCTGCGCAAATTTTTTTTCATACGTCCTAAGAATATAATAGTTGAATGTTATCAACTTTTCTTGTGTTTTAAATTCTCAAGGTTATGTTTTATTTCTACATAAACCCTTGTATAGCGCAGCCATGTTTGAACTTCTTAAGTTTTATTTTTGTTTCCTATTTTTATGTTGTATATAAATCAACCATTACTCTTAATTTATTAGTTCGTGAACTTTCTTCCTGATTAAATATTATGAAGAAAAAAAAAAAATAAATAAATAAAATAAAATAAATAAAATGAAATAAAATAAAATAAACTTATACCATAAGAATGATATTAAGTTTAAAACTCCGCCCTTTAGTGACGTAGCTGTCCAAGTAGTGTCTTATAGCGTATTCGATTGGGTGCTCTACTATGCACTCAGGTCACTTGGCGAGCAAGTTTCGCTCTGAGAGTGCACTGCGAGTACTTTTTCTTGCTCTGGCTAAAGAGTCAGTATGTTTATCAAAGCTAGTATGTTTATTAGAACTAATTGAATCTTTATCAAGTAGTGATGTATCTTTTTGTATAATAAATCAAATTAGGAAATTAAAAGACATAATTATAAAAAAGTAACATTTTGCTAATATAAATAAACAGAAAACAAATAAATTATTGTAATCACAAAAATAAAGTAATAAAAATTATACATAAAGTATTATCCTGTCATGTTTACGCAAGGAAATCACTGTATTTTTAAATAATTAATAATAACAATAATAAAACATATTCGATTGAGAGTTACTCTGGCACGCTCGCTAGTAAAACTCGGATCGGGCGTGACGTCATTTGCTCGCCCGCAGAGCAATTCCAGAGTAGTCCAATCGAATACTCCATTAGATTAATAAGTGTGCAAATGAATACAAAACTAATAATGATGCCCATTATTTTTTCATTTTCGTTATTTTTAAAAATACATAATCAAAATATAAAATTTTAGAAACAACAAACCTATGTTTGATACTATTAACAAGAGATAACATGAATGTATGAATGTTCATGCACTCGAGGGTGAGATAATAAACGTACGTTGAATACTAATAGGTAGAACATCCACTAGCTGCAGCTACGTCACAATGACGTAAATTTTAATGTGTAAAAGTATTTATAATTATTTATTTATAAAATCAGAACAAAATTTAATAAGCCAATATATATGAAAACTGCTGAATATTCATAAAAAAAAAATAATAATAATAATAAAAAAAGTCACTCTATAGGTATATTGTTGTTACTTATTAAATATATACGGAAATTTGAAATGTGTGATAATTCAAGCTTCAAATAAATTATACTTCCTTCAATTATTTTGGGACAATTCAGTTCCGTTCTTAATCTGACTTAGTTTCTTTGGATTGTTTCTTAATTTAGAATAATAATATTGTTGTAATAATTTTACTAAAGAAGTTATAGTCCAGTAACCTAGTACATCATAAGTTGCATCAAGTGGGGGTAGTTAGTTTCGTTTTTTTTTCTTGTATGGGATGTACCTGAGATGCAAAATCCAAGTTTTCGACCTCGGCAGCCCTCCGGAACACTTTTGAATTTCTCAAAAACTGCTAAATTTTCGCACTCTTTTCGGTTTCTGCCCATTTTGAACATAAAGGAGCACGTTTTCGACAAACACCATTCTATGCATTTTTAAACTAGATTAAATTTTCTACAATTTGAGATCAAAATGGGCTCGGTAGCCCTAATTGTTTCCGAGATACGGCTTTTCAAAGTTTGAAACAATCTCCAAACTTGAAAATATATGCTAATTTTTACGTTTCATCATATACAATTGTCTTTATATCTTCACTAACCTGTCTAAAATGAGTCAGTGAAGTAAATATTTATTCAATATAACATTTTGAAGGAGGTGGGGGAGGAGGGTGAAGGGTGAGGTGGGTTGAGGGAAGTCACTGTTCACAACCAAACAACTGAAATACAAAATATATTTAACACATTATATAAAATAAATAGTGTAAAAGAAACGTTAGTAATGTTCTTTTCTCCTTGAGGGACCAGGGTCAAGGAAATCCGCCAAACTGTCTTCTTCATCGTCCTCAATCGCTTGAAATGAAAAATTATGTATTCAATATCCCAAGGTAAAACCTTGTCATGAAGTCCTAATATAAATACAACGCACATGAAAGTTGGTAAGCATTAATAAATAGAAGTAATGGTATCTATAACATGTGGGTAAGTATTAATTATTATAAATAATGGTAACTTTCAACAACAATACGAGTGTAACTATACAAAGAAGCTGAGCGACTGGTTTTTGAAGTACCCTCCATTTCGTAAAACGGATGTGATTATGTCCTTAAGTAATGGACTTGTAGGAGAGAAAGGGGTCAATTGTCATATGGCCAGAGATATTGAGAAGAAAGCAATGTTGAAGGTTGTAGGGGAAAACTTCCAAAACGTCAAATTCGAGCGGAAAACCAAAGTTGTGTCTCTTTCTTCTACTGTTCGTGACTATAACTGTTGGCAACAGACAAGTGACTGTCGACCCATTCACACTGTTTCACAGGATATGCGTTATGAAAAAGTCGGTTGAAGAATTGAAGAACTACTTCACATACGAGCTTTCACCAATCCTGATGTTTCTATTCACTCAAGGAAGGTCAATAAATCCTTTTTCTATGCAGCATTTAAACCTGTCAATATTGATGAGTCACAAGGAAAAAGTAAATTTGAGATTGTAGATGGTGGTCATCTCCTTCACAAGGTGGTGTGGCCTAAGCACTCCTTGTTTGACCTCATCGGGCAGCTGCCTGATATGTAAAATATCTAGAGACACGGCACGGTCAGAACATAGCTGTAGTGTTCGATAGTTACCCCACAGAGCCTGACAAAAAGAGCACGAAGTGCTCTGAATGTAATCGCCGAGCTCAGGCACATTCTTCTGATTTTCAAGTCGTGGTTTTTGCAGGGGAGGACGTAGACTTGTTGGGGATCTTCACCGGTCTCAGATATTCCATAAAAGGTTCCATATATGTTCAAAAGTGTGGAAGAGGCAAAACACCAGATGTATTCTACTCAACCACCTTAACATCTACAGACAGTCAGCTCATCACTTTCACTCATGCCTTCAGTGGCTGTGATTCCACCTCGTGCTTCTTCGACCACGGAAAACTCAAGTTGCTTCATATAGTACAGAAGCATGTAGACCTTAAAGAGAAAGCTGCAGATTTTTCTAATCCAGCTGCGACACCTGCCCAAGTAGCTGAAGCCGGGGAGAAAATCCTCATTGAACTGTATGGTTGAGAAAGGTCCAATCAAACTCTAAACGACCTGCGCTACAAGCTCTTCACAAAGGCTGCAGTCAAGAGCAGTTTCAACCTGGCCAGACTACCTCCCACGCAAGATGCTGCAAAGTTACATTCGTTTCGCACATACTACTAGGTGCAGCACTGGCTGGGCTACAAAAAGAATCCGCTGGAATGGGGATGGGTTGCTACAGTCCGAGGCCTTGGCCCCCTCAAACCTGCTGAACATGATTTTTTGCAGTTGCAAGAAGGGATGCAGAAATGCTTGCAACTGCAGGAAAGCAGGTTTGAAATGTTCCGTTGTCTGCGGGACCTGCAATGGCCAGTCCTGCGAAAACCTACCGGAAATGAAGATAGACGACGACAGCACTCTCGACTTGGACGAGCTCAACGACAGCGAGATGGTTAGGCTACTCAACGATATTGATATTGAAGAAGTCGAGGAACAACATCAGGTATAGTTACACTGGTATTGTTGTTGAAAGTTACCATTATTTATAATAATTAATTCTTACCCACATATTATAGATACCATTACTTCTATTTATTAATGCTTACCAACTTTCATGTGCGTTGTATTTATATTAGGACTTCATGACAAGATTTTACCTTGGGATATTGAATATATAATTTTTCATTTCAGGCGATTGAGGACGATGAAGAAAACGGTGAACAGCGACTTCCCTCCACCCATACCACCCTCCTCCTCCCCCACCTCCTTCAAAATGTTAAATTGAATAAATGTTTACTTCACTGACTCATGTTAGACAGGTTATTGAAGATATAAAGGCAATTGTATATGATGAAACATGAAAATTAGCTTAAAATTTTCAAGTTTGAAGATTTTTTCAAATTTTGAAAAGTTGTATCTCAGAAACTATTAAAGCTACTGAGCCCATTCTGGTTTCAAATTGTAGCAAATTTAATCTAGTTTAAAAATGCATAGAGTAATGTTTGTCGAAAACGTGCTCCTTTATGATCAAAATGGGAAGAAACTGAAAAAAGTTCGAAAATTTAGTAGTTTTTGAGAAATTCAAAAGTGTTCCGGAGGGCTGCCGAGGTCGAAAACTTGGATTTTGCATTTCAGGCACATCCCATACAAGAAAAAAAAAAAAAATGAAACTAACTACCCCCACTTGATGTAACTTTTGCCCTATAATCATGACAAGGTTACTGGACTATTAGTAGTTGGCGCGTTATATTAAAGCAGCGTTGAAAGAAGTTTTATTAACCGAAGTTGTAATAATTATTAAATTTTATCGATTAATAATCTAACATAAGTAATTATTTGTTGTGATTTTATGTTTGTTATGGTCATTATTTACTGATTTGTCTGAATTAGAAATATTAATTTTTTACTGTAGGTAGTTATCATTTGAAACACGCACTAAAGGTTGATCCCAACTACTATGGCAAAGAACTGGAGACTATGTTACGCACATTTGCCTGTAAGATGCGACTGAATGTGCCATCAGAGGGTAGTGCGAAGCAAGAATTAAAGGAAGGTATGTGTGCTGAAAAGGATGGCATCAATACCGACGGAGTTATTTGCAGCGCTGGTAATTCTGATCATTATAAATCTGCGGCTATTCAGTGCTATCAAACGGAAAGTGTTCCAGAAGATGCTGGTAAGACATTTTTTTAGTAGTTACGAACAAGGCAAAAACCGCAGTTCTCTCAAGTTTCTCATACAAGACTAATAATCTAATATAAAACAATTAACAATTAAAATTTACGAGATTCCCTGCAGATTCCCTATTAGATAGATATAGAGCAGTCGGCGAATCAGTGCAGTTGCGTCACTGGAAACGTCACATATTTTTGTGAAGTCATATTTAGTACGTCTACATAGCATTCATTTAACGAATGTAAAGCCCTTATCACACTAGAGTTAATACTGACGTCTTGACCTGGAAAATTAAAGTTTTTACATTCGAATCGAAGTCATTTGCGTGTGACAGTATGAAAAAAAAAAAAAAACTAGGTTTTAAAGACTAGGCAAATGAAACAAGTTTCAATTCCTGTGTCTATTTATCCAGGTTTGTCGAAAAGCGCGTGCGCCAACTGATGCCCTCTCGCTCTTAGCTGTTTTGCGTCTTTGTCTTTTTTTTACGTATAGGTTGGTTTGTTGTATAATTGTTATTTTCGAATGTAATATTTTAAAAAAAAGAACTACTAATTAATTTAGTGAAACCTCACAAATAAACTTTTCAAATTAAAACTGTCAACTGTCATAATAACACAATGTACGCATGCGCAAACAAAAAAATTTTCAAGTCTTAAATGTTATTCAAATACTGTGTGATAAGTCAAAACCTAAAGACATGGATCCTGAAAAAAACCTACAAAATTAAAACTTGGATAGCGTTCTAGTGTGATAAGCCCTTAATATTCGTACGCTGTCACTTGTATCGTAATGAAATGAAAATATAAGAATAAGAACAGAATAGAAACAAATAAACTATTCTAATAGGCTAAATAGTCCTAAAAAGGGTTGATGTGATCCAAAAATATGATCAAAGAAAAGAAAATAGAAATACGATTTAACCTAAAAAGCTATGTACTACACAGTATCAAATGGAAATCTATAAGATATCTGTTAGGAAATATATTACTAAACACAAAACTGCTAAATAAACAACAAACTATTGTAAATAAAAAACGTTGTTAGAAATTACTATAAGTTAGATATGTGAACACAAGTATCAAAACACATTAGAACGTATTATAAAATGTCAAATGTAAACATCGATTTATTTAGCGATACCAACCCAAATGTCCCTATATTAAATAAACACTTTTAAAATTTGTAAATCTTCAAAATAACTATCGAACACAAACTAAATATGACTTCAAAAGTTATGTTTTAGTAAAACAAAATAGTGAAGAGCAATATTAGTCTATAATTCACATGCAAAAAAAAAAATCGATTTAGTTATTTTTTCGCCACTAAGTTTGTCATTGAAGTTATGACGCAAAATGATCAACTGCGTTGATTGGACGACTGACTTATACATATTAATTTATCTATTTATGATAAAAAATTTCGCCTCAAAATCACTAAACGCGACTCTGATTGACTGAACGAAATGACTTGAAACTATTTAGATATTTTTGGATAAGATGCAATTCGAGTTCAATTCCTCGATTCGAATATAGTAGGTCTACTGTTTTTTTTTCTGTAGCGCCTTTACTGTATTTTTTGATCTGCACGAAGACATTATTAAGATAAAATTTAAATCGAGTGTACTTAATATATTTAATATCATAATATTTATAGCATTCATAGAATTTAATGTAAAACACTCATTTTAACTTTACTTAATCATTATTTTTACAGATATTTCTTCAATTTCTAAACTGTTGTCCGGTAATCATTGCACACGAAAGCGTATAGGACTTGGACACTCATTGATTACAACATTGCTGGCGGCAAATAACGGAGAGGGTTCTGGAGAGGGATCCGGAGGCGTGGAACCAGACCAGTCTCAACTGGAAAGTGTCTCTGATGGTCAGCAGCAAGCATATCACATGCGGATATCACTCAGTGATGATAATATTCTGGGAAAGGAAGGAGCTAGTACACTGGGGGATTTTTACGGTAAATAATTATTTTGTTAATATTTTTTATCTCACATTATTTTGACGAATTATTTATTATAAGTTTTGATAAATGTTTAACACTTAAGATCCAAACATTTTGCCATTAGTTAAACATTAATCCTTTATTTAATGTAATATAACAGTTTTTTTTCCCCAATATATTACATGTAATTGTTAATTATGTAAGAATTTATACTGGAACGATTATTTTTGTTATAGTTTCTGTATCGTTGACTGACGAGCCTACTCCAGAAGCTATGTTGTATGTGTATGACAAGTCTGGAACATATCCTTTGTCTCCAAAGGGCTGCAGGGCGATTCGAGACGCCGATTGGTTGCATTTTAGTTCTATGTGGCAGTCAATCGCTACTAGAAATATGGAGTAAGTAAACTGAAATAAAAATGCATTCAAATTAATCAGAAATATTAAAATTTTGAGATCATCGTAAATTTGATTTTAATGAAGTTTACACCATTACAAAATATTAATAAAAATTATTATTGGCTATTCCGAACGTATAAACGGAACTAACTGGAATTTTTATTTGATCAAAAGCATACTTAAAAGCCTCACTTAAAACCAAACTGTAAAAGTTACTAGAATACAAATTTAGTTCCGTTTAAACCAATAGTTGGGTTGTGTTAAACTACTCTTGTGAATAACTGAAGTACCGACAGAGCTGGTACTATTTAAAAAAGTAGTTCAATTACTTTCTGGTATAAACAGTTCACTTTTGTAAGAACAAACTATCATAGATCTGGATATTTTGGTTACTTTTATAGTGTGTTACTGACTTTAAATGTCAACTAAAAATATTCCTTACGCTGTAAAACCGACTTTAGATTGATAAGGTTATGATCATTATAATTAAGATATAATATTTCATTATGACATATGTCAAATGGATCGACATTTTAAAAAAGTGACATTTTTTAATACCAACATGACATACAGCTTCAAAGGTGCAAACTATTGAAAACAAAATTCCCTCTTAGTTTGTTCTTACAAAAGTGAACTGCTTATATATATTGGAAATATTGTAATCCAAATACTTCAGAAAAAAGCATTTCAAATTTTTCTTTGTATTTCTAATATTTCCTAGTATTTCAAATACTTTTCTAGTATTTAAAGTATTTCCCTAATATTTCAAATTTTTCCTACTATTTAACTTTCTCTCTAGTATTGCAAATTTCCCTAGTATTTCAAATCTTTCATATATATTTCTTTGTATTATTTCAAATACATTCATAGTATTTAAAATATTTCCCTAGTATTTAAAAGCTTTTCTAGTATTTAAAATCTTTTTTATTGTTTCAGCTACTTTCTTACTGTATCAAATATTTCCTAAGTATTTCAAAGCTTCTCTATCTAGTATTTCAATATTTCCCTAATATTTCATATATTTTCCTAGTATCTAAAGTCAAATATTTTGGATTTCATCTACTTTCAGTTATTGAAATACTTTTGATATTTCAAATACTTTTCCTACTTGAAATACTTTCTATATTTCAAATACTTGAGCAATACAAGCATTTTCAGTATTTGAAGTACTTCCAGTATTTTAATTACACTTATGGTATTTGAAATACATTCATTCAAATACTTTTTATAAATGTTGATTAATAGTATTTGATATTTCAAATATTTGGATCGGTATTTGGTATTTGAAATACTTTTACTGTGTATTTGGCACAGCTCTGATAACCGATTAATTAAAATGTGGTTATTGATGAAGATATTTGAGACAAAACGGGACCTCTTGTCTCGTAGGAAGGTTCACGTGGGTAGCTGTACATAAGAGAAAAACATTACCATTAATTGTATTTATTACATCATAAGATGTACAAGTCAATCCTTAGTTATTTCATTGTAAAAAGGGGCGGCAAAATTGAAGTAATTATTTAAACTCTAATACAGGAAATTGAACTGAAGGTTCGTGACTTATACTCGCTCTTATTGTCGCTGTGTGAAGGAATCTTCATATAGATTCCCGTAGTGGAACGTAGTTGGGCTGGATTCGGCAGTGGTGTCATCCTGGACGGACGGGAGATGGAGTGACCTGCTCGCTCGCGTACTGTGAAATGGTGGTGTGAGGCAAGATCACGGCGATTACACGGAGCCGGCCCAATCCGGATGTCAGTACTGTAGCCGGTTACAATGAGTTTATTGTCCTTAAGACATCTGCTTTCAATAGTACTCCGAGTAACACCGTTCTCTAGCCTCACGTTGGTGGCAAACGATATCAACGACCGATGCTCAGGTCACATCGACGTGGGGTAACGTTGTGAGTGAAACCCCCGTATACAGAATCTCGTAACGGCACCAGATAACTGCTTCCTGGCCGGAACCAAGACTGAGCAGTCCAAAAGTGTGACCACCTGTCCAAACCGACTCTCGCCGGCGACGCTGGCTACGTCAAAGTACCCTGGAAACACGAGCTCCGAAGAGCGCGTGCCTCCAGAGAACCTCCGTCACCGGACTCTACATACCTGATTTAGCCGACCCCCCATCAGTCGTAAAACACAACCTATCTCGTGACTGCACTAGATAACTGCTTGCTGGCCGGGACCAAGACAGAGCAGTTCAAAAGTGTGACAATCTGCCCAAACCGATTGCCGTCGGCGATGCTGACTACGTCAAAACACCCAAGATACACGGGCTACAGAGAGTACGCGTATCGAGAAGTGTCTCCCACACCGGGTTAGCGTATACTTTACCTTCAAGCGGCGTCCTCTTCTTCCGTGGTTCAGTAGAATGCAGCCTTTACGACTGGCCTCTCGTTGTAGTCCGCTAGGCTGCTGTTAGACAGCACCGGCCTGCTGTAACCGCTGTTGCACTGCTCTGCTAGTCCACTGGGCCGGTTTCAGAGCTTACTTTGGAATTTCTCTGCAGTTACTTGTTCAAAGGACGGTTAACGGCTGATCCCGTGGCCTTTAATTCCATCCCTTTTATATCATACAGGTGATGAAGCGGGGATGATGAAGCCACATGTGTCGTTAGACCGCAGGTGCAGCCTGGCATGCCGGTCCAGATGGTTTTTCATAGATGTTCCGTTCATATTTAACCATCCGTCACATATTTAACAATTGTTTTTCTTTCCAGTATTGGTGCTATTTTAAAGCCGATACCACCTAGTCAAGAACCGATGAAACCACATTGCGACAGTGGCTTGCCACCATCTCCATTGACTCTGGATCATTTGACCAGTATGCGACTACGCTACCATCGACTAGTGCACAGTCCTGAACCTGCGCTTGCTGAGTGGCTAGGTCTTATGGCTGGGGATCATCTAATCTCTGTCAGAGATCTTGCAACAAGAATTGCACTTACCTTACAAGAAGTAAGTAGTTTACAGTTATTACAGTAGTTTACAGGATACAGTACAAGATGAAAGTAAGCTTGAAATTGTTTGCCAGCTTGTTGAAGCTTTAGTATAACATAATGATACATTTACAATTTTGTTGGCGCTCACAAAACGTTCGTTATCGTTTCTAAAATTAAAGATCTAATGCCCGGTTGCATATAAGTGAGTTTTTTAATTTTTTTTTTTTCACCTTATGGCCTTTTTACTTGCCTGATCTTAATATATAAGGGGCAAGTATTGTAATCGCGAAAATTTTCGATGTCGAGATTTTGACGGATGACCACGTTTCATGGTCCAGGGAATCCAAAAAACCTATTTTCGAAGTGCCGTCCGTATGTGTGTGTGTCTGTGTGTCTGTGTGTATACACGATAACTCAAAGACGATTTAACTTAAAGAGTTCGTTCTGGTATTAAAAAATTCTCCTAATAATTGGGAAGAACCCTATTGTTTTTTATTAAAATCCGAAACCGGAAACGGAAGTTATTAAAATTTAAAATTTAAAGAAATTACTAGTAAACCAAGCCTTGGACAAAAAATTGTATAGGACATAATTTGATGTATTTTTGAAGATTTACCTAAATATTTTATTAAATTAAAAAAAAATATATTTTTTTTTATGGGAGGGCAAGTCTAGCGCAGGTCTCCCTTCGCCACTGGTTTTAATTAGCCAGGAAAATATACATTTCTCATGATGAAAATTCCATTCCTGAATAGAATTCGAACCCGAGACCTTAGCAGTGCTGGGCACGTGTGTTACCGCTACGCTATGCCGGTCGGCAAAAATAAGTTATAAGCTAAAACTAGATATAAAACACAGAAATGCTTAGCAACCGAGTGTGTTGCTAGGTATTTTTGTGTTTTATATCTAGTTTTAGCTTATACCTAGTTTTAAGAGTTTAATGCAACTGAGCATAAAACTTATAGAAAAGGTTTCCGAATTTAAATATGAAACGAAATATGGATATAACAGACTATAGGCGCGCACCCAGTACTTTTACTTAGGCGGGCTTAGAAACAAGATTTTTTTTTTGGGAGGTGTTGGTGCTCAAATACAATTTCACGCACAAATGTGTCCCTTAACAACGTGTAATTTGAATGTGGGGGGAGTCCCCTTGGTTATGCGCCTTAGAGATAAATTGAACATCTTCGACATTAAAGTTAAAAAGTATGAATAAAGGTTCTTCTGGAAGGAATACTAGGTGTGTAAATAAGTAACCGGACTGATTTTTTAATTTTTTTTTATTCGAATAGAATTAAAATTTAATATTGTCTCCCTCAAAATAACTTCCTTGGGAAGCCACTCAGCGTTGGAGACGGTTCTTCTAATCCTCATAGCAGTGCGTGAACTCCAATACTGGAATAGCTTTCAGCTGGTCGGTTACGGACGTTTGAATGTTTTCGAATGTGTCCCAAAATGACGTCCTTTGAGATGATTTTTCAATCTTGGGAAGAGGAAAAAGTCACAAGGACTCAAGTCAGGCAAATAAGGAGGCTGAGGAGCCACAGGAATGTTTTTACTGGCCAAAAACTCGTTTATTGAAATTGTCGTGTGACAAGGCGCATTGTCATCCCTACTTCATTGGTCAAAATCTGATGAACGGTAGTGTGAGTCAAATTCAACTCTTCCCCGATCATTCTGACTGTCAAGCGACGATCTGAACGCGCAAGATCCTGGATTCTGTCGAGATTTCCATCGGTTCTTGGAGATGAGGGCCTTCCGCTGCGTGATTCATCTTCAATCGATTCTCTTCCTTCTGAAATTGCCTTAAACCACCAAGAAACCTAGGTCCTTGACAAAACACTGTCTCCGTAGGCCTGCTGAAGTTTTGCAAAAGTTTCCGTTGCACTGCTTCTAAGGCCCAGTTGCACAGTTACCACTTAAGTATGAGTTTAGCTAAACCTTAAGCTTCAGCTTAAACCAAATACTTAAGCGCCAGATGTTGCACAGTCAAAAATATAAAAATACTTATCTAAGCCAACTGATGTGATAAATTCACAAAGTTGGTAATATGGAAAATGAATATTTGGCGGGGAAATTTTGAAATTCAATATAAACATAACTGTCAATGTTATGTGTCAATGTCACTTGTCAAGTAGTTTATTATACAAATAATGCAAATTTTACCAGCAATGGAAAATACGGTAAACGAAACGTAAAAATAAATGTACGACGAACTTATTAGATGAGTTGGTCTTCTATAAAATTTATTTAAAAAATATAAATACAATATATTATTGTGTGTAAAAAAATAAATTAAATGTTGTGGAAGAAAAAAAAATCTCCTTGGACGAACATACATGATGAATTTAACAATGTAATCGGTCACTCTTACAGAGAAGCAGAATATTAAAATATATATATATGAAAGAAAACTAAAACATGTACAAGAAAAAAAAAAAAGCCTATAACAAGTATTCACTGAAAGTGACTGGAGGTGGTTCAATGGCAGAATGCTCAGAGAAAGAGTTGGAATAGACCATATTAGTAACTACGTCACAAATTGGGATTCAGTGCTGCCGTCTCGCGGTTGGATTCCTTTTATTTGAATTTTCTATAATATAAAGTATCTGGACTGTATATATTAGTATATATTTATCAAAAATACATATTTTATGCTCCAAAATTGAAAATATTTATAAAATTAAGGTAACAAAAGTAATGTCCCATGTATTTTAAACTTCAAAAGGAATCAGCTCTCAGATGGCAGCACATGTATGTGACGACACACTAATATGGTCTATTAATAAATTTTAAATTACCGGCAGGTCATAGACAAGATATTTACATTTATAAAGAATTTTATTATTTATACATTATAAATTAGAAAAATAAACATTTATTATTGTTCCTAACTCGAATGTTATTATTGTATTTTCTGTTTTGAATTATTACTGTATTAGGTATATTGTTTATAAAATTAACATCTGTTTCTAGATTTGGAAGAATGATCAATCAATTGAAAAAACCGTGCGATATAGCAAAAGTCTTGGCGTACATTACACTGTTCCATTTGAATATTAGGCATCTTAATATATTGATGACGCAAGGTACAAATTGCGATATTTCTAGATATTTTCCCTATATCTTTTGAAGCTGTAGATTTATGGCAACCAGTAAACTCCCTACATACTTCCAATAATAAAATATCGTAGGATTTGTATTGAAGTGAATGCGTGGTTCCTGTAAATATTATTTCATAAAATATTTGGTATTTGTGTACCAAGGCACTAACTTACCTATTAGTAGGATGGTTAATTAAATGTTTAATATGATATAATATTGAATTACAACTTTATTTACTTAATATTACTATTTACTTGAAATCTATTGTAAAATTTTTCATCATCTCATTGATTAATATACCGATGCCTATAGAGGGGTATGCGGCGAAATATATTAATATATAACATTTTCATTCAATCAAATTAATCTGATCAATTTTATAATATGACACATAACCTATCCTATTTGACAGTTTATTTTGGATTAATCCAAACAAATCTACCGCTTAAGTATTTTCTTGTTTAAGCTTAAGTTTAAACCAAAAACTGAAACTGTGCAACAACTAAACCATAAACTAAAACTTAAGCCTAAATAAAAACTTAAGCGGTTACTGTGCAACTGGGCCTAAGTCTGAAGCAAAACCTGATAGCACACCGTTGCTCGAAATGAATGTCACTCATTTTTAGAACGCACTAGAAAAAAACTGTTTCACGAAAAAAATACGGAAAACAAAATTACTCTAGTGAGTTCAAACTCGTACTGAAGGCGTATAACATGTTCACCTGCCGCCCCTCCAAGTCCTGCGTCCCAAATGTTGCTAGATCAAACGCTTTGTTGCCAGTCCGGTTACTTTATTTACACACCTCGTATGTGCATCCATTGAATTATACTAGGCTGCCAGAAATGCTGTTACAATCATCTGGAAAACGAAATATAGGTCATCAAAAAACACGATGAACAGACATATTTGTAAATGTAACAGACAAAAATAGCTGATACCTGATGACGATGATGATAATACAATATTTATTTCATAAATTAATACAAAGTTCTGTTGTTTTAGTATAATGTGTTTTTTGTGCAGAATACAACATCTTGGATTTTAGCAACAGCGGCCGCTATATATTGGCGAACAGTTGGCTACACTGACGAGGCGGTGACGTGTTTGAGACAAGCGCTGACATACGCGCCTAATGATGTTCGGGATATACCGTTGGTTAACCTTGCAAATGTACTTCACAGGTATTTATTCCATTTTTTATTTATTTATTTATTTATTTATTTTTTTTGATTTAGATATTTGCACATTTATTGTTAATGCAATTTCCAGTATATTTATTATCAGAAAAGGCTTTTTCCTACGACTACCTTCTATACTATTACTTGACAGGAAATTAGCTTAATTTCGCAAGTTACCCTATTGCGCGCGCAGAGGATTATTTTCTTGATTATTTGTTTATTGAAAAATGGTAATCGGAGGAAAAGCATAGCGAGCAACACACGCAGAATTCATATTCCGCACTAGTTGCACAATATACTATTTTATCGTATATTCCCTTATAGCCAAATTCATCATACACAGCTCGGGTACAAAAACTGTGAGATAAAAATTACTAATACGACATTACTGTAAATTAAAACGCAGTTCAATAATAAATGCTTTATTTCGTCAAAAATTTCCCTCATCATTTCCCAGAGGGGTTGATCTAAAAATCTGAAAAAAACTCAATAATGTACATTGATGGGAACTGAAATAGTTAAACAGGAATTTTTGATCAGATTAGTTTTTTCTAGTTGCTCTTAAGACGTAGATTACGAAACGGAAAGTAGTTTTTAATTTTAAATTTCCTTATTTTAACACTTTTTTTTTTTAAATGTTCTAAAAATATTACTGACTTCGCATCATTTAAACCAAAGGGGTTATACTAAAATATGACAAATTACGAAGTAATGTGCATTGATCTGAACCAGAAACGTACGGAATTTTTGATTCGATTGCGTTTTTAGAAAATATTGCAGTTTTTGTGTTTTCGACCAAATTAATTATTTTTTTAATTCATGGTATAACAATAATGTTATAGTTTTTTTGTATTTATGCCTAAGGTAGTCCGTGCCTTTTTTTAAATTAAAAATTAAATAAAAATATTTTAACAGCTGAGAATCGAGTTCATATGTGTAGAGTGTAGTATTCAGTAGGTTCCGCCCGATTCCGCCTATTGTTTGGATTACTTTAGTTTTTTGTTTTTAAGCTATCCAAGAGGAATAAATAATTTAGAGTAGTGAAATACTTATAAATCAAATAAAACATTGTTTATAGTAAAAAATACGTTTCTGAAATTGAAAAGAATGAAGCCATTTAACAATATATTTTTTTATTAATTTAATGAAGACTTAGGTACGAAGCAAATGCAAAAAAAAAGTTGGGATTATTTAATTTAAATTTTATTGTGACGATATTTTTGCAAATTATTTAAATGTAGTTTAAAAAAAATAAATGAAAGCTCTTAGTACTCAAATAATGAATAAAAATGATTATCAAAAGACTGTTGATTTTGAAGTGATAGAAAAAATATTGTCCTAGACATCCAGCATTCTGTTGGCTTTTTACACATTAAATACCTGCAAAACCCTGAAATCTGTGATTCGCACTTCACATCTTCACAATTTTATTTTGCAGGGTTGGATTTCATAGTGATGCTTTGGAAGTAGCTTACATGGCTCTTGACAGCAGACCGAATTTTGTAGTTAATCATTTTACTGTAGGAAATATTCATACTTCATTGGTAAGTCATTTAATTTAAGTATTTGTTCTAACCATATTGTATAAGGTTTGTGAAAATAGAGGGAACGCGATTTTTCTCGAAAACGCGACGTGTGGACAAATTGGGGAAAACATTTTTATGACCAATTTTTTTAATACTTTCTTGATACAGTTGTTGTGTATAGACACAGTATATACAGTAGTTTCACTCCGGTATTTTTTTATACCAGAAATTTCATGCGCATGCGTGAGCATGACTAGTATGCGAACTTCCGAAGCTATGCGTGGCCAGAAGAAACAGTAAATTTCAAAACTTAAAAAAGCTACAGCCAATTCTTTTATCTATGGCGTCAGTTGACAGCAGAAGAAATATTTGGTGTATATAAGATTAAAAAGTTTTAACTCTAAAAAAAATGAACCAAAGCTTTTTAGAACAAACAAACAAAATATATTATATTGTCAAATTTTATAAATATAAATTAATGAAATGTATATTGAACTTTCTTTAATTATTCAATTTTTAATACTACCTACTAATCCTACCCTAACACCAGGAACAGTTTTTTTATTACAGTCCGTTCAAAGGTTAGAATGTAGTACAAGGCAAGTGAGTAGTTCTTTTCCATGTTCCCTAATCAGTGTTAATGGATTCTCCCATTAACACTATCCTTTTCTTCCTTCGCGAGGTTGCCAGCTGTAAATCGCGCTGGTCGTTGAAAACGCGGTAAAAATGGTTAATCATTTTTCCCGGATACTTTTTCCATTTACAGTGTGTATAATAAGACGTCCTTGTTGATTTTTGGCGAACTATAAGAGAGAAAAACTAAAAATAATTTAAAAATTTACTGTAAATATTATTACGCTACTACCTAATAATTGGTCCAATCTCCATTATTATCAATTATTGCTTGGCATCTTTTCGATACACTTTCTACCAGCTTTTTGGCGTACTTTGGCAGTATTCTCCATATATGCTATGTTTGACGAGTTAGCTGATCCAAATTTTGAACGTTTTTTGTTCGAAGCTTATATTTCATGAACCCCCTATGTAAAAACTAGATTCATCAGAGAAAACCACATCACTCCAATCGCGGTCTAAATTTTCCTTGGCCCAAGCGAGTCGTTTTTCGACATGTTTCACCGATAACAATGGTTTTTGTTTGGTGCTCCTGAATTTAATACCATTTTCAATTAAACAACTTTTCAGGGTCATACGACTTAACTTAATGTTCTTTTTCTACAAAATTGCCTGATATTTACGTAAAGAAAACGTAGGATAATTTTTAACCCTTTACTGCATGAATTTTTATTTTTGGCTGAAATAATTCATGGGCATTAGGAATTGGTTCTCATTGATAGAAAAATTAATTTAAAAAATATATTTAAAATATAAATTATTATTTTTATGAAAATGGGGTTTGTGCCATACATGGAATATTATGATTCTACATTATGTTACAAAAGAAAATGATTCCGTATTATTTGCTCGTCAATTGCTAGGTGTTCGTCATTAGGGATTAAAAGCAGTCGCTCTAGAATTTTTGAAAGAAAAGGTCGTATCTTCTAGTTGTCCTTTCTCATTAAATTTATAGAGTTGAAGTGCAAATTCCGCTAGATATCCTCAAATCTATTGCAGCCTATTTCTTGAGATACTGCAGGAACCATTGCTGTGTATGTGGCATATATGAACATTCTTGAAGTAACGTTTTGATTCAGTTTTAAAAGTAAAATAAAAAATAAAAATCGGAATGTGCCATATATGGCACACTATGCGGTAAAGGGTTAAAAACGTTAAAAATCACTTTATCTTGTTTTTTAGTGGTCACTTTTTTTAATCCACGATTAGGTAAATCGTCAACATTAATTTTATAACGTTTCGCCCAATACTTCAAAAAGTCTACTGACTTGTGTATATATTTTGCTGCACTTGAAAAGGACATTTTTGGCCCTTTTGGGTGGGTACATAAAAATACCTCTTCTAAACGTTTTTCATAAATAGCAGTCATTATTACACAACCGTACTACTGAAAGACAAAACACTAACAAAACATGTTAGACCGGGAGCTCATGACATTTTTGGTTTCCGATTTCATACAGCATGCCTTTTGAAGGAGAGAATATTTACCCTGTGACAACAAAAAAGGGATGGTACTAAACCCCTGCACGCTTTCCGGTCATAGGGAAAATTGCATTTCCACTTGCACAAAATTTTTGTGTTTTTCTCTGATTTAATATTGCTTGCCCTTTTGTCAAAAGAAAGTTATAACCAATTTAAAATCTTTTAATTATAGGCATGCTGTATGAAAACGCGGAAAATCATATTTTTTTATTACAAGATCACATGACCGTTTGAGCCCTTTGGGACCCTCCGAATCGCATGCATATATTTAAAAGACTTTAAATTTGTTATAACTTTCTTTTGACAAAAGGGCAAGCAATATTAAATCAGAGAAAAACACAAAAATTTTGTGCAAGTGGAAATGCAATTTTCCCTATGACCGGAAAGCGTGCAGGGGTTTAGTACCATCCCTTTTTTGTTGTCACAGGGTAAATATTCTCTCCTCCAAAAGGCATGCTGTATGAAATCGGATTTGTGCACATGCCTGATCCTGAGTCATAAGCATGTATGTCTTATTGTACAGACTGTATTTTGAATAAAGTATCAGAAAAAGAATATAAATTTACGCATAATATTGTAGGTTCACTGACATATTTGATATTACAACATTTGGCAACACCGCTCTCAATTCTCATAAAAGCAGTACTGCATTCTAACTGTTGAACGGACTATGTATATACACTATCGGCCATAAGTAGAGAAACATTTGAAAATTTATAATATATTTTATTAAATGAAAATTTTGATAGTACAAATTTGGTTTTTTGTATCCTTGTTAGAAAGTAAATCATTTAGAAAAAAATATATATATATTGTTTTCATAAATTTTACAAGAAGTTATACAATGTTTTAAAAACATAATGAGTCAAAATTAGAGAAATAAATAAATATTTTTAAAAAATATAACAAAAATATAAATTTTACAAAATAGTTAGTAATGAGTGGAGTATCCTGTATTCTTTATTACTTCCACGCATCTATTATTCATAGATAGTAACAATATATCTATTTATATCTATCATGATTTAAATTTTGCCTTGTGTCCCTTAGTGCCAAAAATAATTCGCCTTTATTTTTCTATCAACTTCATCCCAGAGGTTCTCTAAAAGGGATTTAAATCAGGACTTTGAGCTAGCAACTTAATTCAACACATTAATTTTATTGTCTCTTAACCAATTTTTGGTTATGAGTCATTAAAATTAACTTTGGTAACTTCGGAGGTGTGTTTCGGGTCGTTGTCATACAGGAAAATCCACTTTAGGGACATGTTGTCTTCGGCAAATGGTAACATATCACATTCCAATATATTTTTGTAATATAATTTATATATTATGCCACTGGTTTTATTTAATGGACCCATACCGAAACTCGAGAAACATCCTCACACAATCACACTACTCCCACCGAGTTTTATAGTTGGTTTACTATATTTTGGATCCATTCTTTTGTTGATAGAACGTCGAACACACTTTATACCATCGGAACCGAACAAATGAAATTTGCTCTCATCCGAAAAAAGGACTGTTTTCCATTTTTTACTGTACAGTTTATATGCTGTTTTTTTTATTAACAACTAAGTCAGTTTTTCTAGGTCTACCTGGTTTTGGTAGTGCTATTACACTCTTTTTTTCATTAAAATTATGAATAGTTTTACTTACTTTTGAACGGTACAAATTTAGTTGTTTAGCAATCAAAATTTGTTTTTCACCATCATATTTTTTTATAATTAATTCTTTAATATCATTGCTTAAATATACACCCCTTGGCATTTTTAATCTTTAAAATTATTACACAGAACACAAAAAATCAATTATTATTACAAGCTTCCCAAGTTTTACTGAATAAAAATAACGTTTCTCTATTTATGGCCCAACAGATTTCAATAAATCTTATCATTTTTACAACAAATATTTTTAAGAGCAGGTTCTAACTTATAATTTGTTGTTGGTATACCAGGAATATAATTCTATAACAATTGTTATAGTCTAATCGGGATTTATGAAAATAATTTAATAAATAGTTTTTTTTTTTTTTATTTAGGATATATTTTGGGGGCGCTTCAACTGCTGTTGTTATTAGCACCCCGGTACATTTACAGTAATTTACATTGATTTACAAAGATGAATAGTTTTGTTTCTACTTATGGCCGGTATAAGCTGTTCACTTTTGTAAGAACAAACTAAGAGGAAAATTGATTTCAATAGTTTGCACCTTTGAAATTAAATGTCATGTTGGTATTAAAAAATGGTAAAAAATGTCAATTTGACATATGTTAATAAAAAATTATATCTTAATTATAATGATCATAACCAAATAAATTTTATGTCTGATTTAGAGCGCAAGGAAACTTTTAAATGTCATTTAAAGTCAGTAATATACTATAATAGTAACCAAAATAACCATATCTAGTTTGTCCTTACAAAAGTGAACAGCATATATTTACATATATATCACTATTTTTTTTTGACATTTAGATTTTTTGCATGTATGGCTGCCAACATTGGGTGCGTTTTGTTGGTAGCTGGTTAGAATTACTAGAATTGATGCGCAAGAAAACGACAATTTCGATCGTGAAGTAAATAAACATGCGATGACATTTGCATGGAGGTTAAGTCATATGGTTATAGAACAAATAACGAACATATTTCACCTAAATGGAAAAACTAAATAATAAATGCAGAATAAGATAAGTTTATAATTGAAGCAAATATTCTAGAACGTAATGTTTTAGAACGAGTAATTGCCTTGTACATATATTTTAAGTTTAGATTTATCAATACTGTATTAAAATCATATAGGTATATATTTATGTTAGGACACAAAATGAGAAAATACCTAAAAGTGAAAATTATTTTGAAGCTGTAATACCAAAATTAAAATTTTTTAAATGTACTAGAACATTTAAAAACCAAATGAAAACAACTGCATTCAAAAATTACTTTTCATCCCCACCACACTCATTCATTTCAGTCGTTCGACCTCGAGTCATCGAATGAGTAGAATGAATAGAATGATAATACAGTCGCAACAAAACGCGTATTCTGATTAAACCGAAACCAGAATTGGCACAACAAAACGCGTATTCTGATTAAACCGAAACCAGAATTGGCACAACAAAACGCGTATTCTGATTAAACCGAAACCAGAATTGGCACAACAAAACGCACCCATTGAAACACAATAATAACGGAGCTCGTGACAAGTTAAGAAATTAAAAATCGTTTAGTTCCGCTTAACATAATGGACTTATAATTTTAATGTTTCTTCTAGGGTGATCTGGAAAAAGCGATCTCATTCTACAGGTCATCATTGGCACTAGATGCTAATTTCGAGCCTGCACGTAACAGATTGCAGGCGATCCTTTGCACATTACTGTTTGACGAAAGTGGAACGCTCAGAGAAACTGAAAATGTTACCGAGAATTAATACCTATTTTAATTCATACTTATGGGTTGTGTCATTGACGAAGTCTAAGACTTACGTAAAGCTTTCTTAAATAGATTTAAGTTTGGACTGTTGCTACTTTTTACCTCCCACATTGTAGGATGATTGAGCGGGCTGTGCTCAAATGAGATATCTAGTTTCTAAAACAATATTATTATGTGTATTTAATGTTTTTTAAAATTTTAATTATGTTCTTAAATGTTTACCTAAATAGTTTTTAATTTGTAATATGAGCTAGGTGATAAAAAAAATCATGATCTGTAGGATATATCGTAATGAGGAGAATCTTATAATGCAAGAAATAAAAAATTAACATTGCGGAAACTTATTATATGTTTCATTTTGTAATACTTAACTGACAGGAAAAGTTCCTTTTTTATGTTGTATATTTACAATACATTTATAATATTATCATAGTATTAGTTCACTTGGATACGTCAAAGTCCATTTACACCACAAAAGTCACCAAAATCATTAGATCTAGTAACGTATTACAAAATGAAACATAGGCTATTCCAAACATTTAGGCGGAACTAGATTTTGCAATTTAGTTACTTTCATCGTTTGTAAATCATACTTACAATAAACATTTTTTGGTTAAGGTTAATAAAATTTTAAAATGTAATTTTCTTTATATTTTATTTTTTTTGTCATTCTTAATACAAATTTCCCATTTATTTATTTTTTTGTCAATAAAATATGTAAAAAATATTTTATTTTTACATATGTCATTCGTTTCTATGGTTTCACTATTGGAATTTTTAATTTTCACATGCCAACGTGAACAATTAAATAACCCAAGCAAGATCCCTTCTCGTGACAACCTAAAAGAACTAAATTCCCATTTAGTTCCGCCTAAACGTTTGGAATAGCCTGTACTAACCTTCCAGTCATGGTGAGATTCAAGGTTTGTTAAATATATATATTTTTTTTGTTCGTGTAACCTAAAGTCCTTAAAGAAAGTAGGGCTCGTTCAACTTCATCACAGGCGGATGTTACCGACTCTGCTGCGCAGAAACCAAATTTCGTACATTACATTATCAACAGTTAGTTTAACACATTTCAGTGGCGTCACTTACTTTGATTTGTTTTTGACTACCCGTATTGTGCGATGTTTGTTTATTTCCGTTATTATTATTTATTTTTCGTACGTTTCAATGTATACCGTGTACTAAAATGAGTAAAAATGTATTTGAAATACATGAGTTTGTGTGTTTGGTATCCACAACAACTGATTAAAAAAACCCTTATGATACCCTGTACTGAAGTTCCATTGAACGAGCTCTAGCGCAAATCATTGTTGTAAAATTTGTGCCCCAGTTATTGGGAACACTGATTGTATTACTTTAGCTTGGCCAATCTAAAGACTCATTTGCAACATAAGAAGACGTTTCTTTTGTCAATCAAATCAAAATACTGAATATTATTGCCAGACAAACTGGCAACTTCAAAATTCTGTCAATATGCCAGATAAATTAATAACGTGTAATCAAAGCACAAAAAATTGTATCATATGATTGGATTTTATATGCAATCTATTTTTAAATTTAATATTTGAAGGCTTGTGTCATATTCAGTTTTATTATATCTATACTGTTTTCGCCACTATGCGTTACTTACTTTATCTAGGGACTTAAGTATAACCAAGCAAGCATGTAATAAATAATTTTAAACACGTGACCTACAGGCATTTAAAAATGGCCGTTGCAGGACATACAACCCCGTTATTTACACGTGCGAGATAGGCGTTTAATGCTTAATGCTTTATGTGATATTTATGAGTTATTTATAAACATTTAATAAATCATATTGGTACATTGAGATATTATACTGATTATATTCAGTGCAAAATTCCATACTACAGCTGAAATATAGCCATTTTTATTAATTTATCGTTTTTATTTATTACAAGTACCAGATTTAATACATTCACATTTATAATTAAATAACTATCAAATAATATTTATACCTTAGTTATTTAACTGTTATTAAAATGATAAATATTACTGATTTATTTAGCATATTCAACAAAAAAAGTGCATTGCGAAGACCTGGCCAGTTCTGACATACTTTTTATTGTTTAAGATTTTGGATAATATCAATAATAATAATTAATTAAAAGTCTAATCGAAGTAGATGGAATAATTTTAATAGTTGAATGACAAACTACACGCTTCTGTCGCTCAGCATTTTTTTTTAATTAGTTCCCATGTACCCAATATTTGAATTAAGTATCCAGTGTGGATCTTTTTTATCTATAATATTGTCAAATGAAACAATTGTCATTTATTTGATTTGAAATCGATTTATTAAGTAAGTAAATTACATTTGATTGGCACTATACCTGACTTCTTTAATGAGTTATCATATGACAAATTGGTTAGTGATAATTAACAGTGAACAACTTACTAAGCAAAGTGCATTAATTTATAGCTCTGAATGCGGCTTTAGAAATTGCTTTTAGAATTATCCGAGATGAGATCTTTAAAAAATCAATGGGCATTCCTGGGTATATGAACAGAAGAAATGTTAGTCAATTGTCTTTATTTAATATTTTCAAGAGTACAAAAAATATTTGATAACATATTTATTAAAAGTCCTTTTCTGGTTGTTCTTACCCAGTTGTAATGGTTAATTTCAAGATCTCTTTATGAAATTCTTTGTTCCTGTGTTCAGCAGGTACAGGTCGGTTTTGCTGTGTAAATAACATAATTGTATTACTTGTCTTGTTTATTTATGTATTTTATCAATTTCTTTTTCTTTTTTTTTGTTAAAATTGTATAAATATCATTAATTGTAATTTACCACAATACTGTATCCGTTTGTAAATCTTTCTCGGTTTGCAGTATCACCTACTGCATTATTATTTAAAATAATCTGAAATTAGATTACGGAACGTACAGAAGTTTTTTTCAACAATATTTATTTTACCCAGAAACGAAGGTCAACAAATCTGAAAAAAATAGAACAATGCTCATTATGCATTATATTTTATGTTTTTAAACTATAGAATAAAAGTTAATTTGAATTAGAATCTAGATATCTCACTTAGTTTTTAATTAATTTATGGCTTATTATGTAGTTTTGTTATGTTATTAGTTATAATTGTTTTTCATTTTGTAATTTATGAATTGTTCAGAATTATGTGCTGAAAATTCAGAACCATTAAGATCACTTTTTATATTACATTTTATAACGAAATCTACTTTTAGTATATTTTTACATTTTTACTAGGGTTGCACCGATAAGCAAATTGGCCGATTACCGATATTCGGTCTTGCTTTATCGGCCGCCGATCATTTATAGTGTATATGGAATCTGCCGGCTATCAATACAAGTAAAGTACCTTTGATTGTACGGTTTGTATGATTGTATGATTTATTGTTATTATCAGGGGTAGACAAACTACGGTCCGGCAGCCGCATGCGGCTCACGACCGTAATTTCTACGACCCAAATATGTATAAAACTTGTAATATTTTTAACAAAAATGATAAATTTTATGTGCACGTTTTAAAACATGTGAACAAATGAGAAACTCATTTATAATATTGCATATGTTTTAAGTTACACGATTTCATTTATGAATGCAATAAAAAGTAAAAAATATATTTTTTCCACGACGTATAGATATACGTTCATTACGTGTCAGTGATTAATAAATGTAGCACGTTCCTTATTTCGTTTTATTACACATAGCTGACACATCGCTTCCATGTTACGTAATGAGCTCATTACGTAACAAGTTGAGTTCATTACATTACAGGTTCAAGCCGCAATGACCGACCGTTACTAGGCAACGTAATAACAAGGTTGACAGCATATGTCAAATTATTGTTAGTTTGTAAAGGAAAAATATATTTTTTGATAGAGTTGGTCTTGGTCAGTCAATGAGCTGACGTAAGTATTGTTATTTTAACAGAATTTACGTTCCGTATGACAAGTACATGACCGTTGCTAGGCAACTTAATAAATAGGTTGAAACTGTCAAATTATTGTTAGTTTTTAAAGGGAACTGAATAAAAATTAAATAAGTAATAAAGTTATAGTCGTGGAAAAAGCATAGTATGAAACTTGCATGGAATGGTCATTTATCACTTGTATGAAGTGCGCTACTCGCCTGCGGCTCGTGGCGCTTACTTGGAAAAACTTTCATACTTGAAATGGTCGTTGCATAATATACTAATTTTCAAAGATGTGAGAATCGAAAAAAAAAATTGACTATTGAGTATATTTATAAATGAAACTGTGTAATTTAAGAAGTTCTTTTACCGTTTTTTTTTTTTTCAACTTTGCTTAACCTGCAACCTGTAGTTCCATATTGTAAAAACATTAGGTTAGATTAGATTATGATAGTAATAAATCTAGTACAGATAACCCGAGCGGCTCGAATTAAGCTACAAATGAATTGTGAACTAAACTCTGTCTTATTCTTAACATAAGAGCCAACAAAAACTACTGTGCTTGCTGTTAAGCAAAGTTTTACCAGTTTATTTATTTATTTTTTTTTAATTCATTTAATAAATGTTACCGATTAATCGGTGCAACCATAAATTTACATTGACTTATATTCCGATTTTCATAAATTAATGGCGCACAAAAGTATGAAATAATATTATCATTTATATAATAAAAGATTCCTATTGCTGTTTTAATATGTGAAAATATTCTACAAAAATTTAGAGATACCTTTCGATAAAATGGTTAGTCTAAGTTGGAATTATTTTGCGATCAACTGTGTGACTATGATTAACTTGTTGACACCTTAAAAAAAAAGTACAAAATCAGTATCGGATAAAACTAGTGCGGGGCCTGTACCATGTGTTATAAATAGTGTTGACACATCTTAAGGTTTGACTCGGAACTCTGGGTTTTAAATGCTTGTGACGGCTCATGGTTTGATAATTATTTCTCCGTGTCAGGAGAAATGTAAAACATTTAATTTATTTATTTATATAATACTGTTAGTATTTTATTCGGTGTTCCGACATGTGAACATATGACAGATTAACATGCGACACTTTAACATGGACAGATTAACATGCGACAGATGAACATAGACACATTTTAACACACGACAAATGAATACTGTTTGTCAATGGAACACACGACATTTGATCTCAGATTTCATTTTTATTTTTATTTTTTATTTATCCTAGCATAGAAGTTCAGCGGTTGGTCAATGGTTGGTCAATGGTCGATCATCAGTTGGTCATCGTTTAGTAGTTTACAATCTTATACTTCGATATATCCTGATGTCGGTAGGTAAAAAGAATGATTTCGTGCTAATAAGTTTGTTTATTAGTGACGAAATTATAGGTACATTGGAACAAAAAAATAAAAATGAAATGTGAGATCAAATGTCGTGTGTTCAATTGACTTTTGTTCATCTGTCACTATGATAATATGTCACAGTGTTCTTTTGTCGTGTGTTAAAATGTGTCTATGTTCATCTGTCGCATGTTAATCTGTCCATGTTAAAGTGTCTCATGTTAATCTGTCGTATGTTCAAATGTCGTGGAACCATTTTATTCCAATAACTGAATATTTCCCACCCGCTTTTCAAGTGATAATCGAAATTTATTCCTCCCACGTTCTTTAAGAGATTTTCTGGATATCTCCCTCCCGTTCATGTTCAGTTAGGGAGCGATTTTGCAATATAACATTTAGGTATTTGAGACATTGAATTTTTTTTTCTTTCTTTTTGTCTCCGGGTTAGAGAGGCGGCGGCTAGTTTGCAACCGTAGCTATAAAGGGGCTCTAATTTAAAAATGACAAATTTTAAAACAATTATTTATTTTTTATTAACTTTTGAGCTTTCCCCTTCACATTTGGTTATCATGAGACAAACAGATGTGAAAGTGAGTTTCTGCAATTGAAAAAAAAAAAAAAACAATTGTTAGTTATCAAACAGTGTAAATTTCTGCAACAGCAGTGTCTTTTTGGCGCCAATATGTAAAGCAAGAATCAGTTTTTGTAGTTCAATACCGCTCTTTCGGACACGATTTGAGAAATTCTGATTCTTTACAACTTCAGGTGTAATAAATTGTAGCTGATGAAGTTATCCAATAACATAATTCATCTTTTGATAATCTTTAGTTGTGCGTGTACATCTCATAGAGACTTGAAATATTAGGTCGTCAAGGATGAAATCTGTAGAAAAAAAGGCAAAGTTGGTTGATAACTTTCAAATATAAGGAATTATTTTATTCATCAAAGTATACACCCATATTGTCTATACACTTTTGCCATTTAAGCGGCAGGTTGTTCAGGCCGGTGGTATAAAACCCTGGCGGACGAGAGTCAATGAATTACTGGAAGACCAGTTTTACAGCATTATCGGAATTCAACTGTTTTCCTATTAAAAAGTTATCCAAATTGCGGAAGAAGTGGTAGTCAGTGGGGGCTAGGTCTGGTGAGTATGGAGGATGATGAAGTAGTTCCAACTCCAATTCCTTTAGTTTTGCCACAGTCATTTGTGCAGTGTGTGGTCTAGCGTTATCATGCAATAAGATAGGAGTCGATCTGTTGACCAATCTAGACTGTTTTTCTTTAAGTTTTTGCATCATTTCGTCCAGTTGGTTGCAATATATTTCTGCTGTGATCGATGAGCCAGGTTTTTTGTTTAGTTTTTAAGTTACCTGTACGAAATTTGGCGAACCAATTTGATATTGTCTGCTGCGTAGTAACACTAGAGCCAAATACACTATTAGAGTTTCGCGCGGTCTGCGATGCCGTAGTTTCACGTAAGAACTCATGCTTCATAATAGTGCAAATTTCCGACCGTTCCATTTTCAACAAAATTAACTTGAAAAAAATTTAATATTTTTTAGAGCATACAATGATTTCTTTAAACAGGCGAGATGTGTAATTTTCCAAAAAAAAAAAAAAAAACAACAGTAAAATATTAAGTCAATGCCAAATAATAAGCTAAAGTTAAAGTTGGCAATATTATTAACTACAAATTTCATCCTTGACTACCTGATAGCTTTACGATAACGAGTACATAAAGACAAATGTTTGTTCGTACTTTACCAGCAAGATGACTTTGTAATTATAGTTACCGTATTCAAATTAATATCGCATATAATTTATTTAGGGCCCATAACATATACTAATTTTTCTATTTGTTTAATCCGACACTGTCTGAGGGTTTCGTTCCCGATCACTTTGTAATTCTAATTACAGCATTGAATTTAATATCGTATATTTTTTTTTAGGGCTGAAGCATATACTAATTTAGCTATTAGTTTAATCCGATACTGTCTGAGGGTTTTGTCGCTGATCTTTCATTTACAATTTTCATATTTTATAAAAGTCGGATTATAACTTTATGTGGTAATCCTGCACAATAGTGCCCTGAGAATAGTTTTTATGGGTAGTGTGAATCCTTAACAGTGTCCTATAAGGTGAATTACATGCACTATCTTAGGTTGTTGTTAAAAATCTTGCTGATTTTTTTTTTACCTCCTGAACATAGATTGTATGTTAAAGTAAACCGAATCATGGAAACAGTGGAAATTTAGGGCGTTATTGTGCAGGATTACCTTTTATGTTAACCTACGAATTTTCTCAATACTCTATTGCGAACAAATTTGATATTTTATATATATTTATACAATTTCTTATTTCCTTAATGGTTCTGTTTAATACCTAATCGACACCAAAGATATTGATCAAGGCTATCAATGTATACACACATTGTAATGTAAACTTACCTTATTTTACATTATTGCGTGCTTTGGTTCATTTTAACTAGTGTAAATGATTACTTACATTCCGTTATTTTTACCTAATGTGTTCTATTTTTTATTTTATATGACCAACGATTTAAGTACAATATCTGAACCAATTCTGAAATGGATATGTGAACGTAATTTTGTATTTATGAAGACCAAACTATTTTATTTTAAATAAAGACTGTATATTTAAAATGAATATTGTATTTTTAATTCGTTGTCTCCTGCTAAGGAAATGGATTATTTCATCTAATGTACTTTTTACTCAGTTGATTTATCTAGGTTGATATTATTTGCAGTAGACTTCGATGTAAAAAAAAGTACAGGTGAAAGTTACGCAGATATCAAATTTCGTCCATTACGTTATCAACAGCTAGTTTAACACATTTCGGTGGCGTCACTTACTTTGTTTTGTTTTTGACTACGTGTATTGTGCGATGTCGTTTGTTTATTTCCGTTATTATTATTTATTTCTCGTACGTTTTCAGATATACCGTGTACTAAAATAAGTAGAAATTAATATGAAATATATATATACATATATATATATGAGTCATTGTTTTTCATCGAGAGACCCCATGCTGTCCAAAATTATATTAGTCTATGAAAGGTCTACCAGGGCTCATTCGATGCTTATTGTAGTCTAGTTTCGAAATCCGAGTGGCTCTTTTACGGAAACATCGTAACTTATCAAATATGGCCACCAATCCTACGTGACCTCTACCTTTTCTTCGATAAATCGATTATAAAGTCAACACAATCGAGTCAATTTGGGTGTCAAACCCCTGAAAATGTTACCTAAAGGTAGTTGAGGCGGCTGTTAATGAATCCAGGGTCAAATTTAGAAAATTCAATATGGCGGATGCAATATGGCGGACGAAACCACGTGCCAAGTGAAGATTTTTTAAAAAATGATTTGATTTCAATATAGGGGAAAAATTTTAAGATCGTAGCGCCACGCGCATTTTTTTGAAACCATTCTAAATCAGATACCACTTGACATTTACTACTAAATAATAGCGAAAAGTGTATCAAAAAACGACAAAAAATAAATAATTGTATGGGATTTTCTGATTTTGTTTTAAAATTTTATAATCAAGTAAGTATACACACGTATTGTGAGGACATTTTTTTTGTGACATTACTTGTAAACATCTTAAATACTACATTTTGTGATCTGGTTTTAAGTTATGGCGGCACAGTTTTCCATTGTCGATTATTTTAATTATATTGGGGGAAATAATAATTCCCGTGTTGTTTACGACGGGGTAGAAATCTACAATGCTGGGCATATAATATTGTGTGGAGTCACTGAAAAAAACAGAGAGCAGCCCGTGACTACTTCCTCTGATGCTATATCATCCTGACATGTCTGGCGCAATGAGCCGGTTTGCGGCCAACGTCCCCGGTGTGGGGCTCCCTGGTGGGTGGTCATGGCAGGGTGATGAAACTTAATATACGGGTATGGCGTCTACCCGGAGGGATAAAAATTCTTTAAATTCCGCCAATAGTGAGAGTAAACTCCGTAAAAAATCAAACAAGAGACCTCGTCGTGATGCTCAGTCATCCGACGAGGGATGTGTTAGGCCAGCTGCCAAGAAGGTAGAAGGTAAAAGAGATGTTGAGTTTTGTGCGCCAGTACCACGATTTCTCGTCGTAAAGGTTCAAGAAGAGGGTAAGTCTTTCAAAGAGATGTCCGCCTTCTTTGTTGCCCGAACATTGAGAAATACGTGCTCTACTGGAATAAAATCGGTGCGAAAGTTGTCGGACGGTACACTGCTTGTCGAAACAGAGACTGAGGCGTCGTCAACATTACAGAAATGTGTCAAGTTTGGTGAGTTTGGAATTTCAGTTCAGCCGCATAAGGCCCTGAATACCTCGAAAGGCGTCGTAACGGATCGCGACCTTGCTTATGTTACGGAGGAAGAGTTTGTGCAGGAAATGACATCGCAAGGTGTCGTCGAATGCAGGAAGCTCAACCACCGGAACGGCAAGCCTTCGATCTCTATGGTGGTGTCCTTCGCTGGCACAAGGTGTCCAACATCGGTAAGGGTGGGGTACAGCGTTTGTAACGTTCGCCCCTACTACCCCAATCCGATGCGATGCTACAAGTGCCAGCGTTACGGTCACACCTCAGTTCGTTGTGGCAAACAGTCCATCTGTGCCAACTGCGGACAGGACCAACATGATGTTGATACCTGTCCAAACGCGGCACACTGCGTGAATTGTAAAGGTGCTCATGCATCTACTTCACGCCATTGCCCAACGTACTTAGAGGAGAAGGCAATACAGGTAATAAAAACGCAGGACAAGATACCGTATTTCGACGCCAAAAGGAAATACAAAGAGAGTGCGCCGGTTACTTTTGCGAAATCTTTCGCACAAGTGGCCGCAAAGCGAACTGCAAGTGTCCAAACTCAGACAGAGATAGTGCCTCGTCCGACAACTGCAGCACCACTGACAGTGTCAACAAATACTGATAGAGAAAAGGTGGTAGTGGTCCCAGAGACCAAAATTCAGACCCCACAACCTGGGGGATCGGGTCTGAATAAATCCCCCTCCCCTAAAGGAGAACGCACTCAACCTCAGTTCTCCCAACCACCTAAGGAGAAGACCCCACAGTCTTCTCCACAAATTAGAAGCGATCAAACAATGGTCGCTTCTACAAAGCCCTCATCAGTCACTCCTGAAAAGGAGACTGATAAGGGACCCGTAGGTTCTCACTGGATACCAGTGAGAACAAAGCAATCAAAAAAGGAGTCCAGTGTGTCCATCAAAACACCTGGACTACCAAATGAAAGTGTAGCCGAGAAAATGGCTGTGGACCCGCAACCTAAGGGTTAACCAAAAATCATTAGGTTGCGGGGTAACTCCCCTAAACAGAAATGAACGGCCCACTACTACAGTGGAACTGTAACGGTGTATATCAGCGCTACGAAGAACTGCGACTTTTATTGTCGGATTTTGCGCCTTCGTGTGTTTGTCTACAGGAAACAAATTTCAAGGAAACCGACACATTCTCTCCTCGGGGATACTCCGTGTTTCGCACGGATTTGCTCACTAGGTTAAGAGCATGTGACGGCGTGGCAATTCTCGTTAGAGACACATTGTACCACGATCCTGTAGACATTGACACTGAGTTGCAGGTCGTAGCAGTTCGTGTTGCACTTCCTCTCCAGGTGACGATTTGTTCTATCCAGCTTCCCCCTGGTGTTCGAACTGACATCCGAGATGTCGTGAACATCATCGATCAACTCCCACCACCCTTCATACTACTAGGCGATTTTAACGCCTACAATGTATGTTGGGGATCGGTGCGGAACGATCGACGGGAACGTCACCTGGAGAATATGTTGAACGATTTGAGTTTGAGCTTTTTGAACGACGGCAGACCCACGCACTTCTGTGCAGCAACGGGTACATTCAGTGCCATAGATCTTAGCGTCGTTTCAGGAGCCATCGCTCCGTTGTTCAAATGGGACGTGCATCACGACCTGTGCGGTAGTGATCACTTTCCAATCTTCTTAAGGCCTCTGTTCAATACTGTTACCGAATCCCGCTGGCCACAGTGGGTTCTTCGGAAAGCAGATTGGACCAAGTTCGCAGAATCATTCTCTCACGAGGATATTCCGAACTTGAGCGTAGACGAAGAGGTGAATCATTTCACGGATTCCATCACGAGCGCGGCTGAAAGCAGCATACCGCTGTCATCCACTCAGCCTCGTCGAGTTCCCGTTCCCTGGTGGAACGAGGAATGCGACTTAGCGCTACGTGAAAGGAGACACCTCTTCAATACATTCCGTCGTTGTCCAACAGAGGCAAACATGATAGCCTTCCAACGAGCGAAAGCTCGTGCTAAGAGGATTGTGAAAGAAAGCAAGCGCGAATCATGGCGCAAATACGTATGCACCGTTACAGTTGCCACTCCAGTGGCCAAAGTTTGGGAGAAGGTCCGGAAAATCTCCGGTCTAAATACAGCTACAGCCATTGCTGGTCTATCGGTAAATGGTAACGTAGTTACCTCAGCGGTCGAAATTGCTAACACTTTGGCATCTAATTTTGCGTTCAATTCTAGCTCTGAACATTATCCACCCGAGTTTCTAACTCGTAAAGCAGGCCTCGAATCTATACCTCTAAATTTCTTTTCTAGGAATGACGAGGTATACAACCTGCTTTTCTCTCGTGAAGAGCTAGATAGCGCTATGTCAAAGTGTAAGGATAGCTCTCCTGGTCCAGATGCGATACATTATCGTATGATCCGAAATCTTCCAGAATCATCTAAGTCTAGGCTTTTGAATGTCTATAATAGGATATGGACTGAGGGTAAGTGCCCGACCAAGTGGAAGGAATCTCATATAATTCCTATCTCCAAAGTCGGGAAAGATAAACACTTGCCCTCTAGCTATAGACCAATATCACTGACCAGTTGTCTCTGCAAGCTCATGGAGCGAATGATCAGCAAGCGTCTGATTTGGTTTTTAGAATCAAACGACTTGCTGGCTTACACACAGTGGCTTACACACGGCTTACACACGGCTTTCGCCGTCACCGCTCAACAGCAGATCATCTGGTCAGACTAGAGACAGCTATCAGGAATGCTTTCGTTGAAAACAAACACCTGGTAGCTGTGTTTTTCGATATTGAGAAAGCCTATGACACTGCATGGATTTATGGGATTCTCCGTACTCTGCATTCCTGGGGTCTCCGGGGACGCTTGATGTTCTTTATAAAAGACTTCATGTCGAACCGGCGCTTCAGGGTGCGGATCGGAAATACCTTGTCACAAATGTTCGCACTGGACAATGGGGTCCCACAGGGCTCCATACTGAGCGTTACGCTATTTTTGATTGCCATTAACGGTGCAGCTTCATGTATTCGATTGCCTGTACAGAGTTCGATACTTGTCGACGACATTGGTATCTTTGTCGCCGGACAAAAAACTAGTACAATCGAACGTCAGCTCCAGCTGACCATCAATCGTCTCGATACATGGGCAACCGAAAATGGCTTCAAATTCTCGACCAGCAAAACTGTGTGTCCATTTTTGTAGGAAAAGGGGTGTCCATCCCCAACCCTACACTCACGCTAAATGGAACACAGTTACCATTTACCGATACTGTCAGATTTCTGGGTCTCGTTTTTGACAGTCGTCTAACTTGGCGGGCACATTTTTTGTCCGTTAAGAAAAAATGCCAAAAATCGCTCAATTTGTTGCGGGTCCTCAGTCACAAGACATGGGGTGCAGACCGCACTGTCATGTTGCGTTTATATCGTTCTTTAGTGCGCTCTAAGCTGGACTATGGATGTCTAGCTTATGGGTCAGCTAAACACCAAGAGATACGAATTCTTGACACTGTACATCACACTGGGGTTAGATTGGCCACTGGTGCATTTCGCACCAGCCCAATACTAAGCCTGCTGTGTGAAGCAGGCGAACCGTCACTGTACAATCGTCGTAAAATTCTATCTCTGCGATATATGGCTGCACTTAGTGCCAAGCCAGATCATCCCGCGTATGACCCTATTCTACAAAATAGGCATACAGAGATTTATGACAGAAAACCAAGAGCCAATAGGCCTTTTGGTCTGAGGACTTTCGACATTTTGGGCGATATTGATTTTAATATGCCTGAAATGGCAAGTTTCGTTTTGTGTGCTGTTCCACCATGGACGCTACCGCGTCCACTTGTGAACCTCACATTAACTAGGTTTGATAAAGATACTACGTTGCCTATCGAATACCAACATGAGTTACAAAGAACACTGGTCCCTAGGTTCGAGGATACCGTCATTTTTACTGACGGATCAAAATCCGGAACCAGGGTTGGGTGTGCGTTCGTTGTTTTGAATCCACGCCAACAGTTTCAGTACCGTCTGCACTCCATAACGAGTGTGTACACTGCTGAGCTGTACGCTATTTTCAAGGCCCTGTGTTTTGTTTCGTCAGAGCAAAGTCGGTCAAGTGTTATCTTGACGGACTCGCTGAGCGCTCTGAACAGTATCCAAGATCCAGATCCAGTGCATCCTCTTGTACTAAAGATCCGTAATACTGTCTGGGAGACGTTAAACCATGGGGTTCTTCCTGCAGGATTAACCGCAGGGAGGAAACCGCCATCACACGCCTTCGTATGGGTCACTGTTGGTGGACCCATGGACACCTCCTTCGAGGTGAAGAGTCCCCTGTCTGTGAGACTTGTAACACTGATTTGTCTGTGTTACACATTTTAACTGAATGTGTACAGTTCGAGGATGTCAGGGAGAGGTTAGGCCTGTGCTATGACCTGTCAGTTGCCTTAGGTGACGACAGAGTACTCATGGACAGGCTGATACTCTTCCTGAGAGAATCGAACTTACTGTTTTATGTGTGAAGTCTTGCACCTTATTTTAATGTGTTTCTATTTATTGACTGTGATATTCGCTGGTAATTGGCCCCTTTACAGCCTCTTGCCATCACCCTGAGTCTGTTCAAATTTTCGAACAGACTTTTTATATTATTTATTTGTGTTTGTCAGTGCAAGTTTCTTTTATTGAGTATGCGTATTTTTAATGATTTTATTTATTTATTTATTTATTGTCTAAATTTTTGTTTTTAATATATAGTCTAGACATTTAGATGGGCTGCGTTGGGCGCAAATAGCCTTTGTTGCTGTGCGCCAAAAATTTCAACTAACTAACTAACTGTTCTTTTTAACATTTTTATACTAGCTATAGCTTGATTCATTTCTGTTGAAACCTTGAAGATCATTTATTGAGATGCGTTTCTGGTGGGAATAGCCTCGTTGTCATTTAAATCTGACTTTACTAGACCAAGTCTTCCGAAAGAAACTTTCACGATGTAGTCCGTGGAAGTCTCACCAGATTTGAATCTAGCTATACCTTATTCCCTGAAGAAGAATATGCAAAGCGACCTTTATTTTTTACCTTACCTATAATGAATATAGTAATAAAAAAGATACGATAAAAAGAAAATATATTTGCTGTCAATCAACGGTTGTTATAGAAATGAAACCTCTATGTTCTATGATAAAGGGTACATTCGATTTGACGCTCCGAGCGTTCCGAGCACGTTCTGTACACTCAAACGTGTTTGATTTGACGCTCGGAGTACACTCAATTGCATTCGTTTTGCGATCGAGCGAGCATTTAGAATGCGCTCTATGTGTTCGGGGTTTTAAGACCGAGCATATGGAGTATGACGTAAAAAAGTGGGGGAACGGCGGGAAAAAAATGAAAGTTTAAAATTAAATTATAAATAAAATAAAAATAATAGCCTTAGACAAATAACAATAGACAAATAATATTGTTATTTGTCTATGGCTACAGAGTAC
This sequence comes from Liopterus haemorrhoidalis, assembly GCA_963971575.1. Classification (NCBI taxonomy): domain Eukaryota; kingdom Metazoa; phylum Arthropoda; class Insecta; order Coleoptera; family Dytiscidae; genus Liopterus; species Liopterus haemorrhoidalis. Next base: position 54,205,952 of record OZ020611.1, read on the forward strand.
GTCCATTTTATGTATTTGTGAGGTTCTGTAAACAGCAAAAAAATTATTAAAATACACCGTGCATAAAATTAAAATGGAAAAAATTCATTAAATTAATTCATTAATTATTATTTAATTTTTAATTCATTTTATTTCTTCATCATTGAAAAAAAAAAAAATCAAGGAAAAACCGAGGTATATAATATTGATTCATGACTGACGTGAACTAATCTGACAGTAAAAACGCCGCCTAAAATTGTAGGGTTAGATTTTATAAACATTACGTCACAAGAACGCTCGCTCCGTTAGTGCTCTATTCATGACGTCACCATCAACTGTTCGCTCAGCGCTCGCTCTACTCTGTACAACTCGAATGCACCCAAAATAAACTCACGGTATAGTTATCAATCAAACATGTGCCATATCTGGTGCAGACATCGGCAACCATGGAACACCACAAATTTCTGTTGTCCTCACAATTCACTAAACTTTTAAATGTTGCTGTTTCCGTGTCACTTACTATATTATCAATAATTGTTGTTCTTTTACGTTCTCTTTCTCTCCTTCCACTTATTTTTCCACTACAAATATCCCTTTGGCGGATTATATGGCCGAAAAAATTTAGTTGTTGTCTTTTTATTTTGTTCATAATTTGTCTTTTTGTTTTTAGCCTGTTTAATACATCTTCGTTTTTTACTTTGTCACTCCACTTTATTTTTAATGTTCTTCTTAGTATCCACATTTCACCGGCATTTATTTTGCTGATTAATTGTTTGTTTAATGTCCAGCTTTCGCAGCCGTATAGTAGTACACTTCACAAATAGCAACTAATTACTCTATTTTTTATCCCACAATTTATATTATTATTTACCAAAAATTGTCTTAATTTATTAAATGCTACTTTAGTTAGAGCTATTCTTTTCTTTCTGTCCATATTCACCCTACCATCTGCATTAATAATACTACCCAACTATTTGTAGTTATTTACCTTTTTAATTTTGATATTATTCTTTATTATTAAGTCCATACAATCGTTCTTGCTCCGTTTTGAAATTCTCATGAACACCATTCCTCACTAATTACTTTTACTTTATTTACTAGTTTTATTAAGTCTTCTCTTGTTTATGCCATAAGCATTGTATCGTCGGCGTATCTTAAATTATTGTAAATTTTTCCTCCAATTTTATTCCTCCTATATCTTTATTTGTTCAAATATCTGTTCACTGTATAGGCTAAAAAAGTCAGAAGACATGACGCACCCTTGCCTGACTCCTTTTTCAATTTTCACTAAATTTGACAGACGTTGTTCTATTTTTATTGCTGACGATTGCACGCTGTATAAATTAGTTATCAATCTAATAGCTGTATTAATTTCTCATGACTGACATTATCGAAGGCTTTACCATTATCAATAAAGCACACATACAAGTCCTTGTTTAATTCCATATTCCTTTCTATAATATTTCGCAGTATAAATAGAGCATAGATTTCACTTAAACTTTTTTATTTGAAAATTTAACCGTGTTAACCATGTTTTTTTAAATAATTTACAGGCATCACAAATATCTTCGTCAGCATAAAAAAATAAAAATAAATTAAAATAAATTACAGTTAGCAATTAATATAACTGGAAACTGGTTAACCGATATTTTTTTAAATTTTGCATTAACCGTAACCAAAGCCAAAATCCTTGTTTATTTTTTTGAAAATTTAACCGTGATAACCATGTTTTTTCTATAATTTACATGCATCAAGAATATCTTCGTCACCTTAAAAAAATTAAAATAAATAATGCTTGTCAATGATTTTACCCTGCTTGAGACGTCCTCGAGTCTCTGTCCACAGAACATTTACTAAAGAATTGAGATTCGCATGTTACAAATTTCGACAGTATATTACTGCACTATATGCATTCGTTATAAAATATCGGATAACAAAATGAATTAAATTTCAACTAATATAAATTTCGGTTTGCCTCCAGCCCAGCAATGCCTTACTTTAATACCGCTTTCATCACCTCATTCGACTTGAATTTTTTGCCACCAAAGTATATTTTCAATCGGACTTATGAGGTGGGTAGGCAATATTTCCCATCATAATTTATCCTGCTTTTCTTGGCTAATCCTTACAGGCCCAAAATAAAAGTTTCAACAAAAAAAAAAAAAAATCATTCATTTTATTAAGTTAATGTATCATAAAATTGACATGAATTTATTCTTATTTTATTTTTTTGAAAAAAACAAATAAATAAGCGGTGGTTCAACCAGATAACCACTGGTACATAAGAAAAACCCTTTTACGTTTTGTGGTATGTAATAAAACTTTTTTTTTGTTCTACCCTACAGCGCGTACATATTCAATTTGTGCGATGATGTTCACTCTTTGTACTGCATAATCCGCACTTAAGCGAGGCATCTAACTTCACTTGGTATCTGGCGTTAGAATTTTAAAAGATTAGGTATTCTTTATGTGCTTCCTGGTCAGAAGCAATATCTCCAAACCAGTACCGGCTTGTGGGGGGTAAGGCCGGCGACCCAGGGTGCCAGGCCAAGAGGGGCGGCGGACTGCCACAAGAAAAAACTTTCCTCAAAATCTGTGACGTGGAATTTTTTTATATAATTTAAAAAATAAACCCCGAAAAGAGGAACTCATTCAACACTGTGTTGATTTGCAAATGTTACTCACAGTAGGTTCAAATCAGATATCGATGTAAATTTACAAGTGACGAACTTTTAAGTTTTCAAGCTTTTCTCCAGGAAGAAGTGGTAACTCCTGTCCGAGGATTAAATTTTATCTAACAGCATAATATACAAGAATTGTATCCAAATAAATGGATAGCGTTACGTATATAACTCACATTACCAGTGAGTTCTGCAAGTGGAGAACGCAGTTTTTCCAAACTGAAACTAATAAAAGCATATTTAGGATCGACAATGTTCCAAGAAATATGCATTTTGAATTAAAATATGCATTGTCGGTTACGAACGTTTGCATGTTTTCGAGTGTCCCAAAATGACGTCCCTTGAGGTGATTTTTCAATCTTGGAAAGAGGGAAAAGTCACAAGGACTCAAGTCAGATGAATAAGAAGGCTGAGGAGTCACAGGAATGTTTTTACTAGCCAAAAACTCGTTTATTGAAATTGCTGTGTGACAAGGCGGATTGTCATCCTCAATTCATTGGTCAAAATCTGATGAACGGTAGTGTGAGTCAAATTCAACCCTTTTCCGATCATTTTGTCTATCAACTGACGATCTGAACGCACAAGATCCCGGATTCTGCCGACTTTTTCATCGGTCCTTGAAAATGAAGGCCTTTCGCAGCGTGATTCATCTTCAATCAACTCTCTTCCTTCTGAAAATGCCTTAAACCACAAAAAAACCTGGGTCCTTGACAAAACAAATCGCTACGGACAACAAAATTACTCTAGCGAGTTCAAACTCGTACTGAAAGCGTATCACATGTTCACTTACCGTCCCTCCAAGTCCCGCGTCCCTAAAGTTGCCATATCAAACGCTATGTTGCCAGTACGGTTACTTAATTTACACACCTCGTATCATAAAAAAATAAACAATTTTCTTCATAAGAAGACAAGCTGTTCTACAATGTTTTAAATATTATTATATTATTATAAATAATATAATTTTAATAATATGGTGTATTATAAAATGTAAAATGCATAATAATTGTATAGTAGAGATGCATTATTCGTATAGGGTATAGGTGTTTTCCCCTTATTGATTAAAGTGACCTTTGACATTTACGTTGTCAGTATGCCCATAAAATACTACAAGATTCTAAAATACTTCAAGTAAGTAAAACATTTTATTTTAGGATTTCTGTAGCTTACTTCAGCATTTCATTTATTCTTTATTAACCTTTAGAAATAATAACGAATATAACATACAGCAGAAAACAGTAGAGGCCACCGACTTTCTGTTGTGGCGGCTGTTGGTCCAATAATTTTTACAATTTCAAGTCGAATTACTCTTGTTGTAAACAATTATCTGTATTAATTTTTATCATTATTTGTTTGGACTCAGACACAGCCACCTCATACCTTGCCTACGCCATAGACAGCATGCTATGGCTTCAGTTGTTTTTCAATTGTTTTTCAAGTTGTCAAAATTTTACATGGCTCAATAAAATATATTTCAACAGTTTTAAAATTTTTAACACTGGTTATATTTAATTTAGAATCTTGCAGACAATATAAGGCGGCTGTTGGTCCAATAATTTTTACAATTTCAAGTCGAATTACTCTTGTTGTAAACAATTATCTGTATTAATTTTTATCATTATTTGTTTGGACTCAGACACAGCCACCTCATACCTTGCCTACGCCATAGACAGCATGCTATGGCTTCAGTTGTTTTTCAATTGTTTTTCAAGTTGTCAAAATTTTACATGGCTCAATAAAATATATTTTAACAGTTTAAATCTCTAACACTGGTTTACTTCATTATAAAAAAACTGCAGACAATATAATCCCACACTGTTTTGCGTTTTATTTAACATAAAATCATTTTATTTTAAAATATTATCAGAATGAGATTCAAAATAAATTAAGAAATTTATTATACTTTCCTATATATCCTGTATTGTAAATCCTGTTTTGTAAATGGCATAAATAAATAAGTTTTGGAAATTTATTCGTATATATATTATTGTAAAGAGAAAGAGTGGAAATTTACATGCAGTATCATAAAAGTAGAAAAAACATCATGATCAAAAATTTTGTCGCTCAAATGTTGACCACCAATTTCTCTACCGTGTACCAGTCTCAGGGAACAGTTCGTCATGACTCTACCCAATGTTTGTCGTGGGATCTAACGAATTACTCGCCGAATGTTCTCCTTCAGTTTATTTAAATTTCTTGGTTTGTCGAGATAAACTCTTCCCTTGAATTTATCTGTGGGGTTATACAGATAAAAATCAGAAGGGGATAAGTCGGGGGAACGTGCCGGCCATTCGATGTCACCTCGGAGCGAGATCAGTTTACCGGGGAAAAATCTTCTGAGTTGGGCCACGGACTCCCGTGAGGTATGGGCAGTCGCCCAATCCTGTTGAAACCATACCTTCTTTAGAGGAATTCGACGGCGGGGCCGTAATTCAGGGATGAGAAAATCACGGATCATGGCAACATAATGCACTGAGTTCACTGTCAATGTATGGCCATTCTCCTCAAAAAAATAAGGCCCTATCACCTCTGACCTACACACTGTAGCCCAGACAGTTACTCTTTGACACTGAAGAGCTCGCTGATGGAGTTCCCGTGGGTTAGTTGGGGCCCAATAACGAAAATTTTGTTTATTGACACATCCGTTGAGGTGAACGTGAGCTTCGTCTGAAGTCGAAACAATGATCCCAGGGTCTTCATCAATCATTCTTAACATGGTTTCCGCAAAATTCAACCTTGTTTCGAAATCTCGTGCATGTAACTCTTGAACAATAGCAATCTTGTAAGGGTGGAAGTCTTAAAGAGCTGTTGGAGATCCGAAGATCTCGGGCGTGAAGAATGGCAGGGCAACAAGGGCTCCGTTCAAAAGCAAGACGAACCGCCTCGATGTTGGCAGGTGTTTTTACAGTTCGAGGGTACCTCCCTCTCCTTCTTGTTGTTCCAAAAGCAGTGTTCTGCACCCACAACAGAATTGTGTTTTGTGACGGGATCGCCCCACGAGAGGTAACGTTAAACCGTTGACGAAAACGCCTTTGTGTTAGAATCACCGAGTCATTATTTTTTAAAGACGTCTCGACAACGAACGCACGGAGCTCATGGGTCCACCGCTCCATTGTAACTAAACTTCCACGTGAGGAGAAGAGAATGAGACCAACCCCAACCCGCCCGGACCCCCCAACGTAGAGATGAGAGTAGGTAAGGACCTACTCTCATTCAAAATTGACAGAATTATGTGTGAATTATGTGTTATGAATTATGTTTTGTAACAGTCGTTATTTAAAGGGTGTTTAACAATATTTTTTCATGGAAATCGGCTCTAACATATTCAAATTAGTGTTACTGGCCATTTTAAGTAATTTCACATTGTTGATATCGAAATTGTGACCTGTGTCTAATTTGTGACTAGCTGGAGCTGATTTGATTTAATTTTCCATTTCATTAATTTGATCTACTGTAACTTTGTTGGACATATAGAAATTTTAAACCGTATTCCAACAGCTTCGTTCTATAGAAGATCTAATTAATGAATCATATCCACAAATAGATCATATACACAAATGCAGAAGACCCACACATCATGAGAAAAGCCAGCAGAAACGTAATAATGAATGCTATAGAACAAGAAAGGAAACAAAAACCCAAGTTAGAAGATAACAAAACTCTTAAAAAGTTAAAAGAAAAAGACAATTTTTATCTAATAAAGGAAATTCAGTGGTGGTAATTAAAAAAATGATGTGCAGTGTGATTTTTTTTTTTTTTTGTAGGTACCAGGTCTACAAGTATGAAATGCGGATTTTTTTAAAAAATAAAACACATTAAACTCAAAAGAACAGTAAAAGTTTATTTATTCAAAGTATGCTCCATTAGAAGTTATACATTTTTCCCATCTTTCAGGTAATTTGTAAATACCTCGCCAGTAGAACTCTTCCCCTTTCCCCGCAAACCATTCATCAAGCCATTCTTTCCCATTTTCATATGAACAAAAGTGCTGGTCGGCAAGTGCGTGACCCATCGATACGAACAAGTGGTAATCTGAAGGGGCCAAGTCTGGTGCGTAAGCGGCATTGGGTACCACTTCCCACTTGAGTGCCTCCAATGTTTTGCAAACTGCTTTTGCCTTATGTGATGGAGCGTAATCTTGAAGAAAGATTACCTTGTGCTGTCTTCTTTCGTATTCTAGATGTTTTATGAGCAGCGAATGGTTCAATTCGATCAGTTGTTGTTGGTAGCGTTGGGTATTAACTGTTTCACCAGATTTTAACAATTCATAATAGACCACACTCTTTTGGTCCCACCAAGTACAGAGCATTGTCGTTTTGCCAAAGCGATTCGGTCTTGCAGTTGATGTGGATGGTGAGCCTGGGTTCACCCATGATTTTTTTGCGTTTGGGATTTTCAAAATAATTCCATTTTTCATCGCCAGTAATGATACGATGCAAAAAGACTTTCTTTTGTATCGTGCAAGCAAAATTTCACAAGTATTTTTGCGTTTTTCCATCTGCCTCTCATTCAATGCATGTGGAACCCATCTACCGACTTTCTGGATCTTACCCATCTCTCGTAGGCGATTGGAAACAGCTTGTTGACTAACGCCTAACTGCTCTGCTAGTTGTTTTTGTGATTGACTATCGTCTTACTGTAGCAATCTTTCCAGTTTTGTATTTTCATATTTTTTTGGAGGTTTTCCATGTTCTTTGTCTGTAAGATCAAAGTCACCACTTTTGAAACGCCGAAACCATCGTTCACACGTATCTTGCGATGGAGCATATTCACCATAAGCTTCTCGAAGCAGTCGGTATGATTCAGCAGCAGTTTTTTTCAAATGAAAACAAAACAGTAGTACTGTCCGCGAATGCTCTTTATTTGGCACAAAATTTGATATTTTTAACACAGTAAAACAAAACTATATGATCACTTTTCAAATTATAACCTATACGCATTTGACACTTAATGATAACTTAACAAAACGCCATATGTGTTGAAACTTTGAACTACACACTCTGTTTGCGCGGCAAGTTTGAAAAAAATCCGCATTTCATACTTGTAGACCTGGTATTTATTAAGTGTAAGAAGTCAACAGAATGCTGGATGCCTATGACAAAATGTTTCGTCTATAATCCCGTCAAAATTAACAGTTTTTTGATAATAATTTTTATTCGTTATTTGAGAACTAAGAGCTTTCATTAAATTTTTTAAAATAATATTTTAATAATTTGCGAAAATTTCGTTACAGTAAAATTTAAATAAAAAATACCAGCGATTTTTTCTGTATTTGCTTCATATCTAAGTCTTCATTAAATTAATATGAAATATATTAATAAACGGATTAATTATTTTCATTTTAGAAACGTATTTCTCAATACGAGGGTTACCTTTTATGTTTTTACAAACGACCACTAGATGGCAATATTGAATGTTTCATTACTATATTCGTAAAATTTGACATTTGTTATTGTGAAATTAGTGGCAGCTTATAAATTGAACGAGTATTTTATTGGCAGTGAGCGTTAAAAAAAAACAAGTTTGTGAAAAAATTGATATTACTCGTGAAGGTTTTCGTTGGATGATTTTTTACGATTTTAGTAAAGGCCTAACTCAACAATAATGGATAATTCGTTCAACTTTTGGTAAAGAAGCACCGTCAGAAAAGACTGTTTACAATTGATTTGCAGAATTTCGTAGTGGTTGTGTGTCCACCAGTGATAAATCTCGCGAAGGTCGACCAAAATCGATTGTGATTCAAAAAAACATCGATGCTGTGCGCAAAATGATTGAAGAAGATCGGCATGTTACTTACCGTGAGATAGAGGCATCTTTTGTCATATCGCAGACTGCAATACTTTCGATTTTGCATGAACAGTTAGCTGTGAAAAAGATCTGTTCTCGATGGATTCCACATAATTTGACCGAAGCTCAAAGAAAGGCTCGTGTTGATTGGTGTAAGAGAATGCTAAAAAAAATCAACCTAGGCATTGCAAAATCCGTATACAACATTATTACAGGTCACAAAACTTGGATTTATTCATAAGAACCGTAAACTAAGCAACAGTCTATTGTTTAGGTCTTCCAAGATGAACCGAATCCCACAAAAGTTGTTCGTTCACGAAGCATCTCCAACGGTTGTACTGGACATGACGCAACCATTCCTTTAGAGCAGTGCTTCTTAAAGTGGTGGGCCGCGGCCCCCTAGGGGGCCGTGGTGTTACCACAAGGGGGCCGTTAAGAGTCGTAAATATAACACTTAATTATTTTATTACTTAAAAAGGATGAGTAGCTTTAACTTTAATGCTACATAAATATTATTCTTCATTATACATAGATTATTGAATGATCTGAGCGTAAAAATCTATATGTATGTATATATTTTAACTAATCTTGGTTCCAAAAACATAAATTAGGGGGGCCGTGGGTTATTGATTTGAGTTGCAGGGGGGGCGTGGGTTATTGATTTGAGTTGCAGGGGAGCCGCGACATCAAAAAGTTTAAGAAGGACTGCTTTAGAGGATCGGAGAACAGTTAATGCTGAATGGTATACAACAATTTGTTTGCCCAAAGTCATCTACAAAATCAGGAAAACATCAAAAACGTTCGCATCATTCTTCATCATGACAATGCAAGCTCCCACACAGTTCGTCGAACAATTGATTATTTGAAGGAGAAAAACATCGAATTAATGTCTCATTGCCCGTATTCACCTGATTTATCCCTTAACGACTTTTTTTTGTACCCCAATGTCAAACAAAAAATGCGTGGATAGCGATTTTCATCACCTCAAGAAGCTGTTGAAGTTTTAGATACCAACTTCAGAGTGAAATTTTTTTTTCGAGAATTGGTTTGAACGCATGTAAAAGTGTATAAATCATAAAGGCGAATATTTTGATATATATATTTTGAACAATAAACAATTTGTTCAAAAAAAAAAAAAAAATCTTGCTTAGTTTTTGTAAAAACTTAAAAGGTAGCCCTTGTAGAAATTTGCCCAAAGTATGATTCAGGTATATAGATGACGTTTTTGCTGCCATTAACAAATTCTTCAATATTAGTGACAAGTCTGTGGCCACAAACGTTAAATCGTTTGTACCTGCTGTTAAATCGCTAAATACGGGTATGGATGTGAGTACAACTCCTGGTTATGTCGAATAATTTGTGTACAGACTACGAAACTGTCTACTATACTGCTTATAAAGCAAAAATCTGTGGACAGCCTCCGAGCGGATATCTTAGCGGTTATCTCCATATCTTTGGAGATAAATCGACTGATAAATAAGCCGAGACGTGTAAAGGAAAACAGCATCGTTCGTTCCTAATTTTAAAACCAGTCGATTTAAGATTGGTTATATTTTCTATTTCCGAAAATGATTTAAACTAAAACCGCTTTGCACATATAGTCCAAACAAATTCACTAAAACTGCTCTCTTGCAAAATTTCCAATATGTTATGAACACTCTGGCCATCAATCCCTTCAATTGTTATCTAAATGTGTTATCCAGTTAAAAAGTTATCCAGTTGGTAGGTTTATCATAAAAGCCCTCTGTAAACATCTGGTGTTCAGTTAGAATGTCAGTTATTAGATCTACAATAAATATCATCAACAAAATTGGTCCTAATACCCTACCCTGCGGGACACCGCTTGTCATCGTGTAATGCCCAAAATATGACGAGATAACTATTGCTTCAAAGTACTCTTGTTTAAGTACTTTGCGGTGACGGTCGCTCATTTGGTGGCACACAGTTTTTTTTTCTTTTGTCAAATTTCTATGTAAATTATACATGATATACATATGTGAACTTTTTCATTTCTATAATTTTTCATGTGAATAAAGGAGCTAATTTATCTAGATGGATGATCTAACTTTGGTTAAATCATTGACGTCATATAATATAGACGCAGCACGCTCTATACCTTAACATTGTTTGTTATGAAGCCAAGACCCTGTGGAGACGAAAGGGGATTTGCCCCCAGGAGTCTAACAAGCTGCCTAACTTATATTTATTTTGTTAAATTACCGCTAGGAGCAATCGTCATCATAGATGTTCTTTGATCGCTATTTTATGTTTACTATTGTTTTGTTGTTCGTTACTAACTCCTACAAGTATTTATAAATGTATTTCAAATACTAAAAAGTAAAGTTTAATTATAATCTTACATGTATATCTATAGATGTATATCTTTATAATTTGTCAGATAATTTTTAATTTATCATTGAATAAATTATATATCTGCCCACATCAAATTTAGAAATTAACAGAATTGTCCACTTACATTAAAAAAATTAAGGTCTACTAGATTTTAAATGTATGTAATTTAAAAACCTATATATTTGGCTAATTGCCTAAGTATCAAAGACCATAAACGTGAAATTAAAAAAAAAATACTATTTTTTTCATAATTATCTTAAAAATATACTAATAAATTAAGCTTAATTTAATATTATTTATGAAATTTATTTTATTAAAATTTGCAGTTTACTGTTTTAAAAAACATATTTTTACTTTCAATTCTTATCAGCAAATCATGGATGTTAGCAGTTAGCAATGAGGTTTTACGACGTATGGTTTATATGACGTCATTGGATGTATGTAACACGCACAACTCCTCGGTGCATCTTCTCGCTCCTCGCCTAAGAGGGTGTTGGCTTCAAAACACGCCGTCCTCGTTCTGTCTCTATATTATTAATACCTCATTGGGTTAAATCTATTTCCGAAAATGATTTAACCTGAAATTGCATTGCAAAAATCGTCCAAACAAATTCCCTCAAAGTGCTCTCCTGTAAAATTTGTAATATGCTAGTTAACATCTTTATTCAACAACCATTGTGCAATTAGATGTGTTGATTGTGTTGATTAGGAATGTTGTTGAGTTGAGTATTGTAGTATTGTTGAACTAGTGAGTCCACTATAGCCACTGTCACACGCACAAGAGTTTTGCAAGCTCTAATCTTGAGTAGTGTCCAGCAGCTGCAGTGAACAACTAGTGATGATCATCCTAGCCCTCGCTAATCGCCAAATCCTCTATATAAACATAAAACCATATATCTATAAACAAGTATATGGCGTGTAGCCTATCTCATCAATGTAAAATAAGTGTCTAGTAGACTAAGAGACATATATGTATATCTGTCTCTCAGTGTGCATTTTTCGTAACGATGCTCACGCTCGAGAAACGTCACAGATCATGCTTATTTTGAATTTCTTGACATATGAGTCTGTGATATGAGTCGATAGGCAGCTAATCTGCTGTCATATACAGCTCGTATGTGACGGTTTATATTTCGGTACATAATTCAATACATGATTTTGTATATAATACACAAATCCAAGCCAATGCAAGATGCAACCTGTGTTTCGCGAAATTTTGGTCGTACCTTTCGACCAATAGCGATGTTGGAATATAGACTTGCGCAGAACAAAACTTAAGCACAGATAGAAATAGAAATGTATAGTTCCATCTCACAGTGTTGCAGACACTTGAGAGTCCCCACGCGCTATATACTTGTTTATAGATATATGCATAAAACCCACACTGATACTTCATATTCGCGAATTGGAACTTCGATTAATAAAGGGTGTTTTTTTTAGAGGTATAGAACTTTAAATTGCAATAAAACAACGATGGATTATTCGATTGACATGAATTTTTTTTTATTCGAAAGATAATCTTGTGGCATTACATTTTAAATATGATTTCTGGCATATGACCGCCACGGCTGGCTCGGATGTAGTCCAATCTGGACGTCCAATTTTCGATGACTTTTTCCAACATTTGTGGCCGTATATCGGCAATAACACGGCGAATGTTGTCTTCCAAATGGTCAAGCGTTTGTGGCTTATCCGCATAGACCAATGACTTTACATAGCCCCACAGAAAGTAGTCCAGCGGTGTTAAATCACAAGATCTTGGAGGCCAATTCACAGGTCCAAACCGTGAAATTAGGCGGTCACCAAACGTGTCTTTCAATAAATCGATTGTGGCACGAGCTGTGTGACATGTTGCGCCGTCTTGTTGGAACCACAGCTCCTGGACATCATGGCTGTTCAATTCAGGAATGAAAAAGTTAGTAATCATGGCTCTATACCGATCACCATTGACTGTAACGTTCAGATATTACTCATTCGGGTCTTCCTCAATGCTACGCTCTACAGTACCAATAGCTTCTTCTGTACGCACCGTACGGCGTCTCTGGGGATGCGAGTTATCAATAAGAGTAAACGTGGTGCGAAAACGTTCCATGGTTAATCGAATTAACTGCTCTGATGGACGATTTTGTCGACGATAAAATGGACGTAGTGCGCGATACGTATTCCGCACAGAACCATTATTTTCGAAATAAAATTGCACTATTTGCAAGCGTTGTTCAGGCGTGAGTCTATTCATGATGAATTGCCAAACCAAACTGAGAATAAATCACTTGACAGCTGTTAAATCGGTCACCATCTTGAACAGTAATGCCAACTTAAAGTTCTATACCTCTAAAAAAAACACCCGTTATATTTACTACATATTATGAAAAGTTTACAATTTTTATTAGAATTAATTAGGATATAAACCTCGTAGGAGGAGATATTGAGCTATACAATTAAAATAACTAAATAAAAAATAACTACAAAATCATGTGGACACCTGTCTGTGTTGTAATTAAGGACAATGAAACAGCCGGTAAAGCAGCCAAGGAAGCTACAAATAAGAGACCATCCAAACTAGTTTAGAATCTGGTATTAAAGAACCACATAACTAACAAAATCCAAGACATCTGGCAAAATGAATGGCCTTGAACGACCAACAACAAACTTGTACAAATAAAAGACAACAAAAAGATCTGGGAGACATTTTTTGATTTAGTTTATCGTTGTCAATAATTATCATCAGCAAGGGTCTGCGGCGCCCGTAGGCAAGATTTAATTGAGCGCCTCTAAGTAGGGCGCAATTAGCTTTTTTCGAGATCTTCCCTTCTAAATTTCAAGTGAAGACCTAAAAAAAAGGTCCTCACTTCTCAATTTCAAGTGAAGATCTAAAAAAAAGGTCCTTACTTCTAAAATTACATTTCACTATCTTACTTTTATATTCATTTGGCCATTTAGCGCCCTTTCGAATCTCACGTCAGCGCCCCCTTGCAGTGGCGCCCGCATGCACCGCATGCCTTGCATGCCCGTCAGCGCCGGCTCTGATTATCATTATTCCTAAATGCCAACAAATTATATAGAAAAGCCATAAAAATCTATGGTAGAATTAGGAAATAATAATCATTCAGCTTTTTGAACAAGAAGCGTTTATTTTAAACAACACAACGATTCACCAACAACATTGTTGGCTTCTTCAGGTGCTATAACAATAACATACAATAAAGTAACAATCTTATATAGTTATAAATTAATTTACCTATGTTAGTTAAACGTCACTCTAACAACATGTACATCAGTCATCTCCAAGGATGGTGAAGAAAATATGATGATTGATGTCCATATCGTTTCTTGATGTTTTGAAAGAACCCCATGCTGATAATAGTAGAATAGTTATTTAACGTCCAATTTGTACAATGGTAGAATTAGGAAATAATTTCATTCAGCTTTTTGGACAAGAAGCGTTTATTTTAGACAACACAACGTTTCACCAACAACATTGTATGTTATTGTTATAGCACCTGAAGAAGCCAACAATGTTGTTGGTGAAACATTGTGTTTAAAATAAACGCTTCTTGTCCAAAAAGCTAAATGAAATTATTTCCTAATCCTACCATTATGCAAATTGGACGTTAAATAACTATTCTAATAAAAATCTATGCAATATGCATTACAATACACAAAAATCCCACATTAAAATTTTATTGTGCCGCCTATGTTATAAGTTGGCAAATAAGTTAGCAAATAGTCCTCTTACTTCAACCGATTCCTTATTAACCTTTAAGGACCAAGTCAAAAAAATCAAAGTATACAAACTGTGTTTTTTTTAGAGGTTTGTTTTTAGAATTGGCAACACTGTTTCTAACGACGGCCATTTTGATAGCTGATAGCTGATATGTGCTTAGTTTGCAAATTGTGCAAATATATTTTGAAAATCGTTAAAATTATAAAGTATACTCAAGGAAAACATGTTAATTTAATAATGAATATATTTTTAAATCAAATTTCCCACAGCACCATATTTGCAGTATACAGGGCGTTAGGTAAATGTCCGGCACAATTTTAAAGCCAGCATTGTTGGCACATTTAGAGCTGAAAAGTCCTACCATTTTTGGATAAGATGCGTATATTGCTTGAGAATCGATGCAGTACCACCATTTAGGAACCACTAATATTTTGTCTGTTACAACAATCACATATGTGACTGAGATAAATAGAAACCATGGAAACAATACCGTAATTTTATTTCAACAAAATGCTTTTTCAATTTTATGAAGAAAAAAGAAATAAGAAATATTTTTTAACAAAATCGGAACAAAATTTTAGATTATGACGAACCGTACTTTGATATTCTATTATTGAACTACAATTAAAATATTTTTTTCTCTATGGCAACTACACAACTTCTGGATTAATATGAAAAATTAAAAAAAGTCACTGGTTTTCAAAATTTGGGGCATCTTTTTGTTTGTTTATTTTTGGACAAAATTCACATTTTAGAGAAAATTGGCAAAAGAAAAATCGATTGCATTCTACGTCACCATGCTGTTTTTAAATTGTGCCGGACATTTACCTAACACCCTATTGGGTTGTTACAAGTCCGTTCGTTTTTATTTTTTTCACCTTTTATTCAATAAAATATACATTCTAAAACAAAAACTTTTACTATCAAATTACGGTCCATTATTTTCTATCACTTTGGACAAACACTCAGGCAATTTCATAATGCCATCTCTCCAGAAGGTTCCGTATTTGCTCTCGAAAAATCTGCCAGGTGAATTTTGATATCGTCCACAGATGCGAAATTTTTTCCGTTAAGGGAATTTTGTAGAAAGCAGAACAAATGGTAGTCGGATGGTGCGATGTCTGGATTATATGCTCCGACTACCATTTGTTCCGCTCTCTACAAAATTCCCTTAGCGGAACAAAATTCGCATCATTGGTCGATATTTTCAAAATGGAATGTTATACATTCCGTTAAGGAAATATGAAGGAACATAAAAACACAGGAAGGGTTCTATAATTCACCCCAAATGTAGATTCAGCTCTGTAAGAGTTGATTAGGACAAAATCCTGAATTAAGGTTTTAAATATTTGTATATGTAACATTTGAAAGCAAAATCCAAGTCGATATCTTATAGGTCCTAAGATATATTGAGGAATCCTTAGAATCATATTTCACGCCTTTTCACATCCTTAGGGGTCAAATTTCGAAAAATTCCTTCTTAGTAGGTGCTTACAAATGCAAAGAATATGCTTCCCGAATTTCATTACTCTTTGCCCAAGGGACGTTTTATGGAATAAAAAATAGTAATTTACACATTTCGGGGTGAAATAAAAAAAAAAACTGTCAAAAAGATATTTTAAATTTTTAAGTAAACAGTTTTAACCCCGAAACAGGGAGTGTTTCGAGAATGAGAATTTTGAGATGCTATATAGTCCCTGTTCAAATCCTGATTCTACTCTATCATCTTTTATTATTACACCAATTTTTATTCTATTTTACGTGAATTGCCGACAGGCAGTTAAAGATTTTTGCGTTCTATATTGAGCTGAAACATGCAGAAATCAAATACGAGGCTGAAAAAATGAAAAAACAGATATAGCCTCCGATTTTATTAATACGGATAAAATTTAAAAAATCATTTTAAATCTAAAGCATGCGATATTTCGCAAAAATGACACGAACGGTTACGGTGTTACTTGAAGGCTGAACGATGTTAATACAGACAAAATAACTATTCGAAGAAAATTCTTGTGTTCTAGATGTTTCAGAAATATACAGGCACACCAATATAATTAATAATAATATAATAATAATATCTTTATTATCAGAAAAAAAGTACATTATATTTACAAAAAATGAAATATTTAAAAAATAATAATAATAAAGAAATACTTCATATTGTTCTAGATCCGAGAGTATCGAAACTATAGCAAAAGAAGTAATACCACGAAGACTGATAAGTTCAGTCTAAATGTGGTTTTCTAGAAGATATAATTTTATAATATTCACATCGAGATAGTCATATTATGCGTATATAATGTACCTGCAGAATGAAATATTTAAATACAGTGCGGCTCAAACAAAGTAATATAACATAAATATTAATTGATTATAAAATCCACTATAAGATTTGATGAAAAAAAGGGGGGGGGAATTATTTTAATTTATATGTAATTTTGCAAAATTTTAGAAATATCTACATTTTTAACCCAATTTTTAGAATGTTTTTTGAAATTCATTTTATTTATACTTATACAATTGACTGTTAAAAATTTTGTAAAGCTGTTATACACTTTTGGTACAAAATTTAAAAATGTTGTTGTGTTATACTTTTTTTTGCTTTTAAATATCTCATATTATTTTTATTTCTTGTACCGTATTTGTGGTTCATGATTTCAATTTTACCATTATTTTTATGTATATATTTTAAAATATTAATTAAGTATATTTGTTTTAAATTAAGTAAATTGCTTATTTGAAAAATTTTAGTAGATGAAAAATATTTTGATTTATTTAGCATGGTTTTGATTTCTTTTTTTGGACAACGTCTAATTTACTAACAAGTCTCTCCCTAGCACCGCCCCAACCAATAATACCATAAGAAAGAATAGGCTCTACTAAAGCATAATAAAATATATTTAATTGGTCTATCGTGAAAATATTTCTAATTTTTTTAAAAATACAAGGTGTCTCAAAAGAAATTTTATATTTAGTGGATCGATTAAAAAAAAAGTAAACCGTATATAGAAAAAATGTTTATTAATTATTAAAATACACTTTTTGGGGATTTATTTCTTAAAAATAATATCGTCTAAATGTAGACCCTCGCGTTCTCGGCACTCATTTAATCGAACAGTAAAATTACTTATGACGTCTCGGCAGGTGGACTCAGGGATGGCTGCCATTTCGTGACGGATATTTTCTTTCAAATGCGCCAGTGAAGTCGGTTTATTGGCGTAAACTTTAGATTTAAGATAACCCCATAGGAAAAAGTCCATAGGGGTTAAATCTGGACTGCGTGGAGGCCAATTTATGTCACCTCTCCGGGAGATCAATTTGGCTGAGAAAATTTCACGAACACGTGGCAGAGACATATCGGACGTGTGTGAAGTTGCTGCGTCCTGTTGGAACCATGTTCTTTGGTTATAGCCAGGAAAGTTTTGCAGTTCAGGTACCAAGAAGTTGTCTAACATCTCCACATAACGCTCTGAATTCATTGTAACTGCACGCCCCCTTTCGTCTTCAAAAAAGTAAGGGCCGATAATTCCTCGCGCCGACATCGCAGCCCATACGGTCACTTTAGGCGAATGTAGGGGTTTCTGATGTTTGCGTTTCGGATTCGTTGCACTCCAGTAGCGGCAGTTCTGCTTATTTACGTGGCCATTAAAATGAAAATGAGCTTCATCCGAAAACAAAATGTTGGTAAACGTTGAAAATCGCTCAATCACCTGATTTACGAAATTAAGCCTCTGACTGGCATCTTGGGGCTTTACTTCTTGCACCAATTGAATTTTGTAGGGGTGCAGCTTTAGGTCTTTGTGCATAATGCGATGTAATGATGATCTATGCACATTTAAGGCACTTGCGCGCTTCCGAATTGAAAGTTTCGGGTCGTCACGAACAGACTGATTAACATTCTCCACGTTTTCTACCGTTCTTGATGACCTAGGTCGCCCGGATTTTGATTTATCCAGCGTTGTACCAGTCTCTTCAAACTTTTTAACCCAATGTCGAATGAGAGGAATGCTTGGCGCATCATTTAAGTGGCGAAAACCTCGAATACTGCAGAATTTTCTACGCGCTACAGTCGCCGAATCACCGTTTTTGTAAAACTCTCGCACGCATAACGCGCGGTCTGCTCCCGAGAAACGCTCCATAACCCCCGCGCCCCTCGGATACGTTGCGTTCACGCAGTAAGCTAAATAAATATAAAATTTCTTTTGAGACACCTTGTATAAATATATTTCCTAAGTCTTTTACTCATCGAGTTGATATGCTCATCCCACTTTAGGAAACTATCGAAAATAACTCCTAAATATTTGTATTTATCGATTTTTTTTATTATTCTAGTACATTTACAGTCTATGGTCTTACACTCCTTTTCATGTATTATTAATTGGTTAAAAGGTGGTTGTTTATTATTATTTATCGAAAACGATACAAAATGTGATTTGTCAGAATTCAATGTTAAAATATTACAATCCAACCAACTTCTTATTAAGTCGAGGTCATGCGTCGCTGCACGTCCAAGATCTGCCCAATTAGATGACTCTATGAATAATGCCGTGTCATCAGCATATGACAGTATTTTTCCATTTAGTTTTAATTGAAGCATGTCATTTATGTAAATTATAAAAAATAAAGGTCCCAGTATTGTGCCCTGAGGGACACCATAGGCTACAGTCCCTTCTTGGCTTTTACAATTATTTATTTTAACTTGTTGTTGTCGGTTATTTATATAGCTTTTCAACAATGCCAAGGGTATACCTCTAACTCCATATCTTTCAAGCTTTTCTATTAATAATTTCTGATTGACAGTGTCGAAGGCCTTGGTCAGATCCAAGAATACAGCGAGACATGCCCTCGACTTATATAAGCTAGAATAGATGTATTCAGTCAAGGTTGCGATAGCGTCGCTAGTTGACTTACCCTTACGAAAACCAAATTGAAGCTGACTTAATATATTGTTTTTTTCAAGGAACAAGTATAGTCTGTTGTAAATTAATTTTTCAAAAGTTTTAGCCAGTGTGGATATAAGGGAAATCGGGCGATAGTTATTAAGTTCATGTGACCATCCAGATTTAAATATTGGTACAACAATAGTTTTTTTAAAACATTTTGGAAAGTAGTCTTTTTGAATGCATTGATTGAATAATTCAGCGACCGGAGTTGCAATATTTGTACAGATTAATTGTAAAATATTACTCGTGATGTTATCATAGCCAGGGGACTTGTTTTTACTAAGTGACATAATAGTTTCGTTTATTTCAGTTGCATCTGTTGAAGACAAATAAAAAGATTTATCATTAATAGGAATATTGCTGACCATAGCAGTTTGTTCATTTTTATTTATATTAATATTTTCCGCTAATTTTTCGCCGATATTTAAAAAATTTTCATTAAATTTATTTGCAATGTTTTTAACACAATTTAATTCCTTGTTGTCACAAATATTTTTTTTAATTTGGTTGTGATTTTTTCCATTTTTATTATTATTTACAGTCTCATTTAAAATACCCCATAGTTGAACAGGATTTTTATCACATTTATTTAACTTATTCCGATAAAAATTTATTTTAAGTTTCTTAATCATTTGTGAAATGGTTTTTCTATATACGTCATAAGTATCTTTTACTGAAATATTATTGGGGTTAAGTAAATGTTGTTTATAAAGTCTTACCCTTACTTGTATTGACTTAAGTATTCCTTTTGTAACCCAAAGTTTCCTTTTTATGTTTTTATTATTTATTTTTCACTACGGCGTAGTCGATAGAAGATTTCTTCTCTCCCTTATAATACGTCCAATTCCCCTCTTCATCCCCTTCTTTGTTTCCATTTAGTACACTCCATCCCTTCTCTTCCATCCATTCCAGCATAACCTCCCCTTCCTTATTTCTCTCTTTGTCCTTCGCGCCTCTCGTCTCTTCTTCTCCCTTCGTTTCCCACCCCCTCACTCCTCACGTTTCTCCTATTCTCGCATTAAAATCCCCTCCCACTATGATCAACTCCCCCTCTCTCTCTTCCATTAATTTCTCATCCATCTCCTTCAATTTTGTCTAACTTCCTCCTCTATTGTACAGTGTGACTATTCGCCACTTCTCTTTTCCTACCTTCACTCTTCTCTCTTCTACACCCTCAATCCCCAACTCTTCCTCCTCCTCTATACTCATCTCCGTTCTTACACCTGTGATCATCCCGCCTTTTGCTCTGCCTCTTTTCTTTTCTTTCTCCGCAACTTGGAATCTCCACTCCCACCCTTTCGGCATCTTTTCTTCCCAGCTGTCCCATTCCGATTCCACCATCCACGTCTCCGTTAAACCTATGATCTCGAAATCCTTGAGAAACTCCCAAAACTCCTCATCCTTCCCTTTAATCCCTGCTACATTCCAGAAGATTGCCCTCACCCCTTCCCCTCCTCTTGTATTCCCCTTCTCCTTCGCCTCGTCCCGCCTCTCTTCTACTTCCTCCCCCCATACCGAAAATCCCTCATCGCTTCGAATTCTCCTTTAATTTCGTTCCATTTCAGCCATTTCCCCTGTTTCTGGATCTTCATGTATCCCATTTTCGCCTGATGTCCTTTTTCTCTTTCTTCCCTCACTAACAGATCCCTCACTCCCTTATCTTCTTCTGAACTTGTCTTTCTTTCTTCGTAAGGTCGTCATCTATGTATATGTTTGTTCCTCTTAGTCTACTCTTCCTTTCCATTACTTCCCTTTTCTCTTCCCATCTTTTCATGTGGACTATCCACATTCTTCCTTCCCCCCTTCCTACTTCCTGTATTTTCCCCAGTTCTACTTCCCTACCTGTCAACTCTCTTACGATTCTTTTTATTTCCCCCTCCTTGGGATTATTTCTGTTTAACTCCGCGCCTCTGACTACAAGATTGTTTTTCCTCTCCTCCCTCTCTTTCCTCTCCTGTGCCATTTCCAGCTCTTCCATTCTTCTTTCTATTTGTTTCGTCTCCTAGCTCGCCTGTTCTTCCTGTCTGTCCCTGTTCATCCTACTTTCCATGGCCTCCACTCGCTCCTTCGTTTCTTGTAGCTCCGTCTTCACTTTCCTGAGCTCCTCCTCTAAGATCTCCTGTTTCCTTCCGAAATCTTCCGCCATTGTTCTTATTTCTTCCTTTATCTCCTCCTTGTCTTTTTCTCTTTGCCTATTTTGCTTTTCTATTGTTCGCATTCTCCTTAGAATCTCCTGCAACATTCCTTCTATGTGATCTTTCCTACCCTCTGCCTTTTCTTCCTCTACTTCCATGCTTTCTCCCTCTTCACAGCCTCCTCTATCTCCTGCTTTCCCCTTTCTCTCCGTCACGGCGCTCTGCCTATCTTTTTTGGCCTTAGTGTCTCTTCACCTTTTTCCTGGTCTTCCTGCGTCTTCTCCTCCTTCTTCTTCTTTCTGTCAAACCCGCTCCTCACCCAGTCCGACAAACACCCCACGCTGCTCGCCCTCTTTCTTGCTTCCATCCTCCTTGTCTACCCTTTCTCTTCCTCGGCAAAGAAAATGTCCCGTCTGTCGTGTCTGGGTTTATTCTGCTGGCTTCTCTTCCTAAATGTCTTCTACCTTCTTGGCTATGTATGCTGCTTGTTGCGGTAGCCACAAGCCGGTCTGACGTCACAAATTTAATTGATGCTCCGGCTGTACTTAATTCCAGTCGAAACCCAAATCTGTGCTAGCCAGACCTACTTGCTGCTACTCGGCGATAGATGTCCTTCTTGCCAACTAGCACAGCCACACCCTCTTTACCGGCCTTTACTTTTTCCTATTATAACCTACAAAACAACTAAAATATTATATAAATAATTTTATTTGGCTAATACCCACGAAAAAAGTCACTGCCGAAAACCTCCCTGGCACCTTAAACTCATACACTACACTATTTAAACTGCTCGATCACTACTTTGTCACCAATTCTCAATAAAATCACTGCCTTGCCACGCACGTCCTACCTCTCTCTCTCATATGGCAAGAATTGAAAAGGTGGAATGGAAAGGATCGGGGGTGGAGAGAGGATGGAGAGAGCTGAGAGAGGGAATAGAGAGAGCGGTGGAAAAGAGAAAAAGAGTCCAAAGATGGGGAAGAAGCCATGGTGGGGAATGAATTGTAGAAAGGCGAAAAAAGAAGCGCAAAAGGCCTGGAGGAAAAAAATAAAAGGAGGGGGGACGGAAGAGGAATACAAGGGAAAAATGAAAAAGTATAAAAAAACTTGCGAGGAGGAAAAGGAAAAGCACAGGAAGAGGCAACAAGATGAAGTTGAAAAGATAAAGAATGAAAAAGAAGCGTGGGAATATATAAATAAGGCCAGAGAGAAACAGGTAGGAATTAGCAAGAAGATAACTATGGGGAGCTGGAGGAAACACTTTATGGAATTATTGGAGGGAAGTGAAGGCAGAAGGGAAGAATCCGAGGAGGATAAAAGGGTATGGGAAGCAAGGGAGGGGGATAAAGCGACAGAGAAAGGAAAAAGAGAGGAGGATAAGGAAGAAGAACCAGCAGAGGAGGAAGTGTGGAGCGTAATTAAGAGCCTGAAGAAGGGAAAAGCGGCAGGACCTGATAAAATAAAAAACGAAGCATGGATATACGGAGGAGAGAAAGAGGCGGAAAAGATGGCAGAAATAATACGAGGCGTGTGGAAGGGAGAAGGATACCCAGAAGACTGGAGGGAAGGAATAATAATTCCCATCCACAAAAAAGGAAGCAGGAATAGCGCAGGTAATTACAGAGGAGTAACCCTGATGAGCATGGCATACAAAGTGTATGCGACAGTGCTAAATAAGAGGCTAGTGGAGGAAATATAAGATAAAGATATATTAGAGGAGACGCAGTCAGGTTTTAGGAAGGGAAGGGGGGCGATAGATAACATATACACGATAAACCACATAGTGGCTGAGAGAATAAAGAGGAAAAGAGGGAAGGTGTATATGGTATTTATCGACCTTAAGGCCGCCTTTGTGAATTGTGGGAAGTATTGGAAAGAAGGGGTGTAAGGGAAGAGATGATAAAAAGGATTAAAAAAATATACGAGGAGACGAGGTGCAAGGTGAAGGTGGGAGAAGAAGAGTCCGAAAGCTTTTGGGTAAATAAGGGAGTGAGGAAGGGCTGTCCGCTGAGCCCAACATTATTTAATATATACATAGCTGACCTGGAAGAATCAATGAGGAAGGGGCAAGACGGAGGAGTGGTGGTGGGAAGGAAGAAGTATTGGACACTGGGGTACGCAGATGATCTGACCCTGATGGCAGAGAATGAGCAGGGACTAAAGAGGATGATAGTAAGAGCGGACAGGTATTTTAGAAGAAAAAAACTGGAAGTAAATAGAGATAAAACGAAGGTGATGGTGTTTGGAAAGGGGGGAGGAAAGAGAAAGAAGATAAGATGGGAATGGTCAGGGACAGAAATTGAAGAGGTAAAAAGTATGAAGTACCTCGGATATGTTTTAACGAGGAACAACAGAGCAGAGCAGCATGTTAAAGAAAGGGTGAAGAAAGCAAGAATGGTTATGGGGAAGCTATGGAGCATAGGAGAGAGGAGATTTGACGACGATATCAGGTGGAGGATGAAATTGTTTGACGGGATAGTGAACAGTATCCTCATGTACGGAGTAGAGATCTGGGGATGGAAAGAATGGGAGATAGTAGAAAGGGTACAAGAGGGATACATGAGATGGATTATGGGATTAGACAGAACGACACCAGGTTATATAGTGAGAGAGGAAATGAAGAGGGAAAAGCTGAGAGTGGGCGCCGGGGCGAGGGCGGCGAAGTATGAGGAGAAAATCAGAAGAGACGAAAGAAGGAAAATATTAAGAGAATGCTGGGAAGAAAGAATGAAGGAAGAACAAAAGAGTAAACTGTCGGAATGGGGAGAAACAAGGAAAGAGTACTATTGGAGATGTGGGATGGACATAAGGGAAGCTGAGCGAAAGAGAAATGGAGGAAGAAACATAGCAGAAGAATTGAAGAGGAGAGACAAGGAGGTACAGGAGCAGGAAAGAACAGTAAGAATAGACAATTCAAGGAATGTGAAAAGGTATAGAGAGATAAGGACGGTAGGAATACTTAAATATCTGAAAGGGAGGAGAGGAAAGGCAGGGGGCAGAGTTAGAAGGATTGCCAGATTAAGATGCGGAAATGAAGAACGGAGTAGTAGGTATTGGGCAAAACCAGAGGATAGGATATGCAGAATGTGTAGGGAGGAGGAAGAATCCTTGGAACACCTAACAAGAAGATGTGGAAAGATGACAAAATGGGAAGGAGAGATAAAGGAGCTGTTGAGTGGAGAAGGAAAGGGAGAAAGGTGGGTGAGAGTACTCGAGGAAAGAAGGAAGGAATGCGGAGAGGTAGGACAGAACTGAGAACAGGAAGGACGAGAGAGGAAAAGGAGGAGGAAAGAAAAGAGGGAAGAGAAGCGAAGAAAGAGGGGAAGAACAACTGGAGTCAAGAAGGAAAGAGACCGGAGACGGAAGCGGAAAAGAGAATTGGAAGAAAGAGAGGAACACCGTAAGAAGAATGTAGAAGAAGAAGAAGAAAGAAGTCATAAAAATGTATTATATTATTATTTTACTTTATTATTATGATTTTAAATGTACTGGTTAAGACCCTAAACGCCGCAAGGTCTAGGGTAAATAAAGAATTATAATTATTTATTTTTTTACTAAAAGTAGACTTGTCTATGGCATTATTTATGATTTTAATTAAATTTTCTAATTCAAAGTCTATGTCTTTATTAGAGAAAGAAAAATGTGTATTGTTTATTATTTTACAAAAGTTGTCTTGGTTAAAATACTTAATGAATGTGGGTTTTTTAAAGGTTTTGTTTTCTTAGGGACTTTTTTGAAAAATTAATTCTTAACATAACCGGGTAATGATCAGTAAGTTTTGTTTCAAGCACGAAAGAGAGAATGTCATGTTTATTGACATTTGTTTTGACAAATATATGGTCTAAACAAGATACAGCTGTTCCGACGACCCTGGTTGGGATATTAACGCATGACGTATAACCGTATTGTACCAACATATACATGCAATCATTCGCGACTTGATTAATGTTGAATTCAGTAATTATTTTTCCATCGTGTACAATATTCTCTTTTATATAAATTATTACACCATCATTTTCATTAATAGTGCTTGCATTATAATACATTTTATAACCTTTCATGCTAAATAAATCAGGTATAGTTACTTGCCACGATTCTGTCAATACAATAATATCAAATTTGTTTTTGAAGATTGATAACAATAATTCTAGTTCTTCAAAATTCCTAGATATGCTTCTTATATTTATATGGAAAATACTTAGCCCAAAAAAATTTTTACTACATATTTCTAATTCTGTGTTACAATTATTAGCATTTGTAACACTTTTATTTTATCTAAATCTAAAAGCTCTATGTATTCCTGCATTTACTATTGATTTTTATTATATATATATATATATATATATATATATATATATATATATATATATATATATATATATATATATTAATTATCTAAGAATTTTGACTTACCATTTACATTTTTGTTTCAGTATCAATTTCAGTGTTAAGTCTAATTACTGGTGCATTTTCATTTTTACGAACTAATAGTTTACAATTTTTAAACCAGACAAATTTGTAATTTAATTCTCTCGCTTTAATTTTCGTAAGTCTGAGTAAATTTTTATTATAGTATGTAAGATGTTCAGAAATATATAATTTTTTGCCAAGTTCTATACCGGGCACATTACGATCAGTTATAACTAGCGATTTTTTAGAAACCAAAATGTCCCTTTTTGTTCTTGTTGAGATGCGGGCCACTATTGGTGGAGAGGTGTTCGATTTATGAGTGTAAATACGATGAGCCACATCTATTTCTTCCAAATTAAGTTCTAGTTTTAGTTCTTTAGCGATTGTTTGCACAATGTTCTTACAATTTTCATTTTCCCTGACTGGAACTCCATGGATTTCAACGTTTTGATTTCTACTATATTGTTGAAGATGTTCAATTTGTTGGCCAAGTTGTTTGATCTCTTGATCCTTGTCTTTGTTTTCAGTTTTCAAATCCTGAATAATTTTGTTATTTTGTTTTAACTCAGTTTTGTAGTTCTCTACATCTTTACTTAGTTCATCATACTGGTCCGAAATAAATGTCATAGATTTCTTTAGTTCCAAAATGTCGTTCTTTATTGCCATGAGATTATTTAATTTTTGGCTTATATCATCTAATTTATGCTCCATTTTATCACAATTGCAGTTAATTATGTTGGTTGCATCCCTCTAAGATCTTGTAGAGACTCTTTCAGCACATTTCATACATTTCCAAATCTTTGACTGTTTAAGAACTTTTTTATAGTTATTCTCACTGATTGAACAATCAAAATGATAATGTGTTTCGCAATCACTACATTTAGCATAGTCTGCCAAATCTATGCTTTTCTTGCACCTATTGCAATTCACTGGCATTGTGTCAGGAAGAAAATATATTTATTATATAGAGCGAGAAAAAAAAAAAAAAAAAAACATGTTCCGCTACTGGATGTAATTCAAACGTCACAGTACTATCAGTTTGTAGAAACTTGCTAACACTTGAAAAGTTTATCACTTTACCTGATTTTATGTAATATAGAGTTAAATATACTAGATTGTTATTAACTATTTAAAATGTTCACATTCACTATTGATATTACATGTAATATATCACTGAAAATTTTATGTATAACTGTGTGTTAACTAAACAAAAAACTGATTATTTTTAACTTTAAAATTTGTAACAAAACTAACGAACTATTTCTTTTGATCTTCTCTCGATAATGATCAAACTGAGTCTCTTTAATTAAAAACAAAATTCATTATTTCTAGTTTTTGTTGTGATTTTATTCTTCAGATTTTCAACTTGTCTCTTATATTGACATTTCCTACATATATACCAAATTAAAACTCGGTACACATTTTGTGTTTTTTATACAAAATTTTACTAAACAAAAATATAAGGAAAAGTAAATAGCCCTCTCTGAAAAAAAAAAAATGCTTATCGATCGCAATGAAATCAATATTCGCAAAAAAAAAAAAAAAATAAAATAAATAAAAATAATAATGTTCATAAAAACACGCAAAAATAAATAACCAGACAATATTTGTCGACTTATGTCTCGTTCTGTATAGTTTTGCTAAATAACTGAATAAAGAAGTCTTATCAGTTAGTTAGTTAAAATTTTTGACGTACAGCAACAAAGGCTATTTGCGCCTGACGCAGCCCATTTAAATGACTACACTACATATTAAAAACAAGAAGTTTTATCAGTTATAACAGAGCATTAGTGAGTGGTCTATCCCTCAATGTATTTCCAACAGAGTTCTATGACAATGTTTGGGCCGACCATTTACAAACTCGCCCGAAGATCTACTATCTGAATATAGTCATACAATCAACTATTGTAGGAAATTTCCTATCTCGTCACTTCATGTTTAATAGATATTTCAATGGTCCAATATAATTAAAAACAAAATTATTAATTTATCGTTTCTTTTTTGAGATTTTTCTAGTTATGTTGAAGGCATTTTCTACCTGTATGCCAAATTTCAACTCTGTACCATATCTGGAAGTGTGTTAGAATTAGACATACACACAAATTTTCAGTTATATATATATATACAATAAACAATATAAGAAATCACATAAGCGTAATTTTGCTTGTTCTATTATAATAACGTAATTGTAAAATAGAGGGGGTCGATAAGAAGTGGAGAAACGCTTCTGGGGGTCGACGGTCAAAAAAGTTTGGGGATCCTTGTTCTAGACTAATAAAATACTAATCTATATATATATATATATATATGTTACAATTATTAGCATTTGTAACACTTTTATTTTTTATTTTATCTAAATCTAAAAGCTCTATGTATTCCTGCATTTACTATTGATTTTTATTATATATATATATATATATATATATATATATAGATTAGTATTTTATTAGTCTAGAACAAGGGTCCCCAAACTTTTTTGACCGTCGACCCCCAGAAGCGTTTCTCGACTTCTTATCGACCCCCTCTATTTTACAATTACGTTATTATAATAGAACAAGCAAAAATTACGCTTATGTGATTTCTTATATTGTTTATTGTACAGTATTTTATTTATATTACATTTATCTAATATAATGATATCTAATCAGATGCAATACAATAATATTATTAAATAAAATTTACTGTAATTGTCAATATAACGGGTGTGGTTGGTGACTCTTTGCAAAATTAGCAATGTCGGGTTCAAAATGATTTAATTTCAATCTTAAACCGCTACGGAATTCTACATCTAACTTGTTTCTCTGTTTTGCCAGGATGGAATTAATATGACTAAAACCAGCCTCAACCATATACGAGTTTGGAAATGCTAGCAAAAAGTGAACTACCATTTCTGAAAGTATTGGATATTTCTGTATAACATTTACATTTGTCCAAAAGTAATTTAAAATAACATTTTTAAAAAGAGTTTTAGCTTCAAGATCAACCGACAATTCAATAAGTTCATCTTGTATAGTACTTTCGATGTTTTCAACATCTGCAGAAAAAGGCGCGATAATCCAATCTGGGATGTGCATTTTCTCTAAATCCTTAAAACGTAATTTAAAATCCACGCTCAATTTTTGAAGATGCTTTATGTATATTTCCAAGTCTTCATGTTTTACTTCCACTTGTCGCAAATTCGAAAAATACTGAAAATCTCTTCGTAACAATGAAGATCTAAATAAATCTAATTTAACTTCACTTATCTTTATATATAAAAGAGAATATTTGTGGCTATGTCCGGAAATTCTAACCCACTTCCAGATATGCTACCGAGTTGAAATTTTGTATAGAGGTAGGAAATGCCTTCATAATAACTAGAAAAATCGAAAATCTCAAAAAAGTCCCATCAGAAACGAGAAATTAATAATTTTGTTTTTAATTATATTGGACCATTGAAACCTTTATGGGACTTTCAGCGAGAAAGCGGGAATTTCTCTTCAATACTTGACTGTATGACTATACTGACTTCGTCGAGCGTTCGGCCAATATCGGAATTGGCGCGACCTAACATTATTGTCAGTGGATGGATGCTTTGTTAGAACTGATAAGAGTTGTCGTTATTCAATTATTTAACAAAACTTAAGATCATAGTTTTTGATTAGTGTATGCAGAGGCAAAACCTGTTTTCTGGTTTTTTATTTTTGCGGATATATATGAATTTTGTTATTTTATTTACTTATTTTTTCGACGAAGGTCCATTAGAGTGCTCTCGATTAGCATTTTTTTTAGTGTGAGGTATTTGCTTATTCTTATATTTTTGTTTAATAAAATCTTCTTCTATACATATAAAAGAGAATATTTATGTGTATGTCCCGAAATTCTAATCTATTTACAGATATGGTACCGAGTAAAAATTTGATATACAGATGGAAATGCCGTTAATATAACAGAAAAAAAAAGTCGTTTCAGAAAAAAGAAATCATGAATTTTGGTTTTAGTTATATTGGTATCTCTATATACTGAAATATACAATTAGAAGACAAGAATTTCCTGTAACTGTTCAAGTCGCCTGAGATTTCATATGCTAACATTGAGTTTTATAATTTTTAATAACTGAAAAATTTCTCAATTCATATGGGATTACATTATCTATATAAATAAAACTAAAGGCTACATCTGTTCGTTTATTTGTTTAAATATTTATATCCTTCATATTTGGTTTTTACACGTTTCAGAATATCATACTGACGTAAATATAAGAAGATATTCGCAATATAATCAATTTCTCTTTGTCTGTTTGTCCGAGTTTCATGCAAAAACGGCTAAATATATTTTAACGTAATTTGGTGTGATGATAGAGTAAAACCAGAATTAAAACATAGGCTATAAGGCATCTCAAAATTTTTATTCTAAGAGAGTGTTTCGAGGTTAAAACTATTTACTAAAAAACTTAACAATGTAGATATGTAGATCAAGTCTTATTGACTTGACAGCAAAAAAATATATAACAAATATTATTAATAATAAGAAAAAAAAATCTTTTCTGTTCTATGCATTTTTTCAATTGGTTGAATATTTGGAAAATTAAGAGGAAGACCCAAAAATTAAAAATTTTAAATATCTCCCTTATTATTTACATCAGCAAAAACGTGTATAGCAAATATTTTTTCTGAATGAATTATTTCATTTCAATGAATATTTTGGGAAGTTGTCACTCTAAAAAAACTGTTTAAATATTTCACATGTTATTGACTTAACAGCAAAAACGAATAGGTCAAAAATGATTTATAATAAGAAAAAAAATTATTTATGTTCTATGTATTTCTTTTTTTTTTTTTTTTCAATTGGATGAATATTTTGGTGAGTTACGGGAGGACACCTTGAAATAATACTTTTGAAATAACTTATTTATTAATAGCAAAAACGCATGCGATGAAATTTGTTTACAATAAGAAAATAAATAATTTTTGTTCCACGCATTTTCTTTTGGAACGGGGGGGGGGGGGATAGCTAAAGCAAAAATCTTGAAATATCTCACTTTTTATTTATTATACATCAAAAATATACATATATAAGACAATTTTTTTAGAATGAAGAAACGATTATTTTCTGTTTAGTGCTGTTTTTAATGCATATTTGGGGGACAAGAGTAAATATATCACTTATTATTGACTTAACATAAAACATGTTGTTTAACGACAAAAGATGTTTAAAATAAATAAACAAATCTTTTCTATTTAATACATCTATAGTGTTTTGACTTTAATAGCTTTATTATACTTAAACAATTTTAACATTTTTAGAATTATTATCTGTCTGTCTGTCTGTGATTTTTTTTACTTGCCCGACCTTAATATATAAGAGGCAAGTATTGTAATCGCGAAAATTTTCGATGTCGAGATTTTGACGGATGACCACGTTTCATGGTCCAGGGAATCCAAAAAACCTAGTTTCGAAGTGTCGTCCGTATGTGTGTGTGTGTGTCTGTGTGTCTGTGTGTATACATGATAACTCAAAAACGGTTTAACTTAAAGAGTTCGTTCTGGTACTAAAAAATTCTCCTATTAAATGGGAAGAACCCTATTGTTTTTTATGAAAATCGGTTGACTAGTAATGGGAGTTTACTCCTGTCGATTTTAAGATTTTTGCGAATATGTAGCAACAGAAAAATATTTCGAAAAAATTTATTGAACAAAAGTTACTATAAATGCAATAACTAATAACTAATAAATTTTTTTAAATTTACATTTTTTTTTATGGGAGGGCAAGTCTAGCGGAGGTTTCCCTTCGCCACTGGTTTCATACTTATATGTAACGTTTCCATGGTCATAATAATTAATTCGTAACTAGTAAAGCAAGCCTTGGACAAAATTTTGTATAGAACATAATTTGATGTATTTTTGAAGATTTATCTAAATATTTAATTTTTTTTTTTTTAATTTACATTTTTTTTTAAATATTTTTTTTTATTGGAGGGCAAGTCTAGCGGTGGTTTCCCTTCGCCACTGGTTTTCCAATAAAATCTTAATACCTGCTGGACGGACTATATAATATATTCTGTGTTATTAATAAAGAAGTCCTTACTTAAATCATTTGTGTACAAGCACATATTTATGAAATGGTACGAGTAAAACAAAATAATATATAATTGGACCATAATAAAACGATTCGCACCAAACTAAATTGAACGCACTGCAACATAAACCCGGTCTAAACTGGCTACGGCTGTTTTTTTCCGGTAGCGAAGCATCGGGTACACTGCTAGTATTTATATATAACTGTGTAGTTATTATACTAGTAGTTTTTAACTTTTTTCCATCGACCCCCAATCGACCCCCGAGGCAAAATCGACCCCTAACAATGTCATATCGACCCCCGGGGGTCGCTATCGACCACTTTGGAGACCCCTGGTGTAGAATAAAACAGCATGTTATGAAAATAAATATTTTAATTCATAACAATTAACGAAAACAAAAAAAAAACTACATTACAGCATGTGTTCAAATAATTCTATCTATTTCTATAATAAATAATTATTCTATTCTAATAATAGCTATCTATGATGCAGCGATTATTTTGACAAAATTGTTTTTCTTAATTTTTCATATTATTTACGAAAATAAAATAGGACTTTTTATATGGTTGAATAGCATAAAAAAATCTCTATTCAAAATCATCATAACCTTCTATAAGCTCCACATAAAAAATTAAAATAGACACCAATAAATTAAAAACGGTACGCGATAAAAAAAAAAATAAGAACCTCTGTAAATTAACCATGTAAAGTGCCTCAAGAAAGTGCACACCAAAATCACTTAATTTTTTAATTTTGGAAGTTATGAGCAAAAATTAAACCAGTGGCGAAGGGAAACCTCCGCTAGACTTGCCCTCTCATAAAAAATTAAAAAAAATTTAATTAAATTTTTTTTTTTTTAAATATTTAGATAAATCTTCAAAAATACATCAAATTATGTTCTATACAAATTTTTGTCCAAGGCTTGGTTACGAATTAATTATCGTGACCATGGAAACGTTACATATAAGTATGAAAAAATTGAGACTTAGAAAAATTTTAAACAATTTTACAAAAAAATTTCGAAATTTTTCGTTTTATCAAAAAACGTCTCAAATAAAAGTTATTAGTAATTGCATTTATAGTAACTTTTGTTCAATAAATTTTTTCGAAATATTTTTCTGTTGCTAAATTTTCGCAAAAATCTTAAAATCGACACGAGTAAACTCCCATTTCTAGTCAACCGATTTTCATAAAAAACAATAGGGTTCTTCCCATTTAATAGGAGAATTTTTTAATACCAGAACGAATTCTCTAAGTTGAACCGTTCTTAAGTTATCGTGTATACACACAGACACACAAAAAGACACACACACACACACACACATACGGACGGCACTTCGAAAATAGGTTTTTTGGAGTCCCTGGACCATGAAACGTGGTCATCAGTCAAAATCTCGACATCGAAAATTTTCGCGATTACAATACTTGCCCCTTATATATTAAGGTCGGGCAAGTAAAAACGGAAAATTTACATTTTCGTTCATATCTAGTAACCTATATATTTTTTTAGGAGAACAAAGACATTGTTAAAATGTGCCTTTAATGCGGCAACTTTGGTCTAATTTAACTGTATAATTGACAATTTCGACTTAATTTCGAAACCTCGCAACATTTGCAAAGAAAATATATAAAGCGATATAAGTTTCGGGTGTTGCAAGAAAGAAGAAAAAATGCCGGACAAAATGAGAGGTCATTGAGCGATGCCGGTCAAGTACGGC
Organism: Liopterus haemorrhoidalis; assembly: GCA_963971575.1. NCBI lineage: Eukaryota > Metazoa > Arthropoda > Insecta > Coleoptera > Dytiscidae > Liopterus > Liopterus haemorrhoidalis. Next base: position 54,239,736 of record OZ020611.1, read on the forward strand.
GCTGGAGAGAACCTTGTAAAATAGCGGCGGCGTCATCTTTGCATCATCATCACTTTCCCCACTGTGCCTATGTAAAAACGAATTTAAAAAGAAATGAAATTTATTGCTAACCATTGTTTCATTAATACACACAAACGACACCATCACAAAACAACACTGACGTATTCTACGTAGCGAATGTATCCCCAACACTGACCTGTCAAATTTTTACATTGAAATTTATACAATGAAACTTGTCGACAGAAATGATTTGATATTTAAGGCTATATAAAGTACAAAATTATTTTTTTCAAATGGGATTATACATATTTTTTATACCTATTCAATAGCGTATTTTTTTCTGAATTCAACCATGAATTAGTTTAATATTCTTACATGATAAAAATATTGAAAAAACTGCGATTAAAATTTAAATAATTTTTAATTTTTAATTTTAATGTGTAAGCTATGGATGAAAAACAAGAGTGAAAAAGTAAAGATAAAAATTAGTAATCGTTAAATACTTCTTATAAATAATGTTCTATTTGATTTCCATTATTTTTTAAACATAATTCTATTTTACTTAAAACGGAAGAAGTAGCTTTCATTATTGATCAGATATTAATATTAAAAATAAAAAAATATTAAAATTTCATCGCATTTAAATTTTTTTTTTATTATGTAAATATATATATATATATATATATCCAATACATGGTTGAATTTAGAAACCAGTGGCGAAGAGAGACAACCGCTAGACTCACCCTCCCATAAAAAAAAAATTATAATAATAATAAAAAATAAAAAATTTTAATATTAAAAAAAAGATTTAGGTAAATCTTCAAAAATACATTATATTATGTTTTATACAAATTTTTGTTCAAGGCTTGGTTTAGTAGTTATGAATTTTTTAAAATTTTAAAGTTTAATAACTTCCGTTTCCGCTCAAGCTCATATAATGCAACAATTTTTACAAAATCACGTTCCACAGTTCATTTCTTCGTAACAATGGCCTCCATACTCGCCAGATTTGAAACCAATGGACTTCTCCATATGGTCCATTTTAGAGGCTTATATATCAACAAAAAAAATATGAAAGTGTGCAAATATTGAAGTTAGCAATTCATCGGGAATGGCAACGAAATCCGCGCCAGAGGCAACCATATCGAACACTGACATGTTTTAACAATTCATAATTGACGAAATAACAGCATTGGGTGTTAAGGTACTTAACATTATTATCCAGTAAATAGTGTATTTCATATATGTTAAACCGGCAAAACATTCATTATGTGATATATTATTATTATCATTATTGCATCGATTAGAGCAGAAGCCAGTGGCTTGTTGTGCTCAATACTAAAATACATACACATACATTCATATTCAACCAAATCATAATGTTACAACACAAAATATATACTAGAAAACAAATTAGCTAACATCAAAGGTATAGGTACATTTAATTTTTAAGAAAATAAGAAGTCAATTTTGTTTTTAAAACTGTTGATAGAGTGGGCCGAGACTGCTTCAGCCTGGAGGGAATTCCAGATCTCGAATATAAGGCTGGATAGGAAGTTTTATGTTTACTATGTGCTGTATTTTTCATGCCTCAGCTTTAAGTGGTGACCACAAAGATGTGGGTCCAGCACAGAGGTGCAATAATGCGGACATGTCTGTGGAGAATATTTCAGTTGTTATCTGATACCTCTGGATCAGATCATCATGTGGTCTTCGATCTGCCAGTTGGGGGAGACCAAATTTCTCTAAACGGTCATTATATGGTACGCGCTTTAAGCTTCTCGGGAGTTTGGTAGTTCTTCTCTGAACTCCGGCTAACAACTGGATGTCGCATTGTAAGGCGAGCTTACAACAAATGCAGATTCAATGAGCTGGCGAATAAGTACATTGGAAGAAGGAGTAAGATGTGGAAAATATTTATGGATGAAGTAGAAAAATTTGTTGACCTTTTTGACTACTTGGAGAATGTCCGTGGACCAATTAAGATTTTGGGATGTAGTGACTCCTAGGTCAACTACGGATATGACGCATTGGATAACATTGCTCAGATTGTAGTACTGATGTCCTGGATTATTCTTCCCTAAATAGATCACTTGCCATTGAGATATGTTGAGGGGTAGAAGCCATTGTGTACACCACATAGTGATTCTGTCGAGAACTTTTTGCAAAGTTATCCAGTTGGTAGATTTATCATAAAAGTCCTTTGTAAACATCTGGTGTTAAGTTAGAATGTCAGTTATTAGATCCACAATAAATATCATCAACAAAATTGGTCCTAATTCCCTACCCTGCGGGACACCGCTTGTCACGGTGTATTGTCCAAAATATGACGAGCTAACTATTGCGTCAAAGTATTCTTGTTTAAGTACTTGCATTGCAAAAATCGTCCAAACAAATTCACTCAAAGTGCTCTCCTGTAAAATATGTAATATGCTAGTTAACATCTTTATTCAACAACCCCTTCAATTAGATGTGTTGATAAGAATGTTGTTGAGTTGAGTATTGTAGTATTGTTGAACTAGTGAATCCACTATAGCCGCTGTCACACGCACAAGAGTTTTGCAAGCTCTAATCTTGAGCAGTGTCCAGCAGCTGCAGTGAACAACTAGTGATGGTCATCCTCGCTCTCTTTAAACAACAAATCTTCTATATAGGGGAGAGTATTCAAATTGGACCACTTAAGAATTTTTTAATATATAGAGATGTATTTTTAATAAAAAGGAAGTAGTGGAAAAAAAAGTTATTGTTTATATCTTCAAAATAATATAATTTATTTTAAATAAATAATTATATTGAACAGTGAAAAATCAATACATAAAAATCGTGTCATCGGTCCAATTAAAGAAACTGGTTTCTTAGGATGGACCAGAGGTTTTCCAAGATGGACCATCAATATACTTAAACACAATTGAAGCAAAAGTACTTTTGATTTTTGCACTGACTTCAGCACAATGTGTATGGACCCAAGTGTGACATTTTATGCATTTTATCATCTCATCTTCCTTCATTTACTCACATATAACACAAAACCATGTAGTCTTAGTTTTTATTCTCTGTCTTTTTGGTCCAATATTGGGGTAATTATACTTTGTTAGTCTTTTTCTCTTTGACTTTTTCTAATTGCTTTTTATGAGGACTACTTGTTATTAAAATTGCTTTTTGGGCTATTCCTCCAGTTCGAGAAGACGATGGACCTTGCTGTGGATTTAGTTTTGGTGGAGGTGATATATCGTAAAGAATATCCTTACACTTTTAAATTTTTTTCTCCCGAGTGTACATAATCAACAGCAGAATCACTATTATTACTTTTACTGTCACTTAAAGACATAGATGTTGGTGTATTAGGCCTACTTGTAGTATTTACTGCGATTTCAGCAGGGTTAGCAGAACACTGTAAAATATCGGATGCTGCAAACTGGTGGTCCTGAGATATGTCTATTTACAGGCCAAATACCAGAGGCACGGAAAGCACTTTCAGCTATAGCTACAGTGGCTGCTCGGCCGCATGCTTCATTTAGCAATTTAGACATCTGAATTGGACCGGTCCAATTCAGGCGACTGCTTGTGGTCCAACTTGAGCTACTTTTATAAATATTTTAAAATGTTTCACCTAACCTTACATTTGAACTATATTAATAAAATTAATATAGTAAATTTTAGCCAGACAAGTTTACTTTCTGCAGATATAAAAATATATTTTGTTACTTACTTTGAAACAGTCTAAAGACTATTGCCCTTATTGATAAAATATTTAATTGATGGTATGTAAATACTGATAACACTTCACTAACTGCAACCATGAGGTGCGCTGTTATAAAAATGATTGCATCAGACAAGTTTACGTCCATCCCCTTCTAAATTACTGTTTTTCTGCGTAAATGCCTTATACAGATCAAGTTACGATGGTGGTCCAACCTAGGCGATAGTCCAAATTCGGCTACTCTCCCCTACACTTAAAACCCACACTAATTCTTGAGCTGGAACTTCGATTAATTTTCACTATACATAAGACATGTTTACATTTTTTATTAAAATTAATTAAACAAAAACGTCGTGGGAGGAGATATTGAGCTATTTAGCTGTTCGGTGCATTTATGCAGGTCCGGCCTGATAGGTGAAATGCAATTGCTAACAGAAAAATTAATTAAAAACAATTTTCTAGTACCTACAATAGGTTCGAAACAGATATAATATGTAGATATTATAACATGGCTAGCCGAAGGCTAAATTTTATGTTTTTAGCCAAAATCTGTGAACTGGTACATCGAAGAGAAAATATGACTTCACTCATATGTCCAGGGTAAGTGATTCAAAATATTCAGCATTTACACCTGAAAAACAAACGTCTTTTCAAAATACAAGAATACCTCTTATAGGGCCGAGGAAGAAAAGAAAAAAACTACAAAAATCAAATGGACACTTGTCCAGTTCAAAATCCAACGACTTGAAGAACCACATCACTAACAAAATCCAAGTTATCTGGCAAAATAAAGGGACTTAAATGATGAACAACAAACTTGAATGAGGACAACATAAGATCTGGGAGACATTAGACATTAAACAGAAGACTAAATAATTATTACTAGACTTCGGACCGGATTCGGATTTTGTTTACTGGTACATGGACCAAATTAGTATTTCTTCCAGATTATTCTGTGGCGATAATTAGTCATAATTTCTTAATACTTATTTCTCGAGAATTAACAACGATTCTCTGGATCAGAGTTTCCCAAACTTTTTGAGCCGCGGAGAACCTTTCACGAGAAGAATTCTTCACGGAGCACTATCGTTGCTGCATATTTATATATATTTTAGTTGGATCTTGAGGTGTGATATGTTGTAGAAATAAATTTCTCAGTTGATCGATACAGGATAATTGTTTTATGCCGATCTTGAAAAGTTATCTGGTACGTCCTATAACTGAGCAAAATGTAGAAATGCTTTGTTAGTTAAAAGCAAAAATATTAATAAAAAAATCAGCTGTAGCCACCACAAGGTCAACCGCCATAACAAAGTATTTAATCAAAACACTTTCCAACACAGAAATTATTTACCATAATCATGGAAACATTACATATACGTATGATACTTAATAAAAAATAGATACTTGAAAAAATATGACAAAAATATGAAAAAAGAAAAAATATATTAAGTTGTATCAAAAAATGTCTCAAATAAAAGTTGTTATTGCTTGTGTAGCAACTTTTGTTAACTAATTATTTTCGAAATATTTCTCTGTTGCGAAATATCCGCTAAATATTAAAACCGATACGAAAAACCCTCCATTTCTAGATGACCGATTTTTACCAAAAGATTAAAAATGATGTTTCATAAAAATCCGTTTAGCCAAATTCCCTTTACAAGGACCAACAGATAGATAGACATACCGACAGACCGACAGAAATCATGCTAAAAATATTATTAAAATCATTATGAAGGAACCTCAATTCCTGGACATCCATCGAAATTTAAAGATGTCAAAATCCGTATGATCACAATATCTCCCTTATATGTATGTGGCGGTCGGTAAGAACATAAGTAGAACTAGCGCAAAAAAAAGCTTTTTCAAAATAAAAAATACCGATAAAAAAACTATTGAAATACTATCTTTATAATATTTGAACATACTAATTGTCTATTGGACGTTCTGAGACGGAGACTGGGGCAGCTTTTTTTAACGATCCGTACTTTAGCCAGCGATCCGTCGAAAAATAATCGCAGTAAAAACAAATAAATATCACTGCACTATTATGACTAACTAACTTATTGTTTGAATTATAAGAGATCTAAAGAATATAGGTAATTCATATTCCTATTGCATGAAATGTCACAACATCCATTATCTATTATTTGGCAAATTTTAAAAAATTTGTATTGCATTTATGTATGCCCCTCTTGTAATACATCAGTCTTGTCATAGACCTGTCATTCAGCTGTATGTTTGTATTTCATCTAGGTTTAAACTTTTTCGATGACCAGTTGAACCATTGAGATTTGAGCGCTATTATTTACATTTATTGAGGGCAATAAAATATTATTGTACTGGCGTTTGCTATCTTCAGTAGCGTAGTTTCTGAGTGAAACGTTTGTTTAAAAAAATAAATAAATAAACACAAACACTATTTTCACATCTGATCACATTTATTGTATTTAATTTTCTAACTAATCTGCTCGCGGAGCACTAATAGACGCTAGGCGGAGCATCAAGTGCTCCGCGGAGCACAGTTTGGGAAAATCTGCTCTAGATATTTAAATTTGCAAAAAAATTATAATTTATCTCATATATTTTATAACATAGTTTCGAAAATGGATTGTCAGCTTTCTACACTTACTCTTTCATATAAGGAGGCTAACAAATTATAATATTTCTCCAGAAACTTAGTTTTAAGAAAATGATTATGAAATTTATAATAAACATTTAAAAAAATTACAAATTAAAAACAAATGTATATTTCTCTCTACTATATCTCTAATGTAATTTTACATAATCCTTAATATCTAAAAAGGATATCTAAATGAAGTTTACATTTATTAATTTAAAAGAGAAATGTGTAAAATGGCACAAACTATTCTTAGTACACGCTTTTAATGATAATCAGTCTCTGGAAGAAATTGAAATACTTCAGATCTTCTGAATGTAGAGAACTGTCACTAACAGGCCAGATTTAGAAATAGGAAAAGCTTTTAAATATTATACAAAATAAAAAAACGATAAATTTCGAACATTGGCAAAAGAATTTAATATTTTGTCTAGTGTAAGATTGTTTGTAAGGTTTGATATTCATCTCTTCCATGTGAGCTGACTGTACGAACAAATAAAACACGTGCAAGCCATGTTTTGTCTCGCTTGTCACAATTCAATTAATGACACCTATTCAACATGACAATTGTATAATTATCTACGACGCTTTCGTTTACTTGTATTTTACTTCCTTGTGCATTACCAATAGCGAATGTCGGTATATGTTGGTTTTGTAGATGTGATCAATAAACTTTCATAACGTCATTCACGTGTCTGTCTATCTGTTCAGTAGAAATTGTAGCCAAACAGCTGGACCTAGAAAGTTGAATTGAAAATTTTAATTTTGAGTGCGCTATCAAATGAAGACACTCAATGTATAGATAAGCAAAAAAAAAATCAAATTTATATTTTATTCAATAATTATAGAATTCTCGCCAAAAATTTGTTCAAATTTTTTTGTCCCCTACCCTAATTTCCAGAGGAAAATTCTTGATAATGTACATTGGTGGAACCGAAATAATTTAACAAAAATATTTGATTAGATTATTATTTCGAAAAGTTTTTATGTCGCTGAAAAAAACTGTATTTCTCACTATTGTTATTTGTTTTATAAGTCTGCTATAAATGATTTGTTCCTCTTTGATACTGTGAAAACAAAAAATTAAAATAATTCAAACAAAAGGTTGAATCATAACTTATAATAGTATATGCGGAATATGAACTCGAATCTCAGCTGTTAAAATATTTTTATTTTATTTTTAATTTCGAAAGATGTCTAACACTATCTTAGTAAATATAAAAATATAAATACAATAAACCCATAACTGCTATATTATCAAAAAACGCAATCTGATCAAAAATTTCTTTCGTATGTTTCTGGTTCGGATCAATGTATTGGGGTATTACAAGTCCGTTCGTTTTTTTCCCCACCTTTTATTCAATAAAATATACATTCTAAAAAACACTTTTATTATCAAATGTAATGTCCATTATTTTTTATCACTTTGGACAAACGCTCAGGCAATTTCATTATGCCGTCTCTCCAGAAGGTTCCGTCTTTGCTCTCGAAAAATCTGTAGAGGTTAATTTTGATATCGTCCAAAGATGCGAATTTTTTTCCGTTAAGGGAATTTTATAGAAAGCAGAACAAATGGTAGTCGGATGGTGCGATGTCTGAACATATGCTCCGACTACCATTTTTTTCGCTCTCTACAAAATTCCCTTAATGGAAAAAATTTCGCAAATTTGGACGATATCAAAATTTACCTTTACAGATTTTTCGAGAGCAAAGACGGAACCTTCTGGAGAGATGGCATTATTAAATTGCCTGAGCGTTTGTCCAAAGTGATAGAAAATAATGGACAGTACATTTGATAATAAAAGTTTTTTTAGAAAGAATATTTTATTGAATAAAAGATGAAAAAAAAGAGCGTACATATGACAACCCAATACAATATCTAGAATTTTTTCAGATTTTAAATTTATTTTCTTGGGATTAAATTGTGCGGAACAGTATTTTTTTTTAGTAAATTTTTGATAAAAAAAGTACTGAAATAAGGAAATTTAAAAAAAGTTCTTCCCACTCCTAAATCTACGCCTTAAGAGCTTTCTTTTAATAACACACAAAAATTTAAAAAAAAATATATATTTTTTCAACGGCACAACACTGATCTGATCAAAAATTCCTGTTGAACTATTCTGCCATTCTTGGAGATGTCAAGAGTTATATTTGGACAACCAAAGAGCTCTGTCTGTGAAAAATGTCTCGCGGGCCGTATGTTGTCGATTCCAGGTCTAGTTATTTACAACTCTTTCAAATATGTTGCTTATTTAGTATGTTAGATCCTCTTTTAATGACCGCGTATACTAACAAGGAGGATGGTGGTTTTTTCCTTTATTGATATTGAGTCGTACATTTTGAACTTCGACGTCAATAAGTTAAATTAGGTCTTTAACCATACAGTAAACAGCAACAGGTATACAAGATGTTGAAACGTTATGTTATCTTGGTAGCGTTTTACACAAAAAAGTTGGGAGCAAAGAAGCAATTAAGGACAGATTTAAAAAAAAAACACAATTTACTTTCCACTCTTTGAAGAAAGTCTGGATGTCTAATAAGTTTTGTAAAAAAATTAAGCTAAGGATTTTTTCAACAAATGTGTGAACGATATTTAGATACGGCTGTGAATCTTGGAGTCTCACAGAGAGCACCAAGAGAAAAGTACAAGTATTTGTAAACAGATGTCTAAGGAGGATAACGGGTATTAAATGGCCAGAGAAAATAAGTAACGAAGACTTACGGTTATTTATTTTCTAAACTACAATCGGCAATATTATTAAAGACAGGAAATGGAAGTGGATTGGACACCTACTCCGAAAACCAAATAGTGACATCACCAAACCAGCTCTCGATACGATCAGACGTAAAAGAAGAAAAGGTAGGCCAAAGGATTCGTGGAAGAAAAAAATGCATATAGAGTATAACTTAAAATAGTTAGTTTGTCTATCACTGAATAAACATCATATATTTCGCTCTAGAGATAATTGTTAAATTAACCTGTTAAAGTCGAATTTCACTAGTAAAAATTACACCATTGTGTATGCAATAAATATTACATAATTAATATAAAATATAACAATAGTTACTAAAATATAGACTAAAAACAACAAATAAATTTGTGCTGGCCTCACTTGATAAGGTTTACCGAAACGGACAGGTTTATTGCTTATCGCCTGGCCGGCTTAGCAAACCATGGGCATCACACGCAAGCAATGTAACCGGTCTATAAATAAAAAAATCAGCTGTGGCCACCACAGGACCGACCGCCATCATAAAGTTCTTATATAAATTACATTTTAGCAGCAGAGTAGAAATAACTTGACCTAATATTTTCTAACAGAGATATTATTTATCATGACCATGGAAACGTTACATATAAATATGAAAAAATTGAGACTTGGAGAAAAATTTCGAAAAATTTTACAGAAATTATTCGAAATTTTTCGTTTTATCTAAAAACGTCTCAAATAAAAGTTATTAGTTATTGCTTTTATAGCAACTTTTGTTTAATAAATTTTTTCAAGATATTTTTCTGTTGTGAAATATTCGCAAAAATCTTAAAATCGACACGAGTAAACTCCCATTTTTAGTCAACCGATTTTTACCAAAAGTTGATCAACTTGTGCCATTGATGGCAGAAGCTTAAATATGAAGTTTCATAAAAATCCTTTCAGCCGAATTTGCTCTGCACGTGTACACAGACAGACAGACGGACAGACAGACGGACGGACAGACATACAGACGGACGGACAGACAGACCGACAGACATCATGCTAAAAATAGTCAAAACGTTTTGTAGGGACCTCAATTCGTGGAGATCCATCGAAATCTCGAAACGTCAAAATTGGTATGATCACAATACCTCCCTTATATATGTTGGCGGTCGGTAAAAAGTACCGGAGTAAAGTGTGCAAAATGTTCTTCAAGTTTTCACGCAATTTGTGTGAATATAAGCGAGGAACATCTCGAAGTTTTGAAAACCAGTGCTGTCGCCTGGTATTGCATTAGCTGCCGATCACATTTCGGGCACAATCTTAATTCGTCAATAATTACTGACGAACCGGAATCGATCAATTACTGTACCAAACAATATATTCAAACTCAATTTATGTCCTTCAAAAATGGTATAATGAGGGATATTAATGAAAAGTTTAATACCGTCATCGCATCTGTAGAATTTTGTTCTGCAAAAATAACAGATTTCGAAACAGGCATGAAGGTCATCCAGGAAAAATTAAAACAAGTAGAGACACTTAAAAAAGAAAACGAAGAACTAAAAATGAAATATGGTGTCCTGAATGGAAAAGTTCATGATCTCGAACAGTACTCAAAACTCAACAATTTTATAATTAACAATTGTCCAGAAAAAAAAAAAAAATTAAAACAATGAAAATACTTTTAATATTATTTCTGATATATGTGATGTGTTGGGAGTGAAAATATCAGAAAATGATATTGAAGCAACACACAGATTACAGTCATTTCAAAATAAAAATAAGGGGAAACCACGCAACATTGTTGCTAAGTTTGTTTCGCGTCGAAAAAAAAAGAAGTATTACTATCCGCTTATAGACAAAAAAATAAGATTTCATCTGATGACATCAACATAACTGGAACAGAACCGTCAAAAATATATTTAAACGAACACCTAACTTAACATAGCCTTTTATATGCACAAACTCGTAATTCATTTAAAACATACAAATATATCTGACGAGAAATTGCAAGATATTTCTGCGAAAAGACGACGTTTTCCGTATTCACTGTAGCCGTGAAGAAGCACATATTTTTACATAATTTTAAAATAAAACGTTAAATAAATTTATTTTAAAATGATGTGACTTTAACTAGGTATAGTACATTTTATTTATGATTTATTTATTTTTATTTATTTATTTATTTATTTTAAATCAATTTTACGTTACTCATATTTTATTATTTAACGTTATATTTTAAATTATGTGACTAACTAGGTATAACAAATTTTATTTATGTACTTATTTATTTTAATTATTTATTTATTTTAAATCAAATTTTGCGTAACTCATATATTTTTTATTATTTGACTTTTTTTTTATATTTAACTGTATTATCATCTATAATCTATCTATAACTAATAATTATTCATGTATACTTAGTACCTAAACCATTCAGCTGTAGTTTGATAATGTATTCGTATAAACAATATTAATTATGTAATTTCTAACTGATTCAAAATCTTTTCAGCTCTGAGGCAGATTTGATTAAAATCGAAACGTAAGCTTAGTTAAATAAACTTTTTTTTATTTATTTCTACACCTGTCCGACTCCCATAAACTTAACTATTATATTATTTACGGACATAATTCATCAACATATAAGTATATTTATACAAAAATGCAGATTATGAACAAATAAATGATTATTTTTCAAATATTGATTGGAATAATGATTTTTCAAACTTAAATACTGAAAAATCTATCGAATATTTTTATCATAAACTGCACTCAGCTAAATAAATATGTGAAAAGGAAACGTATTAGAAACAAAACTTATCCAAAATGGTAGTGAGGAACTTATTAAAATGATTCCGCGTACAATTCCCCTATTAATAGAATTTGCCTAAAATTTAATCATTTATCAACGTACGATAATTGTCCTGATATTTTTTCATCCAATATTAATAGATTTAAGAACTGCACAATCAATCTATTCAGTGCCGGCTCTAGGGGTTATGGCGCCCCGATGCAAAGATTGATTCAGCGCCCTTAAAAAAAAAGTTGACCAGAAATTTGTTTGTTCTATACAAAAAAAGAAGTCACCCAGAATTTCGCTTGTTTTCTAAAAAAAAGAAGTCTACCAAAAGTTTTTTTTTTTAATGGTTTAATTTAAATTTTTTCAATATCTTTTAAGAAAGTCAACCAGAATTTTGTTTGTTCTCCCGCCCCTATTTGCCAATATTTTCCTCTTCTAAGGCCTGCCACCGGGGTTCTGTGCACCCCTAACATCCCCGCTTGGCGCGGCCATTAGACATTATGAAACAGGTAATAATAAAATACTTAAGTGCTTATAAGTATTACATTTTATTTTTAAGTGTAAATAGTACGCATACATATAATAATACGGTGAATTTCTTTTATCGTGCAAAATTGAAATTATTATAATACATGGTTTCCCTAGTAACGATTTTGACAGCAAGTTGTCCTGCATTTATTTTGCAACATAGGGATAAATATTCATTGAAAAAGCTAAACATTTTTTATTAAAAATACATTGAAAATACAATTATTTAATACAAAAATAACAAAAAAAAAATCATCTAAATTAAATGTTCAAAAATACCACCATTAACTTGTAAACATAAGGCGATCATAAAAAATTATTTAAAACATTTATTATTTGCCCTTGTGGGGTATCAGTAGTAATAAAGTGGAAATTGGAATATTCGCTATTTTGAGATACACCATATTAGCAAATCACCATCGATATATAGCAAGAATTGATTTGAACTAATTCACTGATTTTATGCAATTGAATTCTAAGTTTTTACATCACACAAGCGATACGAATAAGCACTAGTTTTATGCGTATAGGTACTTGGAGCCCCGAAAATAAAAATAACGCCCCGTTTTTAAAAAATTTAAATTTCTTTGTGAAGAAAAAATTGTCGCAGACTTTTTGTTTAGCTCGCCAGTATAAAAACGGCGCCGCTCAATCGTTCGTTGCGATGGCGCCCCTTGATCGTGACGCCCTGATGCGACGCATCCTTTGTATCCATTGTGGAGCCGGTATTTCTTTGGTTTATGACTTTAAAATTGTAGTTTATGGCGTAACTGTTAAAACTAAACTAGCGCAAATTAAAGTTTTATTCAATTGTGATTATAATATATCTATATGAGTAGACTTGTTTAAAATATAATTCTATTATCAGATTTTTGGCGTGTCGTCAGTTTTTTAACTATACAAGTGTTCCGAAAGGTAATTTCGGCGGCCTTAGCGCAAGGCGCTCCGATGCGACGCATCCTTTGCTTACCGTGTGGAGCTGGCACTGAATCTACTCTAAAACAAATGTTTTTTCCCCTATTATGTTCTGTAATATATAATATTATGAAGGTACATTTATCATTATTATTATTATTATTATTATTCTTGTTTATTTTTGTTGTTTTTATATGTTAACAGCTGTCACAGACAATGATAATTAAGTTCAAATGTATAAAATCTGTGCCACACTGTAATTGGGTTTTACCTGCTGTGTGGCCAAACCTGTATAAATAAATAAATAAAATAAATAAATCACAGCATAGGACTATCGTGAATGGAAACAAATAATGCTGCTAAAAATCGAAAAGATTGGAAGGAATCTAATGTTTCCATCTAGTTTTTAATTTAATTTGTTGGTAACAGTTCAAAACCATTGAGTTACAGTTAACGCTAGTGTAAAAGATACAGGACTGGCAACCATGATATCTCAAAACTATGCCTCAGAATCGCTGTAAGGCGCCCACTGCTCCAATAGGAACAACAGGACAGGTGATGATCATGATGATAATGAGGTCTTGAATCTTAATAGTATAGCTATTGAACTGTATACCAGATTGGCTGGTAGTGGTTAACTTAAAATTATTGTTCTTCTTCCCATCCAAACAATCCATTTATAAATTATGGATGTTTTTCACCGTTGAATGTTCTTAAAGTCCTAGACTAGTTGATCGAATTTTAATTATTTATAGAATCTTAATTATTTATAGAATTCACAGAAGTTTATTATTTATTATCAGTACGTATGATTCATTTTTGATTGTCTTATAAATATCTTGACCTACTAAATAGTTCTTGAATTCCTTTAAAGATGCATCACTAAAGAGACATTTTAAAATTTAATTGTAATTATGGGTTACCACTAATTATAATTTAATACATGAAGAAGCTATTTAGTTAATTATTGTTATTGGATATCGATATTATTTGAAGTCTGAAGATTTATAATGTATGTGACTTTCCTCATTGGAACAGAAAGTGTATATGGATGTGAATTGAAATTGATGATAACTTATCTGATTATTTATGGATGATCGAGTGTTAGTAGCTCCAAACAAAGATCATTCGAAAGATCTATTTGCTTCGGAAACTAAAAGAGTACTCCTAATGGGGTCTTAACATAAATTATAGCAAAATAAAATGTCTTGTTGCTAATTGAAGAGGACAAGATCTATTAGGAAAATAAAAGAATGATACCTATCATTGGATACTTTCATTTACATAAGAACGACACTCACCTCGACACAAGATGGTGATAGTAATTTAGATATTATTAGAATTAAATTCTATATGGTGAAGTGAAGACATAGCAGGTAATAGGAGGTAATTTTGATATTGTTTCAGAAATCAAATTTTATAAATAAATTCAATATAATTATCCAATTAATGTTAAATGTAAAAAAATAATCTATTTCTTAGAAAGGGATACTAAAGGGCCATGTTTATTAGTGTAACTTGAGACCTATGTATCTTGACATGAGCAGAAACTCGTAAATTCTTAAAAAAAGATGTCACATTAATAGATTAGTTGTATTCGGACCATATGTGGAAAACAATTAATCTATGTCTTGAAATACGGCCATTAGTTTAAGATTAGAACAATTCTAAGGTTCAGTTGTTCCACCTCTAGATAAATGCTAGATAGCTATCTATAGGATAAATTTATTCCACCCATTTATCTGTCAGATAAAATTTTTGTGTTGTTCCATGTATTTTAATTCTGTTCATAGTTTATCCGTTGGCTAACAACGGAATTAAGTAAAATATCTAAACTGTGCATAAACCTGGCAACCTTGACTGAGAGATAAGCATCAGAAAATTAGATTTGATTCACTTCTGTTTGGAGAGATGGTAGCACATACTATTTATTTTTGAAATCGCGCCATCATTTAGATAATTTTTAAAAATCGCTTTTTTATATATTATTACAATTAAGTACACCAGCATCGCCACCAGCCAGCCACACCAGCAACCTGTAATATTTTATAATTATTAATTATTAAACGTACTAACGTCAAACTTTATTGGAACATTATATGTAACAAAATATAAATAGTGAACTTTAAAATATTAAAATTGAGTATATTAAAACCGCACTCTAATTTGTTACACAGAACGCTTCTATGGGTTTCCAATGCACATATAAGGTAAAAATTTTAAAACTAAAATTAAAAACTATTAGAGCTTCATTTTAAAGTTGAAAGGGGCTTTAACTTCTAAATACATATTATCAGGAGGTGGAAAAACACTTTTTATATTTATCAGCAGGATAAAATTTACTATAGTGTTTATCTAAAGGTGGAAAACTGGCCTTGAATGTTTCGTCTTTCAATTATTTTGATTTCTATAACTTTACCACCATAAATGAAAATATGTTTCACTTTATTTCAAATCTTTGATGATATCTTAGAAGATTTTAATTCATGTCTTCTTACTTACGAATTTGCTTTATCCCTGTATTCGATATTGCTGTTTTGTAGTTCAGCTCCTGTTCGAAGTCCATCAGAAGTTTGCATATTCGCCTCACTTCAATTTAAATGGCACATTATTTGAATATCCGTTTCTAAAAATGAATTAAAAAATTAATAGTAACAGAATTAATAGAATTTATAATAAGAGAGTGTAAAAAATAAACAAATTTGTAAATGTAATTATGTCAATATGTGATATAATTAAGATACAAGGATTACTTCTTAATTTTGCGGATAACGAGGAATAAACAACATATGTTTATTTAAATATTTTCATTGTTTTTCAAAACATTCACCTTTAATCTTCAATGCAATTTTCAGTTCGGTAAAATCAATCCTGAAAGCACTGGTCCCCTCATTCAGATGTCACAATTTTCGTAGGCTTTGATCGCTGCTATGTCAATTACGCCTATGCGGACGACATTGATATCATTGGCAGGAACAAAAACACAGTAAGGAAGATCTTCGAAGAATTAGAAAAAGAAGCAAGAATATCAAGACGTTCAAAATTTAGGATCTGTAAAGATTTCTTAGTCATCAGAAATTAAAATTTTGAGAATGTGGAAAGTTTCATGTACTAAGCCCCAATATTGAGTAGAAAACAAAAATATATCCTCTTTAAATCTCTAATGAGACCTATTGACCTGTATAGTTCAAAAATATGGTGTTTAACGATGAAAACTGAACTATTATTCGGTTCCCTCGAAAGGAAAATACTTCGCCGCTTACTTGGACCAGTCGAGAGAAAGTTGGTTGGCGCAAAAGATACCACCATAAACTATACAGGATATATCAAGAACCGGATGTAGTCAAAATGGTTAGAGTACTAGATGGATAGGTCATGTATAGAGAATGAACAACAGAAGAGCGACTAAGAAATGAAAGTTAAGAACTCCGCTTGGCAAAAGAAGCTCACGCACATCGCGTACAAGGGGGATGGATAATGTGCAGCGTGATCTACTACAGCTGGGTTTCAACAACTGGAGAGAAATATTAATTGTTGAGTTAACGTGAAGTTTACGATAAGGTAAACTTAAAGAGATTCTTTACTTCACAAATTATTTTATTTTCACTATACGTACATTTCGGCTACGAAGTAGCCATCTTCAGTAGTTGAATAAAACTGTTTTATTCAACTACTGAAGATGGCTACTGATGGCTACTTCGTAGCCGAAATGTACGTATAGTGAAAATAAAATAATTTGTGAAGTAAAGAATCTCTTTAAGTTTAAACTGGAGAGAATTTGTCATGGGTAGAGTTCTATGAAAGAGGCTAATACAGGAGGCCACGACCCACGATAGGTTGCAGTATCATGAAGATGAAGAAGAATGTTATGAACGCATAAATATCATCTTAAGTGTTACAGATATATTTTACGTTACTGCATCAGTAGTATATTTTTTGGTTTCTAAACAATCCTAAAAGCAGATTACTTTTTCTTTGATAGCATATGGTTCTTGAAGTGCTTTAGCAATAATTTTTGGTAATTTGAAGAAACAATTGTTTATATCTTAACCTCCTGTCAGTGGCGGATTTAGATCAGTTAAGGCCCCGGGCGCAGTAAGAATATTGGGCCCCTCAATTAGAAAAAAGTATAAAATTAGGTTTTTGCGGGACCCTTTAGAGGCCGCGGCCCCGAGCGCGCGCCCAGTGCTCCCGCCGTTAAATCCGCTTCTGCCTACTGTATATAGTCTAACCTAACTGATGGAGCAGATATCACTGAATTCATTAAAAGCCAAAAGAAATTTGTTTAGATCACGTTTGCAGAATGTCTGACAATGACGAAGTGAAAAGAATTGTGAAAAGGAAGTTAAATGAAAAGAGAATGAAGAGTAAACCAAAGTAAAGATGAATAGTTGATCCGGAAACCATGTATGCTAACGCCGTAGGAATGGAAAACACAAAACAGGATTGTAAAAAAAGATTTTTTTTTAAATTTAGGAATCAAGAAGAAATACGTGTTGAAATTTCATTATTATTTACTCATTATTTCATATGTATGATGATGCGTAATAAAAAATACGAATTATTACAACTATTAACCCAGGGGAAAATTGTGGGAAAAAGAGGACCAGGTCGTTGATCCACACTGCCGCATCAAAAATAAAAATCGTCGTGTTAATTGCCAAACTCCAGTGATATATAGAACTAGAAGAAGATGCATACGAAAGTTACCTTATGTTTTTACAAAAACTAAGATAGAAACATTATTTTTTTAACAAACTGTTTTATTGCTTTTCAAAATATTCGCCTTTAAGATGTATATACTTTTGCATGCGTTCAAACCAATTCTCGAAACATTTTTTCCACTCTGAAGTTGGTATCTCAAAAACATGGTTTTCGAAGACTTCAACAGTTCTTGAGGTGATGAAAATCGCTGTCCACGCATTTTTTGTTTGACATTGGGGAACAAAATAAAGTCGTTAGGAGATAAATCAGGTGAATACGGGCAATGAGACATTAATTCGTTGTTTTTCTCCTTCAAATAATTAATTGTTTGACGTGCTGTGTGGGAGCTTGCATTGTCTTGATGAAGAATGATGCGACGTTTTTGGTTGTTTTTTCCTGATTTTGTCGATGACTTCTGGAAAACAAATTGTTGTGTACCATTCAGCATTAACTGTTCTCCGATTCTCTAAGGAATGGTTGCGACATGTCAAGTACAACTGAAAAACGATCATTTTCTTGGAAGTGATTCGTGAACGAACAACTTTTGTGGGTTTCTGTTCATCTTGGAAGACCCAAATAGTGGATTGTTGCTTAGTTTCCATTTCATATGAATAAATCCAAGTTTCGTTACCTGTAACGATGTTGTATACGAATTTTGCAATGCCTGGGTTGTTTTTTTTTTAGCATTCCCTTACACCAATCAACGCGAGCCTTTTTTTTGTGCGTCAAATTATGCGGAATCCATCGGGAACAGATCTTTTTCACAGCTAAATGTTCATGCAAAAGCGAATGTATTGCAGTCAGCGATATGCCAAAGGATGCCTCTATCTCACCGTAAGTCACATGCCGATCTTCTTCAATCATTTTGCGCACGGCATCGATGTTTCTTTGAATCACAACCGATTTTTGTCGACCTTTTTGAAATTCATCACTGACGGACGCACGACCACGACGAAATTCTGCAAACCAATCGTAAACAGTCTTTTCTGATGGTGCTTCATTACCAAAAGTTGAACGAAGCGAATCTATGCATTGTTTTGAGTTAGGTCTTTAGTAAAATCGTAAAAAATCATCCAGCGAAAACCTTCACGAATAATATACATTTTTTCACAAACTTGTTTTTCTTTAACGCTCACTGTCAACAAACTACTCGGTCAATTTATAAGCTGCCACTGATTTTACAATAACAAATGTCAAATTTTACGAATATAGTAATAACACATTTCAATATTGCCATCTAGTGGTCGTTTATAAAAGCATAAAACGTAACCCTCGTTAAGTACGAAATTAAATTAATATATTAATCTAAGAGCTGGATAATAATGAAAGTAAATGTTATTTCTTATGTACTTTCATTCAAGCAGAAAATTTCAAAATGAAAACAAAAGCAGCCCGTCTTTAACTTTCTAATCTTCCTCCCTCCACCCTATATCTATTGAAGGGCAACCTTGAAATTTCTCTTTCGATTCTATAAACATTACTGTAGTCAGTGGAAAAAAAAAAATCCTTCATCAGAAACCAATACATAATTTAACATAATCATGTAGGAAGCTGTCCGACAGGTCTGAAACCTTAAGAGGAGAGCGGTCGCAACCGTATAGTTTCTAATACAACACTAACAATCTGAAATAAAATTAATAATCTATACATCAAAAATTGTAGAGAATTTTTATTTATCTAATACAGTGTTTCTCAACCTTTTCTGGCATGGGGCCCCCCAAAATAACGTAAATACTGTCTGCGGCCCCCCTATATATATATATATATAGAGAGAGAGAGAGAGAGAGAGAGAGAGAGAGAGAGAGAAAGGGAGGGATCACAAGGTGTAGCAAGATAGAGGAAACACGATATATCTCTAATAGACGATGTTTGAGCAAGTTGGGAAAAAAATTTGGTGACCAGAGTTTACCCAAATAATTAGATGGTAGTATTTACATTTTTCGGAATAATCGGAAGTACAGGATATCAAGAACAACTTCGATTTTTTATATAGGAACATATGGCGTAAATTTGGATAAAGCTTTTGAAAAACAACTTTTTTGATAAAACTTTTACATTAACATATTTTTAATATCTGTTACTGTTACTTATAATAGCTTGCAAGTATATTTATTTACAAGTGTTCAAAGTTGCTTTCCATTTTGAACACTTTCGCATCCTTAGTCTTTAGTTAACAGTAACTCGGAGCATAACGCGAACCGTTTTAATTAGTTTAAATTAGTTGCCAAAATAAGTATAATTTATTTTATTGATGTTTAAAAGATATATTTTAATGAATATAAATATCAGATATTTATGAATATATCTTGCAAAATAGAGCGTTTTTCTATTATAATGTCATGCTTCGATCTTATATGACTTCGCGGTCCCCCGTCAATGGTTGCATGGCCCCCCAGGGGACCGCGGCCCCCCGGTTGAGAAACGCTGATCTAATAGGTTAATTTTTATTATTGAATTATAGTTATATTTATAAATGTATTTGTAAATAAACAAATTGCGTTATGGACGCTATCTTGTAAATCAATCAAAGCATATTTGCTTACGATGCGGCACATTGTAGCTCAAGCTTCATTATACAAATGTATTTTTAACTATTTTGTTCTATTGTGAAAACAACTTATAGTTATTGAACTTCGTAATCTATTTCTGCCCCCATCTTGAATCTGTCGCGTCTCTCAATATAGGTGCTGTGGGTAAAAATAATTTAATTTTTGTAAGAAACACCTAATATTTTAATTTTCGAGGAAGGTTCTAAAAGGTGTTAAAAAAATGTTGACGCATTATTTGAACATGCCCACACAAAACTTTAGAATTATAAAAGTTATTTGAAATCCACAAATATATTTAAAAATTTATAGAACGTTATTGTCTGATATCTATTAGTAAGTTATTGAGGGATAACATTTTTACAATAATTTTTTCTACATATAAAAATATTCTATTAGATAGATAAAAATTCGGTGCAATTTGATGTATAGATTGTTATTAATTTTATTTCAGATTGTTAGTTTTATATAAGAAACTTGTAATCTCTGGTGGTTTTCTTAGTGTAGGAAATATTAAGGCCGCATTCAGAGCTCTTAAATCAATAGACTGTAGATTATGTCATGTACTCTCTTGATTGTCACTAACAAGTTTGTCATATGGTAAGACGTGCAACCGTTCAGACCTCTAAATTTAATACGTTGTTTGTTGTCGATTGTGGATAATTTATACAGCCCGAAACTGTACCCATTACCACTCCTGAGCTTACTGGATAGAGGTAATAGCGAGATGCAAAATAGCAATGGGCCCAATGAGTCACATTGGAAGACGCAATACTAATAATGAACCCACTCAGTATGGAGCACTTATTTACCGAATGTTAGTGTAAACTTAGTCTTTCATAATGCTATGGTATTGGCTAGGCATCTCACTATATCAGTGGAATTTGAGGCATTCGAAAAGATTCAACAGAAGTTGGTGAGATGTTGAATCGAATACCGTAATCCACCCAAGGCATCGACAGGTTGCGAAGATGAGCCGGTGCATCATGGCTAATGCAGCGGTGAATTAGTATATTATCTTTACATTCACCAAGGTTTTTGACCCCTTCTATTCATAGGTATGATTCCAGACGATTCCAGATGGAGATCAAGATTTGCTCATTTAGTGTGATAGTAAAAATCTAATAATAGGACGATAATATTGCGGCTTGAAAAAGTCACCTATTTTCGGAATCAACACAGTTATCCCTCTACAAGCCAATTCCACCGTATTGGCGCTGTTACCCGTATGTACTCAGTAAAAATACGAGCTAAATGCTCTTATATACACGGGAAGGACTTTCGCCAGAAATTGTTTATATTGGCAACTCCTGAGGCAGCATAGCTTTTCGATGACGATACTATTAGGTCGATTTCGGCAGAAGTCACAGGATGGCTCATTAAGAGAATGATTATATTAAGAAACTGAACCTCTAGAACTGTGCGACAACCTAGTGTCTTCAAGAACGACATCCTCTTCATAGATATTCCGCCAAAAAGTTTAGGTTTCATCGAATGTGGGTGACACAAGAGATGTTCGGGAATCTGACTGAAACAAGTGAGTGGGATTGGAGTAAAAAAAATTGTTTCTCCCTTATCCATCTCTTCTGGTTTATCATTCGATTCTTCGCCACAGAGAGCACTTGGAGGCTGTCTAGCTTTCTTGTGTGACAGCGTAAATGTATCAATTTTATAAATGTTGTTGTTTCCGGGATGGTAGTTTATTTTCCTGGAGTACGTCTATCACACGATATCGTTCATTCGAGCAAGATCTTCAGCCCGAATGGCTCGCTTGTGGTGAATATCAATGAGTCTAGTGTCGGCGGTAGCAACAAACGTAAGAAATCCAGATCGTAGGTCGTTAGTTGTTAAAGGTGGAGTGCATGGAAGAAAACAATATCTTCGCGGAGTAGTATGGACAGAATAGTTTCCAGTCTGAGAAACTTGTGGCTGTGCTTAAACACACAGGTATTCTACATGATTTCGTAGTTGCTGTAACTAAGCTCCGGGCAACAATCACACCAAAGTTTGTGGAGTCCTCTCATGTAGCCCCTACGTGCTGATGAAGCACCTTCATCACAACTGATAGTGTGAATTCGCCATCAACAAAAAAAAAAAAACAGCTAACTCGTGATCTCTACTTTCGTTAAAATGTTAAATGCTTATTTTTTCAAATTAAATCAAGTTTTCAATTAAAATTCATAATACATCAATAAAAGGCTGTGGTGGGAAAGTAAATTATTAAATATCTTGTGCAAATCTGTATTTTATAGTGATTTTCTGGTGTTTATATACTGGTTAATAAGGGCCAAGTTTGCTTCTCCTCACAAGTCACTACAAATCAGGTGACACACTGTATTCAGACATTGCTGTCAGCATCAAGTCAATTCCTATATTTAGTAATTAATATCAAGTTACCAATGGTTGAGAGGTGTTAGACAGACGGATGCCAATATTGTAAACGAGAGTTCAAGTCTTGGCTGGAGTTAATTTTTTAAATATATTTTATTTTTAAACTTCCATCCATTTTATTTATTTATAATAATTTTAAATTTTGTGAATTTTATTTTATTTTATTTATTTTTTAAAATTATATACTGAATAAATCTAGATAACTTTTTTAACTTTATTGTAATTTATCTGATTTTAGATCTTGACTTTTCAGATTAATTTCATTTAATTTCTTACTATAATTATGTCTAGTAAAATCGAAGCCCGCAGCCAGACATTAAAAAAGAATCCCGACAAGAAAAAAATATCTCAAACCATTTTTAATGATGATATACTCGAGAAAACTGCAAAAAAATGCGAATTAAAAGAAATTATTACGAAATTGTAGAATCAACTTGCTGCGGCCAATACAAAAAATTTAGACCTCACAAGTCAATTAGATCGTTGAAGGACGAAAATCTTTGTAAGGGCAAGCTCATTATAGATCTGCAAAACTTGATAAAAACTAAGCCATGTATGATCTCGGCAATGACACAAACAGAGGACTTGATTCGTATTTCTACTGAGAGTGCTCATAATAAATATACTGCTAAACATACGCCAGCACACAGTACTGATAACAGGAATATAATGGCTGCCCGAGCAATGCGGCTGAGAATTCCCAATACCGTTCACCCGACGTCAAAAACTCAACAAATCAGAGACGTATTCTCTGTCTCGGTGACGGTCATCTACGTAATTTTACGCAGTTCTTAAAAGAGAAATTCAACAATGAGGAAATCATTTCATTCGTCAAACCTGGTGCGCAGCTGCGAAGTGTAGTAGCTGAATTAGATCATCTAATCAAAAATTTCAACAAGAATGATTCTGTATTTATACTAGCAGGAACAAACAATTTTCCATACAATACTCTATATCTAGTAAAAAACTTTAGAAATATCATAAATCGTGCCAACATACCAATTTAATTCTGAGCTCAATTCCATATAGATATGACAATCCTGATAACAACCAAGCAATTGTTTATTTTATCGACCTGCTTTTTGAATGTATAAGTGATGTCCAGGACTGCTATTTGTTCGACATCAACTTATATTTTGAACAAAATTCCTATACAAGCCATGGACTGCATATTAAGACCTCATTCAAGAAAATTATTGCGTCAAAATTATCTGGTATCATCAAAACGAGTCCCTTCTTTAGTTACAATCTAAAAAATCGCGACTTTGACTCCCTGCAGTGCTTTTAGCAGTGAAGAAGAACCTTCTATTAAAGGCGAAAATTACCCTAATAAGTCTACAAAATTCCAAGAGTTATAAGATACAATTATAAGATACCATTTGTTGGGTTAGTTGAACTCTGGCTCTCTTCAGCATACCTAAATACTCTGCCTATCCAGAACTATAAGTTAGTCAGCAGTTACTGTAGAAGTGGAAAAGGCGGAGGAGTCGGCCTTTGGACTCGCGTTGATTTAGCCGTGGACCCTTTGAACTTTGAAGAATTGTGTATCAATAAAGACTTTGAAATCTGTGGCGCCAAGTGGAAAGGCTCGACTTTCGGCACAATCATCATTCTCATAGTTTACCGTTCCCCTAGTGGTGATTTTAACATATTTTGCGACTGCTTAACAAGAGTTCTTGATACTGTATGCCAATCTGATGTGTCAGTTGTACTAAGTGGTGATTTTAATGTAGACTAATGTCTAGACAATTAAATTATCTAATGGCATCTTATGGGATATCTGATCGAGTGTTTGAACCAACGCGTGATACGCGCACATCTTCAACTACCATAGACAATGTATTTACGAACTTATTAGTTAATAACAAATCCAATGTTTTCGATACTCATTTTTCGGATCATAGACGTGTTATTTTCTCGATAGATTGTGATAATTATAATCTTAAGCAAAAAATTAGTCACTCAAGGTGTTAATAAGTAAACATAAGCAAAAAAAAATAATAAACGTAAAGCCAAATTTAGTGATTATCTTGCTGCAGAGAGTTGGACTAGTATGTATAATGCTAACTGTCAATGATACATTTGATAAATTTATTAGTATACTCTCTGGATACATCAATAGCAGGTTTCCTTTAACGGAAATCAAAATAAAGTCTAACCCTACACCTTGGATGACTAACGAAATAAAAAATATAATGATGCGCTTAATGATCTTTATATTTTGACAAAAAATTCGAAGTTCTAAGACCAGTATTACAGGCCAGAAAAAAGGAACATAACAACTTGGTTAGTTACTCTATTTCTAATCATTACAGTAATATTATAGAGAATTCCTCAAACAAGAGTAAAGCCGCTGGAAAAATTATTAACAGTCGCAGAAATAAAAACAGCCCAAACTCAAATGGTGTTCATAAACTTAAAATCGGCAACAGTGTCATTAATAACTCTTTAGAAATATCAAATATATTCAATAATTATTTTATTAACGTACCTCATTATATAATTAGCCAAATTCCAGAATTTAAATATAGAGATGAAATAATCACTCCTAACCTAACCTAACCTAACCTTAACAGTTGGCTATTATACCCTATGACAATGATGAAATACTGAACATTATTAGCAATTTAAAAAATTCTAGCTCATCTGGCATTGATGTATTCCAACCACTTTAATTAAAGAATTTGAAATGGATCTCCTAAACCCTATTACATATATTATCAACGAATCACTTTCTAATCGTGCTTTTCCCGAGATGTTAAAAACTGCAATTATATGCCCTGTTTTCAAAAAAGGAAGCCCTCTACTCATTGAAAATTATAGGCCTATAGCATTACTATCAGTATTGTCCAAAATATTAGAATATGCTATGTTTCGCAGAATGTTGGCATTTCTAAACAATTTTAACCTCTTAGTTTAATCGCAACATGGGTTTGTTAAAAACAAGAGCACTATTACTGCTATCAGTAGCTTCTATGAAAAAATTATATCACTCCTCGAGCTAAAACAAAATCCTCTGACTATTTTCTGTGATCTTAGTCGTGCTTTTGACTGTGTTAGTCACAGTATACTTCTAAAGAAACTCGAACTTTATGGCCTGCGTGGCATTGTTTTAGACTGGTTCAGATCCTATCTACAAGGTCGCTCTCAATGTGTAATTATAAAAAATAGTGGGTATGATTAAATTTCTGAAGCTACATCCTCTATTCAATCAGTTAGTATTGGTGTACCGCAGGGTTCTATACTTGGCCCTGTGCTCTTCATTATTTTTATTAATGACCTTGTCAGAATCATCAATAATGCTGTGACTATAATGTATGCCGATGATACCTCGATAATTACTAGTGGCCAAAACTTAGAACAAGTATTAGAAGATGCACAAAATATACTCATTGCATTGTTTGAATGGTTCTGCGCTAACAAATTATTTCTTAATTTCAATAAAACTGTTTTCTTGGTGTTTTATGCTGGTAGAATTTTCCATGCGGATTTAAATCATTTGGCTTTGGACAGTACCATAATCAATAGTGTTAATATTACCAAGTTTTTAGGCCTAAATATCCAGTCCACACTTAAATGGGATACTCACTGCCAAATTCTCTGTGACAAACTCAGTGTTATCTGCTATCAAGTACGATGTCTGAAACCAATTATGCGTATTAATGTCCTAAAAAACTTTTATTACGCTGAAGTGCAATATAGACTCTCCTATGGCTTAATTTTCTGGGGTTGCTCTCCACCAAGTAAACAAGTTTTTCTAATTCAAAAGCGCATCATTAGAGTTTTGTTTGGTGCTATGTTTAGGGAATCATGTAAACCTATATTTAGGAAGCATGAAATTTTACCTCTCCCATGTTTATATATTTATGAGATGGCAATACATGCTCGTAAAAATTTAAATCATTATAAGGAACGAGGTAAAGTGCACCAATTTAATACTAGGCACAAATACAATTTAGTAATGCCCCCTCACAGATTAACTATTACAGATAACAGCCCTCTTTGTATGGCTATAAGAATCTATAATAAAATACCACTAACTATAAAAAACAACTCTTCCTTAAAAATATTTAAGAGTCAATTGAAACTATATCTCACAAATAATTGTTTTTATAGCATATCTCAATTTCTTGGATATAATTAATTGTACCGTACTAACCTGTATTTATGCCTAGTTATTAGCTAATTTTATTTTATTTCATGTATGTTGATTTTGTTCTTATTTAATTGATTAATAATTGTATACTGACGCATTTGTGCAGAATCTGTATAAATTAAATAAATACAATACAATACAATACAATACAATTGGTAACAATCGTTACCTTGTAATATGTAACGATTGCAACTGTAAAGTGATGACGTATATAACAGATTATAAATCGATGTTTATTATTGATATATATGAATTTGTTTGTTTTAATTGATATTTTTACATAGTGCTATAAAGCGCTGACATCAGAAATAAGATTACCCATAATTTTAACCAGTTTTGTTGTTCGATACATAAAATTTTCAATCAAATGGCTAATATGTCAAGTGAAAATGATATACCAAAACCAAATTTTTTGTTGCAAAAAGAAAATAAGTTTTGTGATATTGAAATTCTAAATTTGGCTTACAGAATTTTTAAAATGGAAGACCTAAGTGCTATATTACAATTAAATTGTTAAAAAAAAAACAAAATCGTTGCGCACGCATATCATGGTGCGTTACAAAGTTTTCAAATGAATTTGGGTAAAGTACGTTAAAACTAATAGTAAGGGCTGGAAACTTTTACAATGATGCTAAAAAATTTCCAATAACATTGCAAAGGTTAAAAAGAGAATAAGCTAAAGATGGTATGAAAATTAGAAACCAGATAACAAAAGAATTATGAAAGCGATTAAGGTGCAGTTAACCTGGAATGGCAAATGCAAACGATTTATAGTAGAAATCCAAATATTGACAGAATGGACGAGCTATTGACAATCAAATAGTACTAAGGTAACTAGTTAGTCTGAGGACTAACATGGTAAGAGACAGTTTATTGATCTGCCATATCATTATATAGCACGTGTTGGCCGTGAGTTATTTGACTGTGGATGATCAGGAACCTCAAAGAGTTCGGAGGAACTCTGGATTATAAAGGACCTCAAGGGGTTCGGAGGAACTCTGGATTGCCCGGGACCTCAAGGAGCTATGTTGATTTTGTTTAATTCTGCATGGTCAGGGAATTCAAGGAGCTGTGTTTGTTTTGTTTCACTCTGGATGGGCAGGGACCTCAAGGGTTCGGGTGAAACTAACATTTTATTGTAGTGTAGTTTGAATAAAAGTTATTTACTGTCGTATCTTTTGCAAAACAAATGCAAAACATTTTTGGCACGGTTATCCTCTGACCCTCATTGTCTCAAATAAGTTTTATTTGGACAATATTTTTATAACTCTTTTTATTGAGGAAATTATCGAGGTGAACATAAGTGTTGCCTGATCCTGTATATGTATATACTACCATCAGAAGGAGGAAAGTGATACATACAATGCTACCGATTTAAACTAAATGTACAATTATTAACTAAATATAACTAGGTGTGACTTCTATTAAAATCAACAGAGATCAGCCTAACGGAAGAGTTCTGCTGCTTAGATAGTTTAGTTAGCGAGTGGAGGAACATGCGTTAACATAAGTGGTAGAACACACAAAGAAAATCTTGGTTTCAGCTCCCTCAATAACTTTTAGCGTTCAACTATCTATCTTAACAGTATCTAGGAAGACAAATATAAATGTTTAACACGAATGTTAAATTTGTTCTGCAATGTCCTTGTTACTTGAGGGGTTTAGAATAACTTGCTGATCAATTACAAATTTTTGCGAATAAATGTATAACTATAGTTGATATTTAATGATATATGTATAAATGAACAACTATAGTATAGATATTTACTGATCAAACACTTTAGATATTAAAAATCTGTGGTAGCTCTCAGAGCAAACAGAAATAATGCAGGAAATTAAGAGGAGTAATTGGAAATATAGTTCATTTCAATATAGTGGGTGGCACTACGAACCAAAAACGATTTACATACTGCAAATACAGTGGTAAATTTGAATTAAAAATATATTCACTATATACAATCATTGTAAAATGGAGCCTTGATCTCAGTCATTTAACTGTGCCGCCTTGCAAGCATCATTGCATAAAACTTACTAAGCATAAAATTTCTACGGAACTACGGAACAAAAACCATATTTTTTCATTGCTTTGTTTTTGTGTTGAGCTTGCTTTCGTTTCTATGTTTTTTGAGTATTTTTACATATACAATGATGTTATTTAATTTACGTTATTGTTACTGATTTATTTTTGGTAAGTTGCAGATAAACATTTTAAATATACACATTTTATAGTCATAAGTTTTTGATTTGAAATTTTTATTATTAATACTAATTTTGGTTCTATGAGCCATAATATGAAAATTACATTATTTTTGTAGAACCTGACCTTATTATTATTATTATTTTTTTTACTCTTCAGTAGTTCATTTTTTATAATACCAGCACGGTTTACTTCGTGTCCCCATTCATACATATTATATTAATATAATATGTTCCATTTTGTAATACGTAACTAAGAGGGAAACTTAATTTATTATGTTTTTTATTAATAATATAATCTTAAAGTGGTAATTCTGAAATGGCACCTTTCAAAATATTTAACATAATTAATATTAATTGATATTATAATTGATATTAATGACATCTAACCAAAAATTGAAAAACCAGATTTACAAGTTTACACCAGATCTAGTAACATATTACAAAATGAAATTTATAATACTATACTCTGTGTCACGCAAGAATAGTATGTATAAGAAGATAGGAACTGTTTGTCCTTGCTTCTGGTTGGTTTACTTTTTAGTTACTTTTACAATGTAAAACAAATGTTTTTAGTCCATGTTAACAGTTATTCAGTGACGTGCATTTGAATAAATTAATATTATATCATTGTTATCGTGAATATTGTACATCGAAATATATATTATTTATCAGGTATTATATTTTGTTATTATTTACATATTAAGACTTCTATTTATATTCTTGGCATAGATATTATGGAAAATTTAAGTAATTTGTTTTTATGCAGTTATATATTTTAGGTTATCTGGCATATAAATATTTTGATATATAAGTACTTTTTTCTGAGTAAATTAATATAATATGGCAAAACAAGACTTGAAGCAGGCCCTGCTGGTATTATAAAGAATACTCAAGGGAAATATGTCACAAGTGGGCAACGATGTATGGCTTACAATCTATTTTTACGACGAAGTCAAGAAGGGATAAGCAAAACTTAAGTTATTAAATTGCCATCAAAAGAGGTTGGTCTATCGGAGCAGTTGTTATGCCAAATAATTAAAGAAATGAAGTATAAAGGGTCCGCCTACGCAAAAAAATGCTCTAATAAATATTTATGTAAGAAAGTTTAGCTCTGAAGATATGTTGTTTGTGTTATTGTTTTATTTAAACCCTTTTAACCAAATCTCCCTTTTTATTTATAATACATGATTTTTAAAGATGAATATTTTTTTAACGTAATTGTATTATTTATATTGTTTATTTCAATACATTATCAACTAATTCCTTTTATATTATCTATATATCATTGTGCTCTCTCTATGCGCACCATAAAGTATATTTCACACATATTTCACGAAATATTTGCCAAACAGCAAGTAACGCCAGTAAAAATTCTTATGGAGTTTTTTTTGTGCAGTGGCTCATGAGGAACATGAACATGTACATTGTGAACATTGAGCATTTCTTTATTTTTTCAAAATGGCAACACTGTTGTGACAATTTTGACGGTTGTTTCCATACAGATCACATAACCGATAATTTTGCAATAAGTTATTGTCAATGTTAGTCGTTTTGCCGGTTACTTTCACTGATTTACACGTGTTTGTGTGGATTTGTGAGAAATAATACATTTTGGTTGGTTTTTCGTGTTTTATGGCATCATGGATATTACGCCAAGGAAAAGAGAAAAAATAATTACACTTAGTGAACACATATCCATGATCCAAAGAGACATTGCTAATGAGTGTTCCGTGAGCTTGGAAGCTGTAAATAAGATAATGAAACAAAAAAAGGAGACTGGATTGGTAGAAGTTCAACAAAAAGAGAAATGTGGAAGAAAAAGGAAGACAATTCCCCGAGATGAATTTTTGAGAAATAGAAAATTGAACCCTAAAACGACAAGCTATGATCTTTTGCAAGATTTAGAAAAGGCAGGAGTGAAAATTCACGACTCTACAATTCATAGACGCCTTTTAGAGGAAGGAAGAAAAGCAGTAAGACCTAAAAAAAAATAACTTCTGACGGAGTCTATGATCAAAAAAAGGCTGGATTGGGCCAAAAAATATGCTCATTAGCCAGAAGAACTCTGGATAAATGTCTTGTTCTCTGATGAGACACACTTTCTAGTGCAGGGGTACCGATCGAAGTTCGTGCGGAAAAGTGCGGACGAAAAGTTGACCATCCAGTGAAAAAGATGTTTTGGGTCATATATGGGAACAGGAAAACTTATACCCATCGAAGGCATGATGAACAGTGAAAAATATAAAGCGATGTTAGAAACATGTCTGTCCAGAGAACTGGAAAGAGTTCATGCAGTGGACGAACCAGTCTTCCAGCAAGATTAAGAACCATGTCATGTTTCCAAGAAGATGATGAAATATTTCAAGGACAAAAAGGTATCATTTCTAGATTGGCCTGGAAACTCACCAGATCTTAATCCCATTGAGAACTTGTGGTCTATACGCAAGGCCAGATTGCTAAAAATGGATTATACAACAAATATTAAGATGATTGAAGCTGTCATTCAGGTAGGGTTCCGAGATGACAAAATCAGAGATAATGGCAATAAATTAATTGAGTCTCTGCCAAAACGAGTTGAAGCCGTAATACAAGCCAGAGGGCGACATATCCTCTATTGAATAACACTAAAAGATATATAAACTAGTACTGTACATATTTTTTCTTTCAATAAATGATATTTAACATAAATCTGCCTGTGTTCACATTAATTCGCACAATGCTGTACATGTTCGTGGTTTGGGCTGTCTGTTGAAAATTGTAGGCTTACATTGTAAAGTGTAAAACAACATTACAAAAGGAAAAACTTATTTGTTTTTCCCAAGAAAAAATATACAAATATAAATTTATTTATGAAGTAATTTGAAACATGCCAAGCACAACTATGGGGATCCTGGAAGAATATTGCAAAATATGGAAACTATTTTAACATGATTTCTCGATAAGTGGTGACCCTTTTCTCGCTATAGTTTTGCAGAACATTGTGACCATTTACGACATACTTTTTCACCATTAAGATCAGTTCTTTATAGTAACAGGTGACTGGAAGTTATTTAGATTAGTTTTCATGGATTTGAAACTGAAGACACTACCTTTTCATCTTTATAATTTCTGATTTGAATGTAATTCTGAAGCTATTTTTTCGCAAAATGTTAACAAGTTAAATGTTTTACCTCGAGTTATCAGTAACTTAAGTTAAAATAATAGAGTATGTTTTTGTGCATTGTTTTGATTCGAGGTATAACTAGAATAAAGAAGAAAAAGTTGAAACACTCGTATTTTAGCATCCGGCCATTAGTATTATATTTATAATGTCTCGTATATCAGTGTTTCTCAACCTTTTCTGGCATGGGACCCCCCGAAATTATATCAATATTGTCTGCGGCCCCCCTATATATATATATATATATATGGTGTATCAAGATAGAAGGAACACGATTTTTCTCGAAAAGACAACGTGTGAGCAAGTTGGGAAAATTTTTGAACTAAAATTTATACAAAACATTAAATGGTAGTATTGAAATTTTCCGAAGTACAGGATATTAAGGACAGTTTCGAATTGTTATATGGGAACGTATGTCATATTGAGTATTTTTGGATAGAGCTTTTCAAAAGAAACAACTTTTACTCAAACATTTTTTCAGTATCTTTTCGGTTGACAAAAAACTATAATATATATGACGATTATATTCCCTACAACGACTTGAAAGTAAAGTATTTTTATTTACAAGTGTTGAAAGTGCCTTATATTTTGATTTAAACACACTCGCATCCTTGATCTTGAGTTATCTGTAGCTCGGAGAGCAATAAAAAAATATAATAAAAAATATTGCACTTTTAAGTAGTATCTACTTCAAAGTACAACTTGAATTTTGATTGCTTTTGATCAGTTTGTTTAGCAAAAGCCCATTATACTCATTATAAAGTTAGCTAGTGACAATTTTAGAAAATTAATACTCCATTTAGTTCCGCTTAAACGTTTGAAATAGCCTGTAGCTTAAATTAGTATTCAAAATATGTAATTATATAGAATAATAAATAAAGTATTTATTTTATTTATGTTATGAAAGGTATATTTTTCTGAATATAAATATAGGACTCGTATTTATAAATATGAATAAAATTTATATCTTGCAAGATTGAGCGCATTGCTATTATATTTTCATGTTTTGATCTTGTATGACTTCGCGGCACCCCGACGAAGCATTCACGCCCCCCCCCCCCCGGTTGATAAACGCTTTCGTATATGACTGACGTGGCTTACTATGTAAATTTTATACTAAAATTAGCCCATTGCCCCTCATATATAAATGACAACAAAAATATATCAAAATACGATTTAGTCAAAAATAAAAATAAACTCAATAAATAATGTCTAAATAAGAAATCAAATTATAACAAAATAAACAGTCGATTTGACATTTTGTACTGAATATACCGTGCGTGCCACGTGTTAAAAACTTTTTTTTTATTGTCGGAGGGGGGGGGGCAAGAAAAAAATACAACCAATTTAAAACCATACACATGAAACGAAAATTCAGAACTTAATCGACCGAGACCATGGTACATGTCAGCAGGTACTTAGCTGTCGCTAAGCATTTGATAGCTAAATAAAATATTTACAAATTAAACTCAAACAAATTTGGGGGTATAAAAAAAAATCTCTAGTACGTGATGAAAAATGTTAAATAAAAATAAAATATTAAATAAAGCTAAAGAAAGGATAGGAAAATAAATAACGATGAAATTAAAATAAATTTTCTCAACAGATATTGGGATGGGGTATTCATTAATTGTTGTATTAAAAAATAAATAAAAATTGAAAATTCCCGCGAATATTGAAAGGGGACCTATAAATATTTTGCTTGCTTAATAAATAAACTCTTATCTGCTATCTGCTCTGGGGGGTTGAGGAGGAGACAATGCATACACTAGATTTAGTAAATAATAAATAAACAACCCTGGAAAATTGTAAGCATCAGTAACTCACAATTTGTTATGACAACCCGCTAGCGAAAAAATAAGAAGGGGGTACTCTGCACTATCGAGATAAGGGTACTCGTATCTAAACTGAAAATATCATAAGTGTGAAATGGGGGGGGGTTATATACAATACTGATAACCGAATAAATGAAGCAAGTATCTACTAGTGTAATGGGGGGGGGGGAATGCATAAACGTTGAAGTTGCAGTAAAAAATTAATAGAAATTGAAAATATCTGGGATACGGGGGGAGTTGTAAATATTTCTTAATACTAAACAAATTAATTATTTATGTGTTCGATTGAATGTAGAGCCATATATACACGTTGTAATTGCAGTAAAAAATAAATATAAATTAAAAATATCATAAATATTTCTATTTGATTTATAAATAAAACATTTATCCTCCATATTAAGAGGGAGGAGTCATTGTACACAGTTGTAGTTGCAATAAAAAATAAAAATATAAACAAAGATATAAATATTCCAGTAAAATGAATAAATTTAATTAAAAATTCAACATTTATCTACTTAACTGATTGGGGATTCCATGTGAACAGGTTGTAACTGCAGTAAAATAAAAATAAATATTAAAATATTGTGAGTAAGGAGGGGATCTAAAAATAATTAAGTTTAATTAATAAATTACACAATAATCTGCTCGACTGACTGAGGTTCGTCTATACGTTTATAATTGCAGTAATAAACAAATAAATAAAATTAAAATATCATAGAAAAGGAGGGTTTATAAATGTTTCTGATTATGTAACTAAATATTTATCTGCTTAACTAATGGGGGTTCTATGCATACACGATATATTTGTTATAAAAAATAAATAATAATTGAAAATATCATAATAAAGGGAAATCATTAATAATAAATAATATATAATTAATAAATTAAACATTAATTTTACCCGTCTGATATGGCAGGTGCAATGGATTCTCGCTGTACTTGAAATAAAAAATAAATAATAATATAAGGTGGAAGAATTTATATTTATATTTAAATAAATAATTAAAATCTATTTTTTCTTGAATAATAGACAAATGTTTGAAAAAAAGTAAAAAACAAATAAATATTACAATATTTGTTGATAAATAACTAAAATTAATATTAAAATAAATTATAAATTAATTTAAATATAAATAGTTGCAAAGTGCATTTACCGACGGTAGGCCTAAAAGTGCATAGATGCAACTCAAATTTAGGACAATATTTGATAAAATTTACTAGTGATATTTCGAATTAAGACTATGGTACTCCTTATAATGCAGAATGGAACAAAAAAGTCATTGTTTTGTGTAAATCAGAGGTAAAATAGTAAAATTAAATAAACAAATGTAAAATTTGGTAAATAAAATATTAAATTGAGTTATTTAAGCACTGTTATTATTAAAAATTAGGTTATTTATAATAAATATCTTTATCAAGTCGAAACTTTTTGATTTTTCAAACGTCCCGCTCGTTTTTAACTTTGATTTGTTTTTTGGTGATTTGCGCAGTTATACCATTTGACACTGAATGTTGTATTGTTGTTAAAATCACTTTTGTTAATTAAACTAGGTTTAATATTGTTATTTTTGTTTTGTTTTCTAGCACTGATTGTAAACGCACGAGTTTAGTAGCGAGAAACTGGCCTGACTGAGAAACATTTTAGTCTTAATTTCATCGCGTTTGCGCAATACGGGGGTGGAAGGCACAGCGTGGAGCAGTGTTTGTGGTGAATGAAGACATAATTGGAGGGTTCATAACTATTTGATATATATTTGAAATAGTTTAAAATTAAAATATTAATCAATTTGGCGTTTTTAAAAGGTTACTCTACAACTGTCGTTATTTTTTTTACTTTTTAGCAGTCTATGATGTTAATTTATAGATTTTGATTTAATTGTCTGTCCTCCATCGCTTCTTTTTCGATTATTTGTTGTATACATGATCCAGTGAAAATTTAAAAAATCCTTTATCTGTTTAGCTTGAATTTTCCAGTATTTATTGATAGGGTAGGGTTACCATACGTCCCTATTTGACCGGGATTGTCCTGGTATGAAGGTATGGTCCCGGCGTCCCGGCCAGTTTGTCATTTTGTCCCAGATATTTCGAAAAAATTAAAAAGTGCAAAATATACACGCAGTACAAAAAGTGCAGCCTTGGAAAATGGCGATTAGACAACTATTGTCTATTCCAAACGTTTAGGCGGAACTAGATTTTGAAATATAGTAATTTTTATCTATTAATTCGGACTTTTAGTCATTTTGTTTAAGCTTTGTAAATCATACTCACATTGCAAATTCTAGCTTAAATTGATTGTCTTTATAAAATGTTCTTTTCATTGCATGTGAAGTTATTGTCATTCTTAATAAAAAATTTCCCATTTATTTAATTTTTGACATAAGTCATTCTTTTCCATGGTTTCACTGATGGAATTTTAAATTTTCACATCCAAACCTGAATCATGAAATAACCCAAGCAAGGTTCCTTCTCGTGCCAACCTAAAAGAATTCATTTAGATCCGCCAAAAAATTTGGAATAGCCTAAAAATAAAAATAACATGGAATTTTCAAAGAAATTTCACGTTTGTGATAAATATTAATAATTTTTTAATAATAAGTTATGTTCAATTAAGAGTAATTAAAAATTATTACTACTTAAATTTAGATTTTTGTTAACCACTCCGCTATTTATCCTTTTTAATCATAAGTACTAGCATAGAAGGCGTTACTTTCTGTTTTTAGCAAAATCTCAAAATTAGCCGGTTTGAGAAAAAAATATTATGGTAAGTCTATATATAGAGGATACCGGAGATAGTTGTCACACTATTTACATTTCACGTCTTATTTAAGTAAATTTTGCTCCACTTAAAAGTTTGGAGTTTTTGGTATGATATGGCAAAATTTCACTGCAGCTGTGACAAATTACTCCGACCATGGTGTTTGTTGTCACACACCTTGGGTTTTTTTTTTATTTATTTAAATTGATGTTGCACAACATAGCTGCACCAGATAAATGCCACCCCAATAAAAGCACAACAATACAAAATACAAAAAAAAATCATATGGTTAAACAAATTTGAACGTATCAAGTTGCATTTAAATCAATTTAGCTGAACACTATAGTTTTATATACATACAAATGTGATGTATGTATAGATTAAAAAAATAGGTTTATTTTGAATAAAGTTAATTATGTCGAAGGCTAGTTATGTTATTTTTTCTAGTCTTTTTAAATGAATTTAAAGAACCAAAAAATATATCCACGTTTGTGGTATACAGGGTAGGGTAATTGTTCTTGATATTCTGGGTATTGGTGAGTTGCTGTTTGACAGGGTATATTATTCCTAACGTTTAGGCGGAACTAAATGGAAATTTCGTTTTTTTAGGTTGTCACGAGAAGACGTACCTTGCTTGGGTTATTTCATTTTTCAGGTTGTTATATGAAAATATAATTCCAATTTTAATAATTTTTTACATATATTGAAAAAAAAAAATGGGAAATTTTTATTAAGAATGATAAAAAATTAAAATTCAATGAAAAGGACATTTTATAATGACAATCAATTTAATCTAGAATTTGCAATGTGAGTATGATTTACAAACCTTAAACAAAATGACCAAAAGTTCGAATTAATAGATAAAAATTACTAGATTTCCAAATCTAGTTCCGCCTATACTTAGTACTTAGTACTGGAATATAGAGCATGCTAAGATTTCGGGATAAAAAAACGGGATAATTAATTGACCATCTATAATATTATCAATTGTTTTAAAAAAGAATATTAAATCGTTTGCAAACCTTCGTTTTTTAGAGTGATTTTGAGAAAAACAACTAGGGCTTGGATTATTATTACACATGTGTTTGAAGTGAACACTGTTTTTTTCATTTTTTATTGAGTTCAAGTTAATATTTTTAACTATGTTTTGGCTTAAAAACGTGAACTCACTGTGGCAGAAAGGAGTCAAATTGTATTGCTCCATTCACAAGGACAGTCGCAGGAGAAAATTAAAAAAAAAAAAATGGAGTGTTCAAGAAAAGCCGTGCAAATTACCATCGAAAGGTTCCAAGAGACTAATACTTATGAAAACAGACCAAAAACTGAAAGAAAACGTGCAACCAGTGCTCTTTGTAAACGCTCAATATCGTCAAAAGAGCTGGCTGGTGACCTGTGAGAGCATAGAGAAGTTAAAGTTTCTTTTAGAACAATTAGAAGACGTCTAGTGGAATCTAATTTGCATGGAAGAAGAGCTCACCGAAAACAACTGTTGACAGAGTGACACAAAAAACTTCACCTTGAGTGGGCCAAAAGACATTTAAATTGGACACCTGATGAATGAGCGAAAATCATTTGATCTGATGAGTCCAAGATAGAAGTAAGCATTGAAATGGTTTAATGTACTTACGAATTTAACAGAAAAATAAATATCTAAGCAATTATTGCACTAACAATATAAAATTGAATTTACTATAAATTAACGAAATTAAGGTGTGTTTATTTTTTTCGTGAATCAGCTTTTTGGATAACCTGGAGCCATCTTTGTAAGACAGCATCATCCCTACGGTCAAATTTGGTGATGGTAGCATCATGATCTGGGGTTGCATGTCCGTCAGTGGCTTAAGCGAAATCTTTTTGTGCGACGGCGCATTATTCTTCTCGTTATATTACCATGCTTAATGAAGTTTTGGAGGGTAACCGACGAGTTCATCGAAAATCAATTCATCGAATGATCAATTCATCGAATCGTCAATTCATCGAAAAAAAAATATTTTGTAAATATTTGAGAGGAATGCCGAGGGGATCGGAAAGTCAAAAAAGCAGTGGTCAATAAAAGTAGACAGACTAACAAATAATTGCATAAAATTTTTTATATGGTTTAAAAAATGGTAAATAAAGTGACATAGTGTTTGAATATAAATAAAGAAATATAATAAAAAAACTTATATAATAAAACATATAAATTTTTTTTTTTGAGGTTTAATAAGAGAGGTAATGGGCAATTGCACGCAAATAATTTTTATAAATTCATACACAATGATACGCATTTTAATTGGGCTAATATGGGGGAAAATAAAGTACTATGCATCTAAAATCAAGGTAATTAGGTTAGGTTTAGTTAGTAAGAGTCTAAAACCGAGCGGAGCGAGTTACCCATCTTCTAGTTTAAGGACAAAGCACTATTTTAGGTTAGTAAGAGTTTTGTTAGAAGAAGCCGAGCGAAGCGAGCTACCCATCTTCTAGTTTAATGTCAAAACACTATCCTAGGTTAGGTTAGGTTAGTAAGGGTTTGGTTAGAAGAAGCCGAGCGAAGCGAGCTACCCATCTTCTAGTTTAATGTCAAAACACTATCTTAGGTTAGGTTTGGTTAGTAAGGGTTTGGTTAGAAGAAGCTGAGAAGAGCGAGCTACTCATCTTCTAGTTAAATGACAAAACTTTTCACCTTTTACTAACCACTGCTTTTTTTGCTTTCCGATCCCCTCGGCATTCTTCTCAAATATTTACAAAATATTTTTTTTCGATGAATTGATCATTCGATGAATTGATCATTCGATGAATTGATTTTCGATGAATTGATTTTCGATGAATTGATTTTCGTTGAATAGATTTTCGATGAATTGATTTTCGATGAACTTACCGTGAATCGTTTTGGAGCCGTCAATTTTAAATTATTTGATGAAGACAATGAAGAATAGGTTTTTCAACAAAATAATGCCATCTGTCACAAAGCCAAAGTAACAAATGAATGGTTTTCCAAAAACAATGTGGCACTCTTTGCATGTCCCCCCAAGGCACCAGATTTATCGCAAATTAAAAATTTATGGTCGATTCTGATAATTAAGTCACAAGGAGATACTACAAAATATTAATAATTTTGATTAAAGTTGTGATTAAAAGCTGTATGTATTTTTTTATTTACCATTTTTTCTGTAATAATCCTTAAATACAATAAAACGTAGGGTGCTCCATACATTTGTCCAAGGCTGTATATAGGTAATATATATATATATATATATATATATATAAATTTTATACTATATAATTTAATAGATAAATCAGTATGTCAGATGCTTAAGTTAGATGCGCATGAAGTAAGGTGAGAAAATTTTACTTACCACTACAAAAATCACATAAAACAGAATAAAATCTGTTACATTGTTTGTACAAAACCAGAACTACATAGAATGGTAGGGGATACAGTTGATGAGACAAAAAATTCGTAGAGCCTTTTAGTATCCGAATTATGAAACTTGTGACAACTAACCCGTGTGATAACTATCCCCGGTCTCTCCCCTATACAGAATTTAAGCCATTCAAAACAAGTTTATGAAAATAAAATTTTCAGATTTTTCTATGAACCTAGTTCAGTTAGGAAAAGGGCGTAAAGTAATTGACTTGACATTTTTATATATAATTGTAAATAATGGCTTATTTGATTGTCATGATCTCATTCAAAAGGTCTCCTTACGAGTACTCTCCTACGCATTAAGGAATTTTGAGTTCATCTCAGGTTTTTCAAGTTTTACAAATTACTGTCTTAACTCAATTACTAATAGGTTACTGTGCCACTTACTTTTTGTGCAACAAAAGTCAAACCTCTTATTTCTAAATATTATAAAACGGAGCTATGAGCATTATTTTATAGTTAATAGAAGGGGGGAATAAATATTAAACAGATTTTAAAAGCTCCAAACTGGCTAGATGTTGAACAATATACATTTTCTTTTACCAAGGAGGTTTTTTATATGTTTCCTCTAAGCTTATTAATTATTTTTGTATTTAAATATAAATAACTATGTTGATGTTTTAAATAGAAATGTATAGAAGTAGTATCAGTTTTTGTATGTGGAACTTTAGTCTTTATTTTGTGTAAACTGTAACATAATTTATCAATAAATTTTATTATTATATTATATATTTTCTGACGATCATATTTATATTTAAAATAAAGAACGATTTAGTGCCACATTACTTAAGTTGCAATATTAAATTTGTTAAAAGATAAGATACAACTTAAAATCGAGAACGAAAAAGAAATAGAGTACAAACTAGTTTATTTTTAAAGGCCTACATTTATTTAAGTTAGATGATAAAATAAAACAAGAGGGAAATTTAATAAATTTGAGAAAGGATGAATAAATTTTTTGAAGGAACATATGTCGTACAATTTTTAATATATTGTATGTATTTTATGTATGTTTAATTTTGAACTAACTTTTGTCTTTTAACTTTAGTTGAATAAATATGTTACTATTATTAGGTTTTCGTCACTACTAAATAATTGAGGAGCTAACAATCAAAACTTAATTTGTCAAACTAAACTTTTGTCTTTTAACTTTTAGTTAAATAAATATGTTACAATTATTAGGTTTTCGTCACTACTAAATAATTGAGGAGCTAACAATCAAAACTTGATTTGTCACAGAAAATTAAAAATTGAGATATTGGTATCAGTGTCTTTCTTTTTGTTTAATGTATAATATAAAAAAAAAATTAAAAAACATTTGAAAAAAAAATGAAAAAAATGAATATTTCCGTTTATTTATTTTTTAAATTTTTGATTAACTTATAAAATTGTACAAAGAATTGATCTATGATCTTCTATGGTCTATTCCAAACGATTAGGCGAAACTAGACTTTCAAATCTAGTAATTTTTACAGATTGAATGAAGCTTTTGATCATTTTGTTCAGAAAAAGTCAACTTCAATAGATAAAAAAATAGCTTATGACAACTTGCAAAAATGAAAGTTTTCAGTTAGTTCCACCTAATCGTTTGGAATAGCCTGTATCTATAGAAGTTCCTCAATAAGAGATTTTATGTGATTATTTGGAAAATTTAAGTTGCGATTTACATATTTAAAAAATTATGTATAACTAATAATATTTTTAAAAAAATAAACAAAATAATTCATATCTATTTTTGTTAATTTTTTTTTAATTCATTCAAATCAAATTTTATCCTTGTTTTGTCCATTTAATTTATCAGCATCATATAAATTTAATGCCATGTTTGAATTCAATGTTTGAGACTTAAAAAATACAGTGTGTATAATAAGACGTCCTTGTTGATTTTTGGCGAACTATAAGAGAGAAAATGAAAAACTAAAAATAATTTGAAA
Organism: Liopterus haemorrhoidalis; assembly: GCA_963971575.1. Classification (NCBI taxonomy): domain Eukaryota; kingdom Metazoa; phylum Arthropoda; class Insecta; order Coleoptera; family Dytiscidae; genus Liopterus; species Liopterus haemorrhoidalis. Next base: position 54,282,081 of record OZ020611.1, read on the forward strand.
ATTTACTGTAAATATTATTACGCTACTACCTAATAATTGGTCCAATCTCCATTATTATCAATTATTGCATGGCATCTTTTCGGTACACTTTCTACCAGCTTTTCGGCATACGACCTTGCAGTGATCTCCATATCTGCCGTATTTGACGAGTTAGCTGTTCCAAATTTTGAACGATTTTTGTTCGAAGCTTTTATATCAGGCAATTAAAAATTGCCTGATATTTACGTAAAGATAATATAGGATTATTTTTAAAAACGTTAAAAATCACTTTATCTTGTTTTTTAGTGGTCACTTTTTTTAATCCACGATTAGGTAAATCGTCAACATTTTTATTAATTTTATAACTTTTCACCCTTAACTTTACAAAGTCTACCGACTTTTGCATATATTTTTCTGCACTTGAAAAGGACATTTTTGGCCTTTTTGGGTGGGTACGTAAAAATACCGCTTCAAAACGTTTTGCATAAATAACACTCATTATTACACAACCGAACTACTGAAAGACAAAGCACTAACTAAACAATTTTTATTATAGGACGTATTAAGTTAGGTTATTCTTCACATGTTTGAACCTGTTTCTTATTATACAGACTGTAAGTAAGTCGAAAAATTAGATTCCCAACTTATTCCAAACAGGATTATATTGTTTTTTACAATTATCTCAAAACTGCATTACTGTGTAAATCATATTTTGCATGTTACCTTCTCAATTATTTTACCTCTCCTTGAGCACGTCACTTACAATTTAAAAAATTGGTATCTAATTTAATTTAATTATTATTATTAGTGGCGTAGCAAGGGGAGGGGGGGGCGACGGGCCTGGCCCCCCCAGGACCAGCAGATTACTCGGCGCACTCCGGATAGTTGAAGATAGAATTTGTTAAACACAACCAGAGGCGCAGCCAAAGGGGGGGGGGCGACGGGCCTGGGCCCCGTTTTTTTATAAATAGAAAGTGGGAAGAGAGTATATTTTACATTTTTAAATATATTTTTCCCCTAAATAAGCTCAAGTGATTTTGATTACCGCTTCAGGGACCATAAAAAATAAGGTTCAGGGCCGTATGCGGCCCGCGTGCCCTCGAAATTTTATTCGGCCCTCCCCAAGGCAAAATTCTGGCTGCGCTACTGATTATTACTAACTTACTGTATGAATTTATTTGCCTGATGTATAACCTTAAAGTTCTTTGTTGCTGGTGCCATTCTTGTTCTTACGGTTATGTTCTTTTATAATAGCCATATTGGATAAAATTAAAATATGTGAAAGTGGCCTATGTAATAATTTTTTAGTTTTGAGATATTTATTTTACGTTAGTGTATTAACAATATTTTTTTCATTAGAACAAAATTCAAGATAGTTTCCAGAATACTTCTACAATGTTAAATTTATATGAGATTTTAAATTTATACCAATAGTTTTTGTAAAATATTATGTATTTACTTAAAATGACAGACCATTCTGAAAATTATTTGACTTGAAATATATTAAAAGAGAAAAATATTCAAACAATTAGTTATAAACAAACATTTTATAGTTGTAATTATATTCAATTAATTTTCACCTATCTTGTTCTTCTTCTTCAGTAATAGATTTTATAATTTCTGATATTTTGTGAGGTATATAATATTAATAAGAAATTGGTGAGATATTCATTAAAAATTCGTCTTATCATTTATACTTTTCTTTCGTCTTGTTAATTATTTCTGATTTTAAAATTTGACTTAATTTTAAGGCATCGAAATATTATTTTTGAAATATGCTCTTTTTCTAAAATAACTCAGACCATTACAAAATTGACAGTTCTTCAAATTAACCCTTCATTGCACAAATTATTTTAATTTAAAATTTTTGATTTCCTAATTATCATTTATCAAACAGGAAGAAATCATTTATGGTAGAGAAATAATTAAAAATAAAACAATGCAGTAAAAAACGTACTTATAAAATTGAAATATTTTATGATTTAAAAAGAAAAATGAAGACAGTGTTTATTATATTTGTTATCCATTTAATGTCGCCTTGGACATGAAGTAAATTTAAAAAATATAACTGGTATTTTTCACGCGAAGAAAATTATGTACACATGAAATTATTACATTGTAAACGATCTTTCTAAAAGCCAGACCATCAGAAAAGGCTTTTGGGTCATTCCATATCAAGTGGTCTGGTGGTCCCTGCTCGACCATCAAGGATTTCGATGAAATTTTGTATGGACATTCACACATGTCACCAACGAACATCGGTAAAGTATTACGTTCATCCATGCAATACTTGCTGAGATTTAGTAATTTGTTTGACCCCATACCGCAGCCTTCTATGGTATGACTCCGAGATTTCGGCAACTTTGAGACACAGTATCTCTGGCAATATTTTGTTGAGAGAAACAAAACTTTGCCAACTTATACAACTTTTTGCGCTCTATTAAACAAATTAATAAACAAATCTTCATGAGTGATTTCCGTACGCAACGTTTAATGACCCCGTATAAAATCTGCTTAATAACATTTTTTTTTTTTTTTTAAATCTCTGAACAAATTTATTTTAGGAATAGATTTTATAAAAATAGGCTCTCTAGACATACAATTACTTAGGTCAGGGTGTTCAACCTTTATGAAGATGTGGTTTAGTTTAAAAATTTGATAAACGTTGGTAATAAGGATAGTAGACAAGTTTTGTACATCGTTTTTAGGCTCAAATTTAAAACCAACACCAAAGGGAAAATTTGATAAGTAAAACACTTAAAACTAATTTTTGTGTAATTCCAAATGGTGTAACTAGTATTAAGCGCAATTATGCGATGCTTAATGGCCCAACAAATAGAGGGGCCGAAAGTGAGGTGGAATATTAAAGAGCCCAAAACAAAACAATTTTTTCCTCAAAATTTTTATTGATAAGTAATAGTGATTTTAACATTAAGAGAGGTGGGTAATATTTATCAGTCGAGGACGTTTTTGCGCCCGAACGATTTTGAGAGGTGTTTAGCTGATTGGACCTGATCTCGGTTTGACGTATAGTGGTGGTAATTTTTTTTTTAACAGATTTATTAATAGATTTTACCTTTCTCATACCGGCATTTTAAATATTTCTTTGTATAACAATGTCTATCAAATCATCGGTAACATCGATTATATTAATTATCTAATAATTTGCCTCCGATAACCTATTTAGTCGATTAATTATTACATGATTGCACCGCAAATTTCTCAGAAGGTAACTAGGAATATTACTAATGATGTGGTAAACATTATTATGTAGTACAGTAATGGCAAACCTCTTTTCTCAAGCGGGTCAAAATGGAATTTGAAATTTTGTAGATTCAAATCGCGGGTCAAATATATAATGCATAAATAAAAAACTGCCGCTTTAGGGTATAAGTATTTGTGTGGAACCTCTTGCAAATTTCGTTAACTGTACCTGAGCTAGCGTCTTGTGTTTGACGTAAATAATACATGCATATAACAAGTTAGATCAATTGCATCTCGCTATTATTATTATATTTGTTGACACTTCTACTCTATTCCGCGAATGTTAACTTAGTTATCTTAGAATCTCTCTTTAAAATCTTCGGAACTACAAATATCTACTTTTGTACGGGTCATTTGAAATTGTCATACGGGTCACAAGTTCGCCATCACTGATGTAGTATATTTAATTTTGTAATACTTAGAAGGAAGATGTATAAAATGACATATATAAATGACAATTATTTCTAAACGGTTGATTTACAAGATAAATTTGTATAGGCATTAAAAAACATAACTCGTTTTTCACTCAAAATACAGAATTATACTCAACCAAATTAATAGTTTCAAGGGATACACTGATCCAGAAGATACAGGAAAACTTTCATAACGCGGCCCTCCAGGGGAAAAAGGTAACCTTGTTGTGGGTTCCCTCACATGTGGGAATAAGAGGGAATGAACAGGCAGACGTAGCAGCAAAAGAGGTAGCAAACCTTCCAATAACATCGATATCCGTATCTACCAGCGGATAGAACATAAAATCCAACTCATGGCAAAACATAAAAGAACGCTGGAAACGGCAACGGCACAGTCTAACGAACAACACACTTCCCCATATAAAAGAAGACACCAAACCCTAGGCTCCAGTAGGCAACAGAAAAGTACAGAGAGCTCTTACAAGACTCAGAATAGGCCACACATTCATTACACACAAACATCTAATGAAAAGAAAAGAGGTGGAAAACTGTGGCAACTGCAATAAAACTGTTACCATAGAACATATAATCCTGGAGTGCCAACTATATGAAGAACTCAGACGGAAGCACAAAATACCAGACAATCTGAAAGAAGCTCTAAGCCCAGAATATGAAAACATTTTATTAGACTACCTCAAAGAAGCAGAGCTGTTCCGTAAAATCTAAATCCCAAATGTTCTAGTATCTCTAAATTATCTATCTTAAATGTTTTAATCATAAAATTGTAAATATGCTCCATTGTAAATTAATGTCAACATTCATTCCTGTAAATCAATGTAAATTACTGTAAATGTACCGGGGTGCTAATAACCACAGTAGTAAAACTGCACCCAAACATAAAAAAAAAAAATAGTATTGCAGAAAAAAATAAATTCGCAACAGTTTTGTGGTGTGTCAATTTACCAACTGTGGATCAACTGTGGAGTTGATGGTGTCCATAAATAAGTATGTAGAAAGGTTTGTACGGGTTGTGGGCAGAAATAATGCAACTAAATCTAGTTGACCAGTTTCGAAATATTTTATTTCTTCATCAGAACTACACAAATAAAAATCAAAATTTGAAATACAATAGCTGATTATAAAGTTTAAAAAACATACATGATTTAGTAACGTAAAGTCATTGTTCGGTAGCTAAAATTAGTCATAATATAAAACAATAAATCAGGAGTCAGTAGATAAAAATATATGTAATAAATAAGTAAAAAAATAAATAAACAATAGACAATCACATAAATTAAAACAAATAAAAATAAGATAAATTAAGATTCGCCGTAAATATGGTGTGATGGATACTTCTACAAAAGAAATCAGGAAATTTGTAACGACATCTTTATCGATGGCTATATCTTAATTACCAGATCCGGAAAATATGGTGGGTGCGGGAGAACCTCCTCTTCAATCCCCATAAGTGTTTGTTCCATGAATATAGCAACATAAGACCGAGCATTGTAATGGCGAAGAATCACTTTCGGGCGATTTGCATCAAATTATCATTCAAACGCTCCAATTGTTGTCGATAACATTAGGCGGTGATTGTTTCCTTTGGTTTAAACAGCTCATAATACACGATACCTTCATATCTCACCAAGTAGAGAGCATTGCTTTGTGACCCTGGATGTTTCGCTTTGGTGTCAACGTTGATGGTTGATCAGAATCAACCCATGATTTCTTACGTTTCGAGTTGTCGAAATAGATCAATTTTTCATTGCCGGTTAGGATATGCCCCAAGAAATTTTTCTTTTTATTACTTGCAAGCAAAAAAATTTAGAAGTTTAAACGATTAGCAATGGCATTTTCGGTCAATTCATGTGGCAGGCATCTCCCTTCTTTCTGGATCATTTCCATGGCTTGTAACGTCGTGAAATGGTTGATTTATCGACTTCGAGCTGTTGAGCCAATTCTTTGAGTGTTTGAGCAGAGTTTTCTGCTAATAGAGCTTGCAGTTCTTCATCCTCAAACTTTTTCAACTGACCTGGCCAGTGTTTGTCATAAACGTCACAATCACCACTTTTGAATCGACGAAATCAATCTCTACATACTGTTTTCGATAGAGTATATTCACCATAAGTTTTCAGAAGAAATCGATGAGCTTCAGCTGCAATTTTTAGCAAATCAAACTATTGTAGAAGTAAACATCGGAAAAACAACTTATCGCGATCTATTTTAATTCGGTTATAGATTAACACTTGTGTAAACTAGGTGCAGTAGATGACTCTAGTGTCATCTACTCGTAAACAGCGGCTTTCAATGTAGGGTGACCATTTTCTTAAGAAGGCAATGCGGGACGGAGCAAAAAAAGGTCCTCATCTCCCAAATCCAAGTGAAGAGCAAAAAAAGGTCCTCACCTCCTAAATGTTAAAATGCGGGACAATGCGGGACAGTCCCGCAAAACGGGGGACGAATGGTCACCCTATTTCAATGCAACCTCCTATCATTTGTCAAGTGACAAATTATATTGGCATCTCTGGTGTAAAATAATATAATAATTTATCTGAGATATTCATAATTCTTACCTTTTATTGTTAAGATTGATCCCATTGATTAGTCCTTTGGTAATTTTTAATTAGTTAATACAGACAGTTAATTCATCAGGTCATTTTGAACTTTTAGTTCAATTGTCTATGATATTCCTTTTCACTTTTTTGGGCGGCGGCTTTTTTGACTTTCTAGGCGGATGATAACCTCAGCGAGAAAACCTGAAAAATAACAGATACAATTAAAACAGGCCTTAGGCTACAAGTGTTTTTTTATAAGGTGACTCTATTATTATTGTTAATATATTCTTTCTTTTTCGTGACGATTTTAAGATTTTTGCGAATAATTCACAACAGAGAAATATTTCGAAAAAATTGATTTAACAAAAGTTTCTATAAAAACAATAACTAACAACTTTTACTTCTGACATTTTCATCGTTATCGTAAATTATAAATACATATTATGAAATTATCAACGTAATATAATACGTTACTGTCTTTTACGATAATAACTACTCTGCTGCTAGAATGTATTTTATACAAGTAATTTGTGATGGCGGTCGGTCTTGGGGTGACCACTGCTGATTTTTTTCTTTTATTTTACAACGGCCTATTTCTGATTGTGAAAATGATATTGAGGACCTTTCTTTTTGATTATTACTTTGATATTAGAGATGAAAACCTTTTTTTCTTAGGTCATCACTTGTAGTTTAGAAGTGAGAACCTTTTTCATAATTTAAATAATTTCGTCCTCTAAGCTCCTTTCCCAAGAATTATTCGTACGTTCCTGATTCACTATACAGTCGAATTCCTCAATTTTTTTAACTCATCAGTATTACCTCCTCATGATCTAATTTTGAAAGTAGGTGCATCAATAATGTTGCCGAGGCCGAGGAATATAAACCTGCCAAAATGATGTTTATAGAACACACTTACAGATGAACAATTTAAGAGACTATGTAGTAGAGGCCACCATTATGATTGGTTGCGGTACAGGCGAAAAGTTGAAATCCCTAAAATCACAAGTTCCTGTTAGGGTTTGTTTTAAAATGACTGTTAATAAGTCTGTAAGGCTCAGGGAAAGCCTAATCAGTAAGCAAGGATATGGACGTGACTTAAACTCCTGTTTATGTTAAATAATTTGTGAAAAAAATACTTATACTAATTGCAGGTTCTGCTTAGCCGTACGCAACCGACTATAAATTGTAAATGCCTTTCTGTGTATGTTAAAAGAATTATGGACGTAAATCCAAATTACTCCTGAATGTACACAGATTAAAAATATGGTCACGAAACCTGGAAAGAGGAGGCCTAAGCTCACCTCGGGTTGTCACGCCAGTTATGCAGGGGCGTACCTAGGGTAAATGGCGCCCATGGCAAACATTAAAATTGGGCTCCTATCCAAACATGTCACATCCACTTTTTGAAAATTAAAATTTAAAATAACTTGGCTGGAAATCTTTATGTATAAAACTGAATATTTGTGGGTGTGTCTGGAAATTCTAACCCATTTCCAGATATGCTACCGAGTTAAAATTTTGCATACAGGTAGGAAATGCCTTCATCATAACTAGAAAAATCGAAAGTCTCAAAAAAGTCCTACTAGAAACGAGAAATTAATAATTTTGTTTTTAATTAATGAAATCTTTAAGGAATTTAAGGAATTTAAGGAATTTAAGGAATTTAAGGAATTTAAGGAATTTAAGGAATTTAAGGAATTTAAGGAATTTAAGGAATTTAAGGAATTTAAGGAATTTAAGGAATTTAAGGAATATCTATTAAATATGCAGTGAGGGGATAGGAATTTTCGTTCAATAGTTGATTGGGTGACTGTATTCTGATAGTGGCTCTTCGGGCGGCATCGGAAATGTTTGGCTCAAATATTGTCGGTAAACAGCACTGATCTTTATTCAGTTATTTAGCAAAACTATGCTTAGTCTATGTAGAACGAGACAACATATATATTATATTTTTTTATTTTTGCCGATATTTATGAACTTTATTATTTTGGTTTATTTATTTTTGATTTTGACAAATCTTTTTTAAAAACAGTTTGACATATTTCAACCAAATTTAGTATGATAGATTAAATCAGGATTCGAACAGAGGCCATATAGCATCTCAAAATTCTCATTCTAAGAGAGTGTTTCGGGATTAAAACTGTTAACTTAAAAACTTAAAATATCTTGTTAACATATTTTTTTAATTGCAACCCGAAAGGAGTAAATTGCTATTTTTTATTCTATAAAACGTCCCTTGGACATACTTATGAAATTCGGAAAGCATATTTTCTCCATGATGTAAGCACCCAAAAACAAGAATTTTTTTGTAATTCGACCCCTACGGGGGTGAAATATGGTGAAATATTATTTTAAGGATTCCTCAATGTATCTTGGAACCAATAAGATATCGACTTAGTTTTTGCTTATAAAGGTTACAAATATTTATGAACGAAATTCAGAATTTTGCCCTAAACAACCCTTAAATCTACATTCGGGGTCAATTGTAGAACGCTTCGCATTTTCTATGTTAATTGAGATGACATTCCGTTTTGGCATATAAGTGTCTTTTTAAAATCTTTAGAAACTTATTGAGTTGTTTTTTAAATAATTTCGCCCCTAAAGGGGCAAAATGCTTTTTCACTTTTTTTATTCTTTTTGTTTTGTTTTCCTTTTCTATTTATTTTTTGTCATTTTGCGCCCCCTTTCAAGTGGCGCCCAGGGCACGTGCCATGCCTGCCATACCCGCAGGTACGCCTCTGCAGTTATGATAATGATTAATATGTCGTAGGGTAAAATTATGAAAATATCTGGCATTGTGTCTATGCTTCTCGCATGGGAAATTATGTGTAGTTTGTTTATTTATCAATTTTAGTAACAACTTCTATAGTATTTCCAAAACGAAATGGCAGGTCTGGTTAAGCAGCTTAACAATGTGGTAATGGGTTTATGGCAGTAACCCTGAGACTTAATGTTGAAAAAGAATATGAAAGGTATTAAGGGAATTTTAAATTTAAATAGAATAGATGTATAATTGAACTTTAACAGTTTAAAAACCATTAAGGATATTTTCCAAATTTATAATCCTATTGTTTCTAAATTTTAGAGTAATTAATTAAAGACGAAACAAGTGCAATAAGTAGCGATTTGTGTAAAAAATGTGTAGAACATATAAAGACAATTGAAACTTTTTTTTTATAAATCTTCAATAATTATTAATTTAAATGACAGTGGTAGTGACACAAACTCTGATAGTAATATAAATAATGATAATAGTGATAATGATTAATATTTTAATAATTTTAAATAACCATAAATTGACAAGTTCGAAACAAGAATGATTTTTGTTTGTGCAAATTTGAAGTATTTAATATGAACTATAAAGACTTTAAAACAAAACGATTTTTAAACGTGCCTATATTTATAATTCAAATATAGCCAGTCATAAGCCTGATAAAAATGTGAAGGAATGTCATGTGAGTATATACAGTTCATTCTAAATAGTATTTAAGAAAACACGTTTATTTAAAATAATTATTACAGTACAGTCAACTACTATTAGCAGAACTATAAACTCAGCAGCTATTATACTGTCAGCCATTATTGGAATCAATAATTAGGGTGGCCATTTTGGAAATACTATACCTGCTAGCGCCTAATGGTGAAACTAAAAACAGTGTTCATAAAAAGGCTCTCAGATAGTTAGTCCCGTTCGTTTAATCCTGGCCTTTCACATGTTTATAGTATTGTCTTCTATCTATTGTCATCTAATTATAAGTAGGCATGTAGTAAGTTCCTGAAAAATGTAGGTCAGTAATAGCAAATCGGCATTGAGCAAAGATGGCAGAAGCAACTAGTAAATAAATAATTGTTAAATACTGACAAGGTATTTTATTCAAATATCGATATTAAGTTTCATGGCTGAAGTGTAAATTATTAATTACCAACTGTTCTTCCCACGCTATGACTTATTATTTAACGTTAAATGGTTATGAGGTTGGTATACTTGTAATTGACCGCCACTGGCTCTTTCTTTATTCCAGTAGGGTAGCGGGGAAACTTTTTCTCCAGCAATTATTCGATCATTAATACTTGAATCTTTAATACAATGAGTTTTGTTTATTTTACAATAATTGTTGTTTTATTTATTAACTTTGAAAAGTTAGTAGAAGAGTTTTATTTAAGTTAATTTTATATTAAAATAAGAAGATGGATAATGGACTATTCTGAAAATTCTGCAGAAACGGAAAAAGAAAGTGATAATTCTAATGATGAACATAAAGGTAACGCAAACCATTTGCCACCTGGATTATTACAACAAGAATGTGAAGTTAGATTAAAATATAATGATGATGATTTTGATAAAGAAGCTCTATTAGATATGATTGGTCATATTGTGTGATATACGGAAACGAATAGGATATGTAAGGCGTGCGGTAAAAAATTTAAATTTAAATGCATAAAATGTGACTGTGGTTTACATCCAAAATTATGGTTTTAAAACTTTCATATCAATAATAGGCTATAAATATACTTTTATATGTTATATATTACTTATATTATTTTATAAAGTTTCATAAATTTCACATAAACACCTATTTTGCATAACTTACTGCCAATTTGGTTACTATTATGCATAGAGTCCGTTTAAACGGACACCCCTATGCACTATGGGATAAAGCAGTGTTTCTCAACAGGTGGTCCGCGGACCACCAGTGGTCCCCAGAAAAATTTTAGTGGTCCGCGAAAGTTTTTACGTGTTTTTTGCAATTTTTTTAATTTTTATATATATTTTTTATGTAAATAATTTATAATAAGATTAATAAATAAAACACTCGGTAAGTTTCACAAATATCAGTTTAATATACTCTATACGTATTTCGGCAGTGACGCCATGTACAGGAGTTCCAATTACAAACTAAACTTATTTTTTAACAAATACATTCAGTGGGAACAAATATTATGGTAGGGAATACAAGTGTAAACCATATTAGCAGATAAGGGAGAAAAAGGGAAAAAAGTTATTTACCGATTTATTAGGGGTGAGTTGTAAATTAAAGTTGTATATTTTGTTAATTTTCTGTAAACTTTATGTGATTTTCTACAAATAAAATAAATGTATTTAGTAAGTAGCACATTCAATATATTTGTTTTCTTGCAAAAATGAACCAACAATTATTATTAGTGGTCCGCTGTGAGTTTTTGGTTGAGAAACACTGGGATAAAGCGCACGTGCTAGGAGCATAAAAAAAAATAACTGCTGGGTTGCCTTATGATACACAAAAGGACCTAATTTTAATATAAATCAAGAAAGAAAAAATTTCTAACTTCATGCACTAATAGGTTAATTGTTTTTCGTGGCTGCTCTCAACTTTCGAAAAATGGATATGCTCTTATAGAGGGATATATTTAAAATAGTATACCTTGTTTCTTTGGTTTAAGCGGAACTAGATTTTGAATTTTAGTAACTTTTACCGTTTAAGTGATGCTTTTGATCATTTTGTTTAGCAAAAGCCAACTTCAAAGCTGAGAAAGAAAGCTCATAACAATGAAAATTTCATTTTGTTTGGAATAGCCTATATCAAATCTGATGCACGGCGGGTTATTGGAACTTATTTATAATATGTAACGATTGCAACTACAAAGGGATGACATACATGACAGAGTGTAAACAGTCGTATATTAATAAATGATATTGTCGGTCGTATGTGGTCAGTTTATTTGACTGCTAACCAGGTGGGCTTGGTTTCATATCGCGGTAATGGCATGGATTTGTCATAAATTTACTTAGGTATCCAAAATAAAACATATACTAGTTAATGGCCGTAATAAGTATTTGTATTCAGTACTTCGAATACATCAGAAAAGTATTTTACCCAGCACTGATTATAGATAAGTATACATCTTTATAATTTGTCAGATAATTTTTAATTTATCATGGAATAAATATTGTATTTAAAATGGCGCTGAAATATGGGGGTGGGAAGACCATGAAAAATTATAAGTGGTGCAAAATAAATACATCAAATGGATGTTGAGCCTAGAAAAATGCTTACCGGAGTAGATTTTATTAGATGAAGTGCAATAAGACAACATCAGAATAGAAGCTACAAAAAGTGCCTTTAAATTCGAAGAAAGGATAATAAGACAACCAGAAAAAAACTTGATGTATCAGTGCTGGACAGACATAGAGAAAAAAGAGATACAAGGAAAGATGCAATCCAGATAGGAAGCAAAAAGAAGGAAAAAATTTGAGCATTTTGGTTACTTAACTAAGGAAATATCAAGAAAGAGGTCGGAAAGACGTGACACTAGAAATAACAGAATGAGGGACATCCAAGGACAAGAAAGAAGTGAGAGGTTAAAAAATTCTAGGTATAACAGCAAATACAAGAAAATTTGTACAACGCATGTACCAGAGTACCTCAAAATCCAAAGTAATGGATTAAAATAGAAGGTAATAGTTAGATTTAGGTGCGGAAATGAGGAAAGAGAAAATGAGTACTGGAGAACGGATGAACAAAGAATGTGTAGGATGTGTGAAGAGAAAACAGAGACCTTAGAGCAGGGGGCGGCAACCTTTTTTACTAAGTGGGCATATTTCAGAAATGCGGGAGTTCGGTGGGCACCGTGGGACAAGGGGGAGGGAGTAAAATTTAAACATAAAAATATTAATGCAATTTAAAATTTTAATTTTCATAAAAAAAAAAATACATAATATCAAAGTGATAATTAATGCGATATTTCATAATGAAAATTCGCGGCCAATTCGTTGTAATGTGGGACATAAGTAGAATTTCCAGTTCTCAGGCATTGGTCCAAATGAGCGTCAGTGAGGCCTGTTCGGTATTTTGATTTTAAGTATTTCATATTAGACCGACATATTCACAAGCATATGTCGACGCGCAGAGAGTCATCAATTTTAGAGCACATTTTCTCAACAATAGGTAGCTATTGCCATTCACCAAGTTCCAGAATTTTTCTTCGTTACGATGTGATTTTAATTCAATGTCATTTGTTATATTTATAACTTCCAATTCTAAATCCTCCTTATTGAAAATACCGAAATATGTTGCGATTTTATTAGTCACATCATCCTCTCTTTCAGAAAAAGGACTAATAAAAAATGTTAAAAATTCCTCCAATTCGTAGAAGTCTTCAAATCTGGTATTAAATTCTTCCAATAATGTATCAAAATGTTTGGAAAATTGATGGGTGGTAGCATTTTCATCGCAATAATTTTCTGTTACCATTTTTATTATTGCTTTCTTTCATATTGGATCTATATTGGGAATAGTTTTAAAATTTAGTTTTACAATAAAATTTAATGAATATTAAATTATATTTATTTATAAAACTATAACACTTCTAGTCTTCTTGATAGTACTTTTATTACTAAAAGCGGCTCGAAAATAGAATTTCGCATAGTTAGGCGGGCACTTAGAAATTGCTTCGCGGGCACCACGTTGCCGACCCCTGCCTTAGAGCATATAGTGAAAAATTGTGGATAAATGAAATTTAAAGAAGGAACAAGAAAAGGCGCGTTGTGTGAATCAGAGCAAGGATGGAAATGGATCGAGGACATCTTAGAGAGAAAAGAAGATGTGAGGCTACTAAACTATCTATCGATCTATCTATTATAAATGTATGTAACTTAAACACCTACTAATTATTTTAAAAATATATCTACTAATAATTTCAAGTTAATTTATGAAATTTATTTTATTAAAATTTACAGTTTACAGTAAAAAAAAATTATATTTTTACTTGCAATTCCTATCGATAAAACATTGATGTAAGCAACCCGCACAACTCGTAGGGGCAAGCCCCTTGTGGCGCCCGCCTCCAGCCTAAGTAAGGTAGGGTGGCCAGACAGTCACACAAATGGTCTTCGCGGCGGTGACTACGAAGGACCACCAGCAGAAAGCTGGAATATAGAATGTAAAATGGTGATAGGGATACAGAGACGCACCGAGGTGAGCACCTGAGGAAGACACGGAGGACCTAGAGGAAAGGGAAGGGAATATAAACACTTTTGCTCCTAGGGGCTGCACTAGGAGACTAACACAAGAGAAATGGTAGCCCTAGCTGGGGTGTAGACGGGTAAAATCCTAGGCCCACAAGTAATGGCTATGGTGGAACCAAACCTAGAAAATCCCACGATGTCTCTGAAAACCCTAGCCAAGTGACAAACAATGCGTAGACGTTACTTCACACGATGGATGTATCACAGAAATAATGTGCAGTACCACAAAAATACAATATTATATAAAAAACTGATAATGGATAACAAAAATCAATAATATTAAATACAAAAAATACAGATATTAAATTTTAATTCAAATAAAACAGCACACGTGATCAATAGACCAGCGTGTGCGAACCAAAATGTACAAGTTACGGCAGTGATGCGATAATTTGCACAATAGAAATATATATTTTAAAATACACACTGAAATTGAATTCATATAAAATTGGAATTGACTTACAGAGTGATGGCTTCAGTCAAAAATATGTAAAATATCATCCCAACTTTACATTACGTGGTACTGATGCCCCAAAAAACAAGTTTCTGGGTCCTCGGATGGTTACTTCAACAGGTGTTGATTCACAAAAATTAAATGATAAACCAAGAGGGTGATATATCACTAACTCGCGATAGAGACGCGTGATTTTATTAGAAATTCTTAAATAATTGAATCGACAGGCGATGTACTCTCTGATCAGGTCAACATATTAGTGATTTAGGTGAAAAATAATGTTAAAATCGGCAAGTAGCGGCTCTCAACATTTTATAAAAACACAAAAAGTTTTTGTGTTTTAAATTAAGGCCAAAGGTGGTTTTAGTTTATAACAAGTCGTCCTCGTTCAGTCTCTATGTTATTCAACTTCATTTGTTTATAAAAATAATTAATATTATCATTGGGTATTAATTGTTACATTTAACATTTAATTATGTAAAACATAAATGTGAAATAAGTTTAAAGTATATTTTTAGTTTAGTATGTTTGTGTATAGATGACGGTAATTTTAGATTAGCATCGTGCAATTTAGATCACTACTTTTAAGCGAAAATTTTAAGCTATTTCTTGTTCTACTAAAAGTATCAGGTGAACATTTTTTATGAAATATATTGTACTGAATAAATTATTAAACCACTTATAAAACTATCTTATATAAAATATTATAATTTTCAATATGAGATTCTATTAAAAGTCTGCAATATGTAAAAGTTTTCTTATAAATGTTATATCCAGGCCTGGGAATAGCATATGCAGATGTCCTGCTATACACGCAACCTATCAGGTCAAAGGAATACAGTGACAATATATAATTTACCCCCATGACACCCCCCCGTGCACTGTTGTTCTCCATGACTGCCATAACCAATAGATACCATGTTTAATGCACTTTTTAATAAGAGCCTCCTTATAATTATGTATACAACATATGTTGCATATTGTCGATAACTATTTTTAAACTATTATTAAAATATATATGGGGTATATTTTTATTTTAGGGTTTATTTTTAAGACATTGTTTTGTTTGATTTATTGGTTACTATCCAATAGTTTAAGACATGCGCGAATCATTTTTAAGGCTACGGGTTCACAGAATATGAATTAGTTAATAACAAAGTCAGGAATTCGACTTTCAGAGAAAAGCTAGGCATGAAACCTGTGGAACTAATCATTGAAGAAGGACAGCTACGATGGTATGGACATGTGAATAGGATGAATCATTACTATTCATCCTATTTTTTTGAGAGACAAAGCAAAAAGAGTATTGGAAACGAGAACATTTGAATTTTGAATTTATTTTTGAAATTGGTAAAATATATAAAGTCTTATAATAAATCTATAAATATTCACAAAATTTTAAATCAATAATAATATAATAAAAATACAGTGCCATAAAAGACAAACCGTCGCCCCAGTATTGATTTGTTCCAAGTTAACGTTTCAGTAATACGAGAAAATAAGATTTTAATGTTAGGAGTGATATTGTTTCTATGCTACATCACATTCAGACAATTTTTTTACCGACCGCCAACATATATAAGGGAGGTATTGTGATCATACCGATTTTGACATTTCGAGATTTCGATGGATCTCCACGAATTGAGGTCCCTACATTTTGCCTATTTTTAGCATGATCTGTCGGTCGGTCTGTCTGTCTGTCTGTCTGCCTGCCTGTCAGTCCGTCAGTCCGTCAGTCCGTCAGTCCGTCAGTCCGTCAGTCCGTCAGTCCGTCAGTCCGTCAGTCCGTCAGTCCGTCAGTCCGTCAGTCCGTCAGTCCGTCAGTCCGTCAGTCCGTCAGTCCGTCAGTCCGTCAGTCCGTCAGTCCGTCAGTCCGTCAGTCCGTCAGTCCGTCAGTCTGTCAGTCTGTATGTCTATCTGTTTGTCTGTCTGTCTGTCTGTCGGTCTGTCTGTCGGTCTGTGTACACGTGCAGAGCAAATTAGGCTGAAAAGATTTTTATGAAATTCATATTTAAGCTTTTGACATCAATGGCACTAGTTGATCAACTTTTGGTAAAAATCTACACCTTTTCCAGTTGTATTTCAGAATAGTCAATTTGATTTCAGAAATTGTCAATTGTAATTCAGTTTTAATTTGTCATAAAATGATCCTTCGTGTACTTTATTCTTGTTAATGGTATTGTACGTATATTCGAGCAATAATGTTAAAATTAACGACGCTAGTTTTTTTTTTTAAGATTTTGCGGCACACATGGAATATTACGGAACATTAATGTACCGCGGCACACCCTTTGGGAAACACTGATCTAAGGTATTATTATTCGTTTTGTGCATATCCTTAGTTATTTTTCTAATTAATTGATATGCTGTTATATTTTCTTTGTAAAATGAAGTATTCAAATTAATAGTAAAACGACTTTTTTTTGTAAATTAAAATTTAATTTTTATACAGTAAATTGTAAAAATCAAAAGATTTTGAAATGATTTGATAATCAAAAAAGTGTTCCTCTTTCAATTGAATAATATTCAGTTTTATTTTTAGGTAGTGTAAACATGCTGAAACGTCAAATGTTTACAGCAATTTAGGATACCGCTTATGTGCTTGAATGAAAAGTTGGATATAAAATAAAAAAGAATAGCTTTGAAATTATTTTGCAACGGTCCAATATTAATGCGGACACCGTTTGGACGTTTGCCATTGCCAATAGTACTAGGCTAGAATAGTACGATATAATGAGTATTAGTATCAAAAAGATATAATTCTTCATTAGTATATATAAAATATTTCGGACGTTTCGGAAACTGCTCAACAATCTGTTTCTGTCTTCAGCGATCACGAGAAGTGATGAATCATCACTTCTCTAAAATGAATACATTTGAAGACAAAAAAAAATAAATAAATGGGAACTTTTTATTAGGAATAACAAAAAATTAAAATGCAATGAAAAGGACATTTTATAATGACAATCAATTTAAGCTAGAATTTGCAATGTGAGTATGATTTACAAAGCTTAAACAAAATGACCAAAAGTCCGAATTAATAGATAAATATTACTAGATTTTAAAATCTAGTCCCGCCTAAACGTTTGGAATAGCCTATATATTTTTTAGTATATTTTTTTTTCAAATTTTTGCTGTATTTTTAAATGTATGATTACCTCTGTATTGTACAGAACTTTGTACAATATTTGGTTTTTTTACAATTAAATAAATAAAAAAAAATAAATAAATAAAATCTCTTGATAATGTTGTCAAACAGTCGTTTATATATGTTGTTCACTTTTGTAAGGACAAACTAGATCTAGTTATTTTGGTTACTTTTATAGTCAGTTATACAGTTTATTAAAGTCAGTTATACGACTTTAAATGTAATTTAAAAAATTTCCTTGTGCTGTAAATCAGATTTCAGATTTGTTGGTTAGGATCATTATAATTAAGATTATGATTTTTATTATGACAAAATTGACATTTTTTACCATTTTTAATACCAACATGACATACAATTTCAAAGGTACAAACTATTGAAATAAAAATTTCCTCCTAGTTTGTTTTTACAAATCTGAACAGCATATATTGTTTTATATTTTGATCATTTGTTTTAAAAAATTAGGAAAATGACAAATTATTGTCATTTGCGCATACATTTTTCTAAGACACTCCTGTGGCCAGCTACGTCACTAAAAGGGTGGCGTTTGAAACTCTTTAATATCTAATAATTAATAAATTTTTTATGAAATAAGATATTATTTTTTTGTTTGCTTCATAATATTTTATGATTGCTATTTTTGGAAGTGCAAATGCTAAATTTCATTAATTTAATATCATTCCATAAGTGTATTATCGCTGAGTGAGGCGGGGTAAATTAATGACTTGAGTCTTCTAAAATGGCATCCAGATTGAGATTTATATGAAAAATATAAGTAAAATTTCACACTAATTTCCACGTTGCATAAAAGACTTAAAACTAGATGTAAGTTAAAACACTAAAACGCATTGCATTGCTAGGCAATTTTATGTTTTTTTTTCTAAATTTTTTTATGACCTTTGCTGCTTTACGGTAATTTAGCCGTTATTTACGAAAATTCTATGCCTGAACGGGATTTTAACCCGAGACCTTAGTAACGCAGAACACATGTGTTACCACTACGCTACGCCGGTCGGCAATTTTGTGTTTTACATCGAATTTTAGCTTACATCTAAGACTTTTCTGCAACTGGGCATTAATATGATAAAATATTTATTTATTTTTATTTTTTATTTAGTAAAATATTTTGACTAAATTTCTATTAGGATGAGCGCTTGGTGTGTGGAAACGCCAACTGAAATTTTTGATTTAGTTTCAAAACTTTAAAACAATTTAATAGGTATCTTATTTGATTATGTATTCTTTAGTGGCTATCGGTTTTGTGGTGGCCGCAGCTAATTTTTTATATCTGTAATTTTCAGTTTGTTATAATGATATACATTAAATAAATAATAATTAAGTTTAAAATATCCCTTTGTCAAATGATTTTCAAAAAAAATCAAACACTTACGTGTTAACACAAATAATAAAATAACTAAAAACCAAAAACTAAAAATCACTTATATTCACCTTGTGTATCACTATGTAAACTGAGCTCATTAAGGGCTTCGCCCCCTTATAAAGGGCTCGTGACTGTCTGGTGGGGGAACGAATATGCATGACTTCTCTATTATTAGAGAAGGAATTATTTTTTTAATTTAATTTAAAGCTTATGAAAGAAAATACTACTTCAAGCATATTTTTTCTATACGTTCGATTTCTAAATCATTTTCAAATAGAATGTTTAAGTTAAATGTTACTAATTTAGGATAAGAAGAATTTAAGTATAATCAAAATTGGACAATTCTAAGATGAGACGTGTTGCTTCCATCAAAGACCAATCATCCAAAAAAAAAAAAAGGGATGATAACAAGATAGTCTTTTTAAGAACCATCCTCTTCTCCCGAAAAATCGTTTTATTACAATACATGAGTCTGATCACCTTTTAGATGTTTATAGTTATCGTTTGCTTCTGCTTAAGTGAGACAGAGAAACTGCAAAATTTGTGAAGAGGCACTGGAAAATATAGAACATCTAGGAGAATGCGTAACGTAATGTTATACGGATGTGAGACGTGAAAGGTTACACAGACTATAATAACCAAACTGCAAGTATTCGTCAACAAATGAATGCGTAGAATCCTTAAAATAAGATGGACGGACAGGGTCACTAATCAAGAGCTGTTAATACGCTGCAACCAAATTCCCATGGACAGAGAAATCAGAAGGCGCAAGTAGGACTGGATTGGCTATGTACTATGAAGAGAGCCAAACAATCTAGAAAGAATGGTGCTAGATTGGGATCCACAGGGGAAGCGTAAAGTCGGTCGCCCGAAATCTACCTGGAGAAGAAGTATCAGAAACGAAATTAAAACGGAAAATAAGACGTGGTCTGAAGTAAAAAGACTTTCAGTCAACAGAGTCCGATCGAAGCGATTTGAAGAAGCCCTATGCTCCAATTAGGAGTGATGGAACTATATATATATATAAAAGGGTATGCAAGCAGATGGACTTGCAAACGAGGAACAGAGAACAGTTATTGGGTGACGAAGGAGAGGGAATGGAGTAGATGAAGAAGGTTAAGAATGACAAGAGTTCAGTCTTACAATATTAGTCAAAGGTCATGAAGAAAAAGTAACCAATTCATTGTTTATATTGTTAGATTATATATTCTATTGTGCTCTATTCGAAACTACAAGCCCTGAATAAAACTGTTAAAATAATAATAATTAAATTTTAATGTCCTATTAATTAATAAATAAATAAATAAATATTTTGAGCTAATCCATTTAGAAATCCAATTTTCTACTTTTTCATAGTTATGGAAATGTATATCTTCCAAAGCATGTTGCATCGATCGGAACAGATGGTAATCGCTTGGAGCCAGGTTCGGAGAATACGCTGGATACAGGAAAACCTCTCATTCGAGCTTCATCTGTGTTGGTGTTGGTGCGTGGAGAAGAAAAACTTTCCGGCGGTTTGATGCAACTGATGGTCGTTTTTGCATCAAATTATCTTCAAACGCTCCAATTCTTGTCAATAAGGTTCGGTGGTGCTTGATTTCTTTGGAATGAATAGTTCATAATACACGATACCTTCCCACCAAATAGAAAGCATTGCTTTGTGACAGTGGATGTTTCACTTTGGTGTCAACGTTAATGGTTGACCAGAATCCACCCATGGTTACTTGCGTTTCGGGTTGTTGAAATAGCTAAATATTTTATCGCCGGTCAGGATATGCCACAAGAAACTTTTCTTTTTATGCCAAGCAGAGAAATCGAAACGTTTAAACGATTAGCAACGGCATTTTCGGTTAACTCATATGGTAGCCATCTGCTTTCTTTCTGGATCTTTTCCATCGTTTGTAAACGTCGTGAAATGATTGATTTATTTTTCGAGCTGTTGAGCCAATTTTTTTAATGTTTGAACAGGGTTTTCTTCCAATGGAGCTTGCAGTTGATCATCTTTGAACTTTTTCAATTGACCGGCCGTTGTTTGTTGTCAACGTCACAATCAACACTTTTGAATCGTCGAAACTAATCTCTACATATTGTTTCCGATAGAGATAATTCACCATAAGTTTTCACAAGCAATAGATGAGCTTCAGCTGCACTTCTTTTCAAATCAAAGTAGTGTAGAAGTACACATCGGAAAAACAACTTATCGTGTTCCATTCTAATTCAGTTATAGAAAAGCACTTGTGTAAACAAAGGTTGGCGTTAGTAGGGAATGTTCATGCTTCAAAACGACATAAGAGACATCTGTCACTGCCCACAACATTAGCATTTAGAGCCATCTACACATGAACAGCGACTTTCAATGCAACCTCCTATTATTTATCTATTTATTTATTCATTTATTTAACAGGTGACTATATAGATTTGTACAGTAGTGCAGTAAAATAGTACTGGGAAAAAAAATACAATACAATTATCATAACAATAATATAGAAATACTAATAATGAATAAAATAAAGAATAAAACAATAAGATACAATATAACTAGTCTAATTTATTTTTATATTAACAAACTTTCTGTAGTTG
Source organism: Liopterus haemorrhoidalis (assembly GCA_963971575.1). Classification (NCBI taxonomy): domain Eukaryota; kingdom Metazoa; phylum Arthropoda; class Insecta; order Coleoptera; family Dytiscidae; genus Liopterus; species Liopterus haemorrhoidalis. The sequence continues at coordinate 54,303,857 of OZ020611.1, forward strand.
TCGTAAAAGATATCTACATCTCTATCAGAGACTTGCTTGTTTACTAGACTGAGCATTTTGTTCAGTGGTGACATAGACTCTGAAATTTTGAAAAAGTGATCATTTTTAATTCCCAATCTTATGTCAGGGACTCGAATATTTAAATTTTGAAGAAGTTCTGGGGCATCTAGTTTATTATTAAATAATTTAAAAACGAAATTCAAAGTGTGGATGTCGCGTCTCCATTCTAATGTTTAAAATTTCTTGCTATTTTTGACAGCTAGGCTTTTTAACTGGTTTGCGTAAGAGATACGAAAAGGATATGTTCCGGTTAATTTCAGAGTCAGGTTTCATACAAATCACTTTTGTACTTTTTCTATTTGATTTTTGTGGGACATTGTTTTTGGGCTCCAGATTGTATTTCTAATTTAGGTCGAACTATAGTGCACAGTACAGTAACCAAGTTGTAGATATCTTAAAACTACCACTGTTTCTTATGGTTGGTTTATATACGGAACAAGAATAGGGAATAGGATATAAGAATACTACACAAGAATAAAAAATATTAAACCGTTTATATAGGACATACCATTTCGTCGCTGCGCCTGCGTACTTGCGTTGGCCTGTGTTTAACGTTTGTCATTTGACAGGTTCTGATTCATATAACCTTTAAAAAAAATTCGTTTATTACCGTTAAAAACATTTTATTGTTGTTTACAACCCTCTGATCACAACTGAAAAACATCTGTTGAACAAACTTTATTACGGCAGACATTTTGATTGCTGTGCGCAGGCTTATCATGTCTTATTCTTGAAATAAGAATAAAATGTTGAATGTTACCAACTATTCTTATGTTTAAGTTAAATTTCATTCCTACATAAACCGATATATGGCGCAGCCATGTTTTAACATCTTGTGTACTATTCTTATTTCCTATTCCTTATTTTTGTTCCGTATATAAACCAACCATTAGTATAAATCCTAAAGTTTTGAGGGCACTATTCACTATATTTTCTATGTGGTCACTAAAATTTAAATCGTTTTTAAATAGTACACCTAAGTCTTTCACTTTACTATCTCTAATCAGCACTATATTGTCAATATGATAATAGTGGGTTATTTTATTTATATTACGTGTAAAGGATATTACTTTACATTTGTTGATGTTCATTTTAAGTTTATATATATATATATATATATATATATTATGTACGTCTATTTAATATAGAAACTCTTAACACCTTAATTAACGAAAGTAAATTGATAAAAAAAAACACTTTCTATGAAAAGATTATATTCAAAAATGTACGAAAAAAAAATATTATCACTTACTAGATACCCACGTAATCCTAAAATATGTGAATATTTACACTTCACATCAACTTTATCTGATACCAAAGACGATATAAAATGTATTTTCTATAGAATGTTGCTTCTGTGTCCACCTGAGTGGGTAAATGTTTGTGTGTTGAGTGGACATTTCTGTATCATGTAAGTGTTAATACAGATATTTTTCATATTTTCAATACCCACGCGTACAAACCCACCTATCTTTCATTGAAATGTTACATAAAAAATTAAATTAAATGTATTTCTAGATTGTGGAAAACACCGTAAAACAGAAAAATATCAATAGTTAATGTAAGATTTATGCCGTGATTCTTAACTGGAGGTCCATGAAAAGTTTCCAAAGGAGACGTCTCTAGTTTTTAAATTTTTAAATTTTAGACATTTTTTTTTTTATGGCAAGTTAATTGAAGATATTAAGTGACATGAAACTGTAGATCGTTTGCCAATTTTGTTATCAGGACATGGGGTCGATCAGCTTCTAGCGGTTCCAAAATTGGATTGTGGAACAGGAGAAGTATGTGCGTCAGTGAAACAATAAATTCAGGGGCCAAAGCGATGAAGTAAAATGTTTAAGTTTTGACACTACAGCTGTAAACAGCTGGGGAAAATTTCCGGGTTTTCGGGGCCCCAGAGTCCTGGGCAGAGCCATAGGAACGGCCTGGCATCGAGGCATGTGCCAGGGGCGCGTGGCCGTCACTCACTTCTATTTTGGAAGTGAGGACCTTTTGTTTAGGTCCTCAGTTGTATTTTCACCTGTATAATAATAAAAATTCCCGCTTCATTTGTATATGGTCCAGAGTCCGAGCTGAAAGAATTAGTTTTCACTCTCTTGACGGCCCCGGGTATAGAAGTATAGAACTGATCATTACCCGGGGCCTACAAAGAAAGTTTCTCCCTGGGGTCAGCAAAGAAAGTTACCCCCGGAGCCCCAGATGACCTCTCGGCGGCCCTGCCGGCACTTATTTCCGAGTAATATCCCGACTCCTACTCTGAACCCCCTCCCAAGAAAAAAATCTGGGTGCGCTCCCGAATATAGCCTATTGATTCCTATTTAAAAATGTTTAAAAAAATCACTCACCATAAAATGGGGAAGTTTTTAGTGTCTGGTGTCGAATTTAAAAAAAAATTACATTTTTTTCAGTGGCCTTTTGATAATGATCGATTCAATTTCCAGTATATTTATTATCAGATAAGGTTTTTTCATTGCTACTTTTGTACATTATTTGATGGGTAACTAAGAAAGTCATGGAAACAATGATAGATATACAGTGAATTTCTTTTATCCTGCAATATAGGTATTATCGTTACTATGGTAATTGAAATCTGACAGCAATGTAAAATTGCGTTTCTTTTAATTTACAACATAGGCGATTTAAGTGTACATTTTTCATTTAAAAAATGTTCGCAAGTGAAGAAAAAATCATGCTTGTACCTGGTACAATTCTCAGATGAGTTTGAGAGAAGTTTCTGCTATGTTCCACGCTACTTATCCAAATCGTCCTATACCGAATCCATCTACAATATCGAGGCTTGTTACCAAATTTAAACGCCATGGGTGCCTCAATTTGAATCATACAAAAAGGAAACGAACATCAACTATACTGACTGATGAAAAGAAATTAGAAATTGCTTTAGAAGTTGAAAGTAATATCCGTACATCTACTAAATTAATCGCTCAAACCGTATCTGTGAGAAAGTCATCTGTATACAGAGCTATTAAAAGTGAAAAATACCGGTCTTACAAATTTCAAAATCATTTCAGAACTTTTAGAGAAAGATGTAGCAGTACGGATGGAATTTTGATTTATTATTTTCGAAAAAATTAATATCAACCCTATTATGCTCCAAAGAATTTTATTTACCAACGAAACAACTTTTAATTTACATAGTGAGGTACAGCGCCAAAATTTTAGGTATTGGAGTCGAGAAAATTTACATTTATTTAATGCTTCACGTACGCAAAGGCCGCAAAAATTAAATGTGTGGGCAGGCATAATAGGAATACACATAATAGGACCCTTTTTCATTGATGGTAACCTCAATGCGGATAAATACTTGGCATTATTACAAACTCACATAGTGCCTGCTATAAGAAATTTAAATTTTGCTGGTCAAATATGGTACCAGCAAGATGGAGCTCAAGTGCACTATTCCAAACGAGTAAGGGACTACTTGGACAGGGAATTTCCTAACAGTTGGATTGGGAGAGGAGGGATGATAAATTGGTCAGTACGATCTCCGGATTTATTACCAAACGATTTTTTTTACTGGGGATATCTTGAAGCAAAAGTATATGATGGAGAAGTAAGAAGCATCACGGACTTACAAAATAGAATCATGCAAGCATCAAACACTATCCCACAAGGGCAAATAATAAATGTTTTAAATAATTTTTATGATCGCCTTGCTTTTTGTTTATAAGTTAATGGTGGTATTTTTGAACATTTAATTTAGATGTTTTTTTTGTTATTTTTGTATTTAATAATTGTATTTTCAATGTATTTTCTATAAAAAAATGTTAAGCCTTTTCAATGTATGTGTTTATTCTTATGTTGCAAAATACATGGAACGCAACTTTACATTCCTGTCAAAATAATTTGTCGTTACTAGAGAAACCATGCATAATAATAGCTCAATGTTGCAGGATAAAAGAAATTCACTGTATGTAATAAATTGCTTTGTCAATGACTCATTGATTTACCTTCGTAAGTTTTCCCATGTGCACCACTGGTAAGTATTAACCTATAAAATTAATCTAATGAGCGGGAAATTCAAACTATTAATTATCGCTCTGTATTAACAATAAACAAAATTTTCATTGAAATGTGTTGGCTTACATATTGCGATTTAGCAATCTTTCATTACTTTCTGGACGAACCATCTTATTAAAAAAATAATATAACAATTATAAAATTTTATACTATTTTCTTTCTTTTAACAGGTTTTTTTCTGAATTATTTTTATATATTTACTTCATATTTTACACAAATTCTACCAGGAATTTAGAAAAAAACTCTTCTTCAAAATATATAAACAAATCCCATGTTTTTAGGTTCAGTTTTCCAAAATCCATAATAAACAATTACCTTTTAAAGGGCGGAGTTCCTGTTTGTTAATTTAGCCCTGCGCTGGCATTGGGCAGGACTGCTCCAATAGCGCTCGAGTATATTGACGATTGGTCCTTGCTCGTACACTCAACGTCTAACAAGGATAACGCACAAGGACGATTTCAAAAAATCATTTAACTGCGTAGAAAAATATTTACACGATAATTACAAATTGCTTGATTTGATAATTATTTCTTTATTATATTTATAATTAAACTTTTTAAGATGTATGTATTACAAAGATTCATTAAAATATGTCCTTATTTATTTGAACAAAAAACAACGCATTTATGTATAAAAAATTAAAAAATTTAGTAACGTGTAAATGTTATCTAAGTAAACTATTACACTAATGAAATACATAGTGTTTCATCCCCTTCGCCTAATTTATTGAAACTTAGTTGACATTTCATGTCACAAAGAAAATTGACCTAATAATAAAAAACAATAAGAGCAAAAGTATGTACCTAGTCTTGCCATGGGATACTGCTACAAAATTTTCAGTAAAATTCCACAAGATGCTTAAAGATATTTTAATTTTCTTTTAATACGTAATATATTATTATTATAATGGAGTTTGTCAGGTTTTGACAAGCGTCCACTAATCGCAAACTTCAGCAACCTTTTGCGCCGCGTCATACTAGAGACTAGTGGAGCCACTGACGAACCCAGGGAGGGGGCCCGGGACCCAGGCCCCCCCTATGAAGGAAGGAAATAAATATAAAAACACACAAACGAAAATTTTAAAAATAGAGCCGAGGGCATTTTTTTAGGTCATCACTTTATACCGCCCTCGCCCCAACAGAAATTCTTGGGTGTGCCACTGAGTTGAGCTAAATACACCCGGCTGCAGCCCAAACCCTGGCAATATTCAGACGCGGAAGTTACGCCAGATCCAGTGCCCGCACAATGCGGAGTCACCCCGAGCAACACTGCTTTCTGCATCCTACAGATCAAAGAGGTGGCAGAAGTTCTACAGGCGGGAATGGACTCGATTTGCTTTCGGTACGAGGCTTTCATACCACCCAAAACACCAGCTATCTCGACTAGAAGCTTAACTTTATACCCTGGATACAGCTTTCTAAGCTCGGACAAGAGATCCATATACTTGGACCTCTTTTCCTCCTCCTTGAGAGAGATATTCTTCTCAGCTGGATTTAATAATTAGATCACAAACATCTGTTTGGTCTCGATATACAGGGTTAAGTCCGGCTTAGTGGCTGTTAGAAACTTCGAGGTGGGGAAAGAGTAATTCCAATAAATGCGACTCTTGGAATTGTGCACCACCGATTCTATGTCAGAAGGGACGTACGGTATTACCGGTAATTGAACATCTCCTAGCGGCAGCTACGTAAATTTTAAAACGTAAAAGTATTTATAGTTATTTTTTGCCCAAAATTTACTAAACTAAATATGCCAATGTGAATACATTCAATATTTATAAAAAAGAAATCATTCGATAGGTCTATTGTAATAAGTTAGAAACCGGTGGTATAAATTTATTTCACGCCAGCACAAGTGTATAAATTATATCAGTGATGGCAAACGTGTGATCCGCAGGTCACACAGTGACCCGTTTGACGATTTGAGTGTATGCAAATGACCAGCAAAAAAAAAAAAAAAAACTGTGTATTTATAAAAATTCTAGAGAGAGATTCTAAGTTAACTAAGGTTGGGTCTCAGCGAGCGCCTTCACTAAGCAAGGTAGGGAAATCGATAAATCTGATAATAATAGCGAGACGGAATTCAACTATTTTTCTGTACCTATTTTATACATGTAAAATAGAAGGCCGCTAGCTCAGATAGAGTGAACGACATTAGCAAGGGTTCCACGCAAATACCTACTACCTAAAGTGGTAGATTTTTGCTAACGTACTACATATACGAAGTGTGTAAATTAAGTAACATAGCGGACTGGTAACATAGCGTTTGATCTGGCGACATTTGGGACGCAGAACTTGGAGGGGTGGCAGGTGAACATGTGATACGCCTTCAGTACGAGTGTGAACTCGCTAGAGTAGTTTTGTTGTCTGTAGCGATTTTTTTCGTGAAACAGTTTTTTCTAGTGCATTCTAAAAATGAGTAACATTCATTTCGAGCAACAGTGTGCTATCAGGTTTTGCTTCAGACTTAGGCACAGTGCAACGGAAACTTTTGCAATCCTTCTGCAGGCCTACGGAGACTGTGTTTTGTCAAGGACCCAGGCTTTTTGGTGGTTTAAGGCATTTTCAGAAGGAAGAGTGTTGATTCAAGATGAATCACGCAGCGGAAGGCCTTCATCTTCAAGAACCGATGAAAATGTCGACAGAATCCGGAATCTTGTGCGTTCAGGTCGTCGATTGACAGTCAGAATGATCGGGGAAGAGTTGAATTTGACTCACACTACCGTTCATCAGATTTTGACCAATGAATTGGGGATGACAATGCGCCTTGTCACACAGCAATTTCAATAAACGAGTTTTTGGCCATTAAAAATATTTCTGTGGTTCCTCAGCCTCCTAATTCGCCAGACTTGAGTCCTTGTGACTTTTTCCTCTTCCCTTAGATTGAAAAATCACCTCAAGGGACGTCATTTTGGGACACTCGATAACATTCAAACGTACGTAACCGACCAGCTGAAAGCTATTCCAGTATCCGAGTTCCAGCACTGCTATGAGGATTGGAAGAACCGTCTCCAGCGCTGTGCGGCTATGGAGGGATTTTTTTTTAAAAAATCATTCCGGTTACTTAATTTACACACTTCATATATTATATACGTAAAATACAAGGCCGCTAGCTCAGATAGAGTAAACGACATTAGCAGGGGTTCCACGCAAATACCTACACCATAAAGTGGTAGATTTTTGTTAACATATTACATATATATTTAACCCCCGATTAGAATTTAAAAAATTTCAAATTCAATTTTGACCCATCTGGGGAAAAAGGTCAAAAGTGAAAAAGGCCGTCCCTGGATTAGATGGTAAGGATGTTCAATAAATTAGAATTAACTCTTAATCAATAAAATAGTGAACACTCCTCGTATGGAATCAAATTCGAGGGTTACCTTTTATGTTTTTACAAACAACCACTAGATGACAATATTGAAATGTGTCATTACTATATTCGTAAATTTTGACATTTGTTATTGTGAAATCAGTGGCAGCTTATAAATTGACCGAATAGTTTGCTGACAGTGAGCGTTTAAATAAAACAAGTTTGTGAAAAAATGGATATTACTCGTGAAGGTTATCGTTGGATGATTTTTTACGATTTTAGTAAAGGCCTAACTCAACAACAATGCATAGATTCTCTTCGTTCAACTTTTGGTAATGAAGCATCATTAGAAAACACTGCTTAAAATTCGTTTGCTGAACTTCGTCGTGGTCGTGCGTCCGTCAGTGATGAATCTCGTGAAGGTCGACCAAAATTGGTTGTGATTCAGAAAAACATCGATGCTGTGCGCAAAATGATTGAAGAAGATCGGCGTGTGACTTACCGTGAGTAAGAGATACATTCCATTTTGCATGAAAGGTTCCCGATGCATTCTGCATAATTTGACCGAAGCTCAAAAAAGGCGCCTGTTGATTGATATAAGGGAATGCTAAAAAAAATTCATTGAATATTTGAAGGAGAAAAACATCAAATTAATGTCTCATTGCCCGTATTCACCTGATTTATCCCTTAACGACTTTTGTTTGTTCCCAAATGTCAAACAAAAAATTTTCATCACTTCAAGAAGCCTTCGAAAACCATTTTTTTGAGATACCAACTTCAGTGTGGAAAGAATGTTTCGGGAATTGGTTTGAACGTATGCAAAAGTATATAAATCTTAAAGACGAATATTTTCAAAAGCAATAAAACAGTAGGTTCAAAAAAAAATGTTTTTCTTTCTTAGTTTTTGTAAAAACTTAAAAGGTAGCCCTAGTAATAATGGGCAATATTGTTAAATAGACTAGATTTTACAACATCTATTAAAAAAATGCATAATACGATAACAGAAACATGATTCTCAAAAAAAAATAAAGCACTATTATATCTCACCAAATCATTTGATATATTTTTCAAACTAATCATATAATTCCTCCAGGTTGGTTGACACCGGACACGGAAGTTGGCGTGCACCTGCTGGGTGAGGTGCGGAGGGGTACATGTGAGAGGGGGGAGGATAGTGGAGGTCGATTTCCTGACAGACACCCCACATGTGTCTCGTATAGAGTTACACCTTTACGGGATTCCTAGAGAAGCCCATCAAATACACATCACATGAACGACTCGTCCAACTAATACTGATCAACGGTTTAATCTTTTTGTTAATATTTTATAATGCTAAGGTCAGGAACTGTCTGAGCCACGAATTTATTAGTGAGACACTAAGTTGATATCTAATACTAATAAAAAAAAAACCTTTAGTGTCATGGTTTTCGGTATTTTTACCGACCGCCAACATATATAAGGGAAGTATTGGGATCATACCGATTTTGACATTTCGAGTTTTCGATGGATCTCCCCGAATTGAGTTCCCTACATAACGTTTTGACTATTTTTAGCATGATGTCTGTCGGTGTGTCTGTCTCTCTGTCCGTCCGTCTGTCTGTGTACACGTGCAGAGCAAATTCGGCTGAAAATATTTTTATGAAACTTCATATTTAAGCTTCTGCCATCAAAGGCACTAGTTGATTAACTTTTGGTAAAAATCGGTTGACTAGAAATGGGAGTTTACTCATGTCGATTTTAAAATTTTTGCGAATATTCAACAACAGAAAAATATTTCGAAAAAATGTATTTAACAAAAGTTGCTATAAAAGCAATAACTAACAACTTTTATTTGAGACATTTTTTGATAAAACGAAACATTTTTGAAAAACTTTTCGAAATTTTTTCTAAGTAGCTATTTTTCCATACTTATATCTAACGTTTACATGGTTATGACCAAGTTATTTCTACTCTGCTGCTAGAATGTATTTTATACAAGTACTTTGTGATGGTGGTCGGTCCTGTGGTGGCCACAGCTGATTTTTTATTTACCCAAATGCTTGTAACAGTAATACTAAATATTTCTTTTAAATTAGAAATATTATTAAAATATTAAAAATTATATGTGGTGGAGAAAAGTTAATTCAAAGTACATTAAAGATATGATCAATAACAATTGCAGAATCGATACAGTTTAAAAACCTGAGTAATAAAAAAATTAATGTTACGAGGGCTACCTTTTAAATTTATACAAAAAGTAAGGAAAGAAAAAAAAAATTTTTGGAACAACTTGTTTTATTGCTTTTCAAAATATTCGCCTTTAAGATTTATGCACTTTTGCATGCGTTCAAACCAATTCTCGAAACATTTTTTCCACTCTGATGTTGGTATCTCAAAAACATGATTTTCGAAGTCTTCAACAGCTTCTTGAGGTGATGAAAATTGCTGGCCACGCATTTATTGTTTGACATTGGGGAACAAAAAAAAAAAGTCGTTAGGGGAAAAATCAGGTGAATACGGGTAATGAGACATTAACTCGATGTTTTTCTCCTTCAAACAATCAATTGTTTGATATGCTGTGTGGGAGCTTGCATTGTCATGAAGAAGAATGATGCGACGTTTTTGGTTGTTTTTCTTGATTTTGTCGATGACTTCTGGCAAACAAATTGTTGTATACCATTCAACATTAACTGTTCTCCGATCCTCTAAAGGAATAGTTGCGACGTGTCCAGTACAACCGAAGAAACAAGCAATAATTTTTTTGGAAGTGCTTCGTGGACGATCAACTTTTGTGGGTTTCGGTTAATCTTTGAAGACCCAAACAGTGGATTGTTGCTTAGTTTCCATTTCATATGAATAAATCCAAGTTTCGTTACCTGGAACGATATTGTATACGGATTTTGCAGTGCCTAGGTTGAATTTTTTTAGCGTTCCCTTACACCAATCAACAGGAGCCTATTTTTAAGCTTCGGTCAAATTATGCGGAATCTATCGGGAACAGATCTTTTTCACAACTAAATGTTCATGCAAAATCGAATGTATTGCAGTCTGCATATGCCAAAAGATGCCTCTATCTCACGGTCAGTCCCATACCGATCTTCTTCAATCATTTTGCGCACAGCATCGATGTTTTTTGAATCACAATCGATTTTGGTCGACCTTCGCAAGATTCATCACTGACGGACGCACGATCACGACGAAATTCTGAAAACCAATTGTATATCAGTCTTTTCTGATGGTGCCTCATTACTAAAAGTTGAACAAAGCGAATCTATGTATTGTTGTTGAGTTAGGCCTTTACTAAAATCGTAAAAAATCATCCAACGAAAACCTTCACGAGTAATATCCATTTTTTCACAGAGTTGTTTATTTTTAAACAGTCACTGTCAAAAACTACTCGGTCAATTTATAAGCTGCCACTGATTTCACAATAACAAATGTCATAAAAGGTAACCCTCGTATTATTTATATATAGGTATATGTATATTATATACTCTTCTAAGCCCCCCGCAGATGTTTGGAACCTCAGACAATACCAAATCATATATAATAGATGTATTTAAACATACATACGAGGTGTGTTCAAAAAGTATCGCTGAATTTCCGCGGGTTACGTATATTCGATTTTCGATTTTTTTGTGGCGTTATGTTGGTACTCATGTCTCTCACTTATGCCGACAAGTTCGGCCATTTTGAATGTTCAGTTAATTTTTGACAGTTGCTTTGCTTGCACGTGTTTTGGCTCGTCTTCGATTTTTGCCTATACCAAAAAATTGATCAAAGAATCTGTATCAAATTTTGTGTGAAAAACAAAATTAAATGCGCGGACGCATTTCGAATGTTGACTGTGGCATATGGTGAAGCTACCTTGGACCGAAGCAACGTTTATCGGTGGTACAAAATGTTTTCAGAGGGCCGAGAAGATGTGAACGACGAAGAGCGTGCCGGTCGCCCGAGCACGTCAACAACAGACGGAAAAATTGATGAAGTGAAGAAAATAGTATTGGCCAATCGTCGAATCACCGTTAGAGAAGTTACTGAGGACCTAAACATATCGATTGGCTCGTGCCATTCGATTTTTACCAATGATTTGGGCATGAGACGGGTCGCCCCTGCCCACATCGTTGCTTGTGCGCGAATTTTTGGCCAAAAACAACACACTAATAATGCCGCAGCCACCGTATTCCCCAGATCTGGCCCCCTGTGACTTTTTCTTGTTCCCAAAACTGAAGAGGCCCATGAAAGGACGACGCTACGAGTGAGGAGATAAAGCGGCATCGAAAGAAGAGCTGAACAAGATCACAAAAAATGATTTTTTCAAGTGCTTCGAGTATTGGAAAAAACGTTGGCACAAGTGTATAATATCTGGTGGGGATTACTTTGAAGGGGACAAAATATATATATTCATGAATAAATAAATAATTTTTGAAAAAAAAACACAAAATTCGCGATACTTTTTGAACAGACCTTACATCAAATAAATGGCCGATAAATAATATTAATGGCAATTTGATAAATTATCATTCACTTTCCATTTTACAATTTTTCTACTAAAGTAAAATGCCCCCCCCCCATTTGTAATGTACGGCCTCGTTACACATCTCCGAAGTGACAAGTTGCCTTCCATGGCAAAAAAGTTCACTATCCCTGTACTAAACCAATGTACGTATTCTACATTTTTTCACGTAGATTTGCGTACGATTTGTAGTTTTTAATTTGTAATTATTACCATTGGGTTTCACAGGTATTCATGTTGCCGGTACTATTTTTTTTTATTCCACTACATTTTCTAAATGGAACAAAAAATAACAAAATTGTTAAGAAATTAAAAATTCATATACAAATTCAATAAAATAATAAATTTAATATTTTTACTTATAATTATTAATATTAATATTTTATTTATATAAGTAAGATATTTAAATTTCAAGTAGAACAGAAAATAATTGTTTCTTTATTCTAAACAATTCTTATGCATGCTCAATGTTAAGTTAATAATAAGTGAGATGTTTCATTTATAGATAGCTCTCCCCATAGCTCCCTAAATATATCTCTTATTAAAAATTACATTGAAGAGAAGAAAAAAAATGCTTTCTTATACAAAATTTTGATGTAAGAAAATTGTAGTATGATATTTCAAGATTTTAGTTTTAGGGTGTACCCCCGTAACTCCTCAATTATTCATTCAGTAGAAAAGTAAATGCAACAAATATATATATATATATATATATATATTTATTATTTATTTATTTATTTACAAAAATAGGCTACACAACAGGAGGAATCAAACCATTTTTGTTATATACATTTTTGCTGTTAAGTCAATAATAAGGGATATATTTCAAAAGTTTAACTTAAGCCCTCCTCCCTCCCTTAACTCCCCATACATTTATCTAAATTAAAAAGTTCATAAAAATAAAAAATGTGTTTTCTTATTATAAACTATTTTTGTTATATATAATTTTGCTCAATAATAAGGGAGATATTCTAAGTTTTTTAATAAACATAACCACGAAACACGCTCCTAGAATAAAATGTTTTAAATGCTTTATAACCTATGTTCGAATCCTGTTTCTACTTTATCATTTCATGAATCTCGGACTGAAAGACAAAAGTTGATTTTTTGTGTGGATATACTGTCTTATAATCAACTGAATCATGTAGAAACGAAATATGAGGCAGAAAAAATCAAAACAGTAATAGCTTCCAATTTTATTAATATAGATAGAAAAAAGGAAATACTGAATAACAAATATTAAGATACCTAAAAACTAGACAGTATTCTAACCTAAAATAATATTTATAATATTCTAATCTAAAAACACTGTAAATCTTCCTAATCTTGCAACCGAGTTGACTGAAATTTCAAGCATGTGTTCATACCGATACCGAGCTAACTCGAGTTTCCTTAGATGTACCAATATCAGTCGAAAATTCAACGAAGAAAACGGATTCGTTTGTTCGTTTTCATTTATTGTTTACACATGCCGAATTCGTTGTTGTTCATAAAAAAAATTTATTGTTAGGTTACTTGCTTGACTTTGCATTAAAGTCTCTTGCTGAAAATCATTAAAAAGGTGTTTTGGGTAATATGTACGTATTTTTATGATTAAATATTATTAAGTGGCGTTTGTAAATGATATTTATAGTAAAATATTGTTCCTAAAACATTTTTATGGCCAGCCAGGGGCGTCGAGTGTGGGTCCAGCCTCCGGTAATACAATAATTACGAGCCCGAAACATAAGAATACAATAATCCTCATCTGGAATACGAAAATACTACGAAGATAAATAAACAACTGCGCGTAGATAGAAACTTTCTTATTTTTTCTTTAAAATAATATATTAGATATGTTTATGAGATGTGTCCGTTATCCTCGCGAAAGCTATAGATTAAAACGCCACAAATGGGCCCAAAATACTGATGACAGTTAAATACATAAACAAAGTAAATCAAAACGAACCTGGGGTCCGAACTTTTAATCACGATTAATTCAGTTATTATTACGTATTACAATTACAGGCAAAGAAATTTTTACAACTAAATCATAAATAATAAAATTCTATAGTGATTTATGTATAAAAAATTGATGGATGTGAATTTTCACACACTTCTCGGTTTTGTAGGTATTTTATAAGTGTAAGAAGTCAACAGAATGCTGGATGTCTAAGACAATTTTTCTATAATCACATCAAAATCAATAGATTTTTGATAATCATTTTTATTCGTTATTTGAGTACTAAGAGCTTTCATTTAATTTGTTTAAAATAAATATAAATAATTTGCGAATACGCCTGTACGCCTAATGATCGAGTTTATGAGTTTAAGAAGGCGATTCGTTCTCATATGTTATTTTTTTTTAAATTATATTTTTAATATAAAGAAAGACATACACTACCTTAGCTATAAATACAAAAAATTCATAACATTATTAGCCATAATTAGTCATGAATTCAATAAATAATTAATTTTCAGTCAAGTTCAAGTCATAAACACAAAAACTGCAACATTTTTCAAAACGAAATCTGATCAAAAATTCTCTCGTACGTTTCCGGCTCAGATCAATGCACACATATTACTTATAATTTTTGGTATATTTTTGAGTAAAATCGTGTTAAAAGAAACGAATTTTAAAAAACTACTTTTCGTTCTTCAACATATGTTTTAAGAGCTTTGTTTAGATACCACACAATAAATTTCAAAAAAATAATTATTTTTTTAACGTCACAAAAAAATCGATATTTGTAGAAAAATTAATGTGATCAAATATTCCTGTTGAACTATTCCAATTCCCATCAATGTACATTATTGAGTTTTTTTTCAGATTTTTAGATCAACCCCTCTGGAAGATAGGGTGGGGAACAAAAGTTTTTTAATTTTTGGGAAAAAATCACATAAAAAAATGCTTTTCTATCCACGCATTAAGAGGTTTTATTTAATACCCCACTTAAAATATTTATTTTTTTATTTATTACATATTTGTTTATATTTACCTGGGGATGTGTTTCTTGAACTCTCAGTATTTTTCCTGTATGTGAGTCAAGAAGTTGTATAAGCATACCAAATTTCAACTTTCTATGTTAAGCCGTTTGGCTACAATTTCTACCATACAGACAGACACATGAGTGACGTTATAAGGGTGTTTTGGTGGTCATACCTACAAAATCCTAAAAAAGAATACTCTCCTCGGCTCTGCACTCTCTCCGGATCCCAGTAATTTGTAGTGACTTCCGCCGTCTCTCTATGTCCCTGTAGACATTTGTGCAAAGGGATTTTATTGTATGGCAATTCAGTAGACTGGCTCAGAATTTTTATAATCCAAAAACATGTCATTAGATTTATGGCCAGGGTCAAGCAACAAGTCATTATAGATATTTGTCTAGGATGATTAAGTAAAGGATGCGCTATTCGCAAGCTAACAGCATTGACGATTGTGTGGAAAGGAATGTTGAGAGAGAAGGCAATATATGTCAGTACTGTGTACGCTGTAACTACGTAATGCGCATGTGCTAAATTTGAATTTGTAACGAGCGTATTTTTAAATGAAAATAATTATGGAGTTTAACAAAATATAACAACATGTCAAAAGACCTAAAACTAAAGTAAATGTGTATTTAAGATTTTTACATATTTTTTTTATTTAGAAATATTCTCGTCTTCAACTATAAAGCTGCATTCTCACTTCCCTAAAATACATATAGGTACTTCCTTAATTATACTTACAATAGCGAGAAAGAGACAGAAACTAACCTATAAGTAAATCTGAAATGTCAAAATAGATACAACATCAAAAATAAGACAATTAGGAAGTATATAACTGGCGAAATAAATCTTAGATGAAGAACTGTGATTATTTTAGCAAATTTAAAAATGAGAAATGTTTAAAAAACGTAGATTTTTTATTCATTTTATAGTAACTTTTGTTTGTAACAACAGATGGCATCACGTATTAATTAGAATTACAGTGACTGTATAAAGACAGTGTGGCCATATGAACTGTAGCCGCCATGTTTATTCCAGATTTGTATTGGGTTATATACAATAAATGATAATATATCCTAATATATTATAATATTTCTTAAATTTTTAATAGTTTTACGTGTTTATGTATATGTGAATATCAATTTATTGTTAAGAAAAAACATGTATATGATTCAACATTTATTAAGATAAATATTAAAATTGCCTACCGATGAAGGTATTTTTTTGAAATGTTTGCAACATAAAAGAAAACATGTGAAAAAGTTCTTAAAAAAGGACATGAAAGGAAATATAAGAGATATGTTTTTATTATTTTATAAATTTATTTGAGGACCTATAAAAACTAAAACATTTTTTTTTATAAAAACGGGAATTTCAAACATTTTAATTTGAATATTTTAAATTTAAGAAAACAAGTTCAAACAGGACATTAGAATTAGAATAAAAAGATAGGGAAAAAATGATGATAAGGTTCTATAAAAATTAGAGAACCCAACATTTCTCTAATTTTTTGGAAAACGCATGTTTATATAAAAAAAAAGGATATTTTCATATTAAAAAAGAATAAGCAGAACATGTTATATACCCTGAGTTCAAAAAGAAATTACATAAGAGTTGGCTATGGAAAAATAAAATAATGTATACCAGTGTTTCTCAACAGGTGGTCCGCAGAAAAATTTTAGTGGTCCGCAGAAAGTTTTCGTATGTTTTTTGCAGTTTTTTTTGTTTTTTTTTAGACACATTTTTTATGTAAATAATTTATATTTTCTTTATTTTCTGTAAACTTTCTGTGATTTTCTACAAATAAAATTTATTTAGTAGCACATTAAATATATTTGTTTTCTTGCAAAAAATTAACCAACAATTATTATTAGTGGTCCGCGTTAGAAAATTATATATTTTACTGGTCCGCGGTGCGTTTTTGGTTGAGAAACACTGATGTATACTACAAGCTTTATGTAACAATAAATAACTTATGACAACAAGAGTGATTTAATTAATTCAGACAGTAAATTAATTCTAAAGCTTTCTGTTGGCATTACTTTTATTTTCCATAGCCAACCCTTATGCAATTTCTTTTTGAACTCATGGTATAAATGATATATTAATAAAGAAAACTGATGTATATATTATCAATTATGCATTTATTCAACTAAAATTATAGTCAGGTGAAAAATAAAATGAAATCAGCATAGAATAACATTAAAATTAATGAAAGTAAATACTTCTTATAATTGTGAAGCCATCCATTGATTTACTGGCATAATGTTTTTTATGTTCATTTAGCCTTTTTTCCCAGCAATTTTAAACCTAAACATAACAAATCGTTTCATTATTTTTAATTTTAATTTGTGACAATTTAAACTATGTGCACAGTTTACATTATCTACATTACTCATTACTCATCACAAACACAACAATATTCACTATTAAACGTCTAAATATACGTATATTATTTGAAAATATCACTTAAATCTGTTGAAACACAAGCTAAACACATGTAAACCATATATAATCTGTAACAAATTTGGTAGAAACATGGCGGATTTCAGCTCGACCAATAGAAAATGAGACCATCGTATGGCCACACTGTCTTTATACAGTCACTGTAATTAGAATTATGATTTGTTATGTATGAATGCTCTCCTAAATAAAAATATAAGTCTTGATTATAATTGTAAAATGTAAATATAATTTGGTAACTGTGAATGCAGCTTACGGGATGATTTTTATCTAACTATAAGGGAAGTAGCACATGCGCATTACGCATAACGGGGGTACGCAGTACCGCGATATATATCTTTCTCACTCCTTTCCACACATTTTACATCTGAATAGCACATCCTTTACTTAATCATCCTAGAGATTTGTTTAAAGATGTCAACATATTGACAGTCCCGTCGTTATACATCCTAAATATATAAATGTATGAGATATATGTATAGCTTGTTTCTTCGGTTTAAGAGGAACTAGATTTTGAATTCTAGTATCATTTATCGTTTAAGTGAGGTTTTTCGTTAAAAAAAGAGCTTATGACAACTTGGGAAAATAAAAATTCTAGTTAGTTCCGCTTAAACGTTTGAAATAGCTTATACATATGTATAACACCAGGAGGGTGTGTTCATAAATTACACACCGAGTGTGAGTGTGCGCCCACTGTGTTGGCGATGTGTGCACTTGTGAGCAATTGCTTTTTGAAAAATTTTGGGTGTAAAACATGGCGCTAAGATTTCTACGATTCGAAGTTCTAACTTCAAATTAGTGTTTTGTTGTCTTTGTGCTGGATCTGTAGTATTATGTGGCTAATTTCTGTATGTTAATAAAATGGAGTCCGTAACATCTATTTGAATTCTGTAAAGCACGGGTTTCCAAACTACGGCCCGCAAAAAATTTACTGACTAATAAAATAACCAGAAAATCGAAAAAAAAAACATAGTTATAACTAAATAATATATACGATTCTTAAAATTATTTTTGCCGGTCGCTATGGCGTAGTGGTCAACTCATTTCACTGCTAATCGTGGAGGTTCCGGTTCGAATCCCGGTGATGGCATGAATGTATTTGTATTTGTCAAAAAAATAAATAAAGTATCCAAAATAAAAATAACAGAGTAGCTGGCTAAAGGTCCATATATATTAGGACTAAGGAGCAAAAAAAAAATATATATAATTTTTTTTAAATAATTTTCTCATTATTGTTTAAGCTTGTCTTTAAAATCAAGCGGCAAGAGCCCAGATAAGTACAAGTTATTCCGCCCGCAATTTATTCAAGAAATTTTGATGTGGCCCGCTTCCGAAAACGTGTTGAGAGCTTTAAAACAACATTTCAAATGCTCGTCTAGTTATTCTAAAATTTCTCTGTAATTCAATTTCTCTATATCTTGCCACAAATTCTTCTGTAAATAAGATGATAAGGACAGGTTTTCGTTTATTGAAGAACATATTTTTTTCATCAAAACTAGAAGATTCACTATCATTTTCAAGAATTTCTTCAGCAGTAGTTGGAAATATAGTAGTTTTTAAGTGCTCAGTACTTAACCTGCATAATGCATTTGTACCTTAGTGGTGCAGGGTGTCAGAATTTGGGTTAGCCATGCATTGTTTAAAAGAAGATTGTAGTGGTTAGGTCTAAGTCATTATTAAAATAGCGCAAATATCTTCATCTATCGTCTAAAAGTCACAAGCATAAAACTGGCAAAGATTTTTGATTAACTATTTTGCTTAACTTTAAATTATTATAACTGCTCGTATGAATAAATTACTGTCAGTTTTTAATATAATTTAATAATTTAATAAGTTAAATACTTATAGAAGAAGGAATAAAATTTAGGCAGTTTAAAAAAAAATACTGACCTAAAAATATTAACCTTTACTGATCCATCCCTTGTATTTATATTTTTTGACAAATTTTATGACAAACTTATTATCTTATATAATAAAGCTCACAGTCTCTTGTTATTCGCGTACCTATCGTGTATATTCGTAATTTCGAACTTACTGTTTTACTTCTAAAGTCTTGCACCTTATTTTATTGTATTTTATTTGTAGACTGTGATATTCGGTAATTAACCCTTATGCAGTTTCTTACTATCACCCTGCGATTTTTCGAACAGACTTTTTATCTTATTTATTGTATTTGTCCAAGCAAGATTTCTTTTATTGATTTTAGTTATTTATTTATTGTTTATTAATATG
Source organism: Liopterus haemorrhoidalis (assembly GCA_963971575.1). Taxonomy (NCBI): domain Eukaryota; kingdom Metazoa; phylum Arthropoda; class Insecta; order Coleoptera; family Dytiscidae; genus Liopterus; species Liopterus haemorrhoidalis. The sequence goes on from OZ020611.1 coordinate 54,323,427, forward strand.
CAGTGCAGTCATTTAGATGAGCTGCGTTAGGCGCAAATAGCCTGTATTGCTGTGTGCCAATAATTTTAAAAAACTAAACATCAATAAAAAATTAATCATTTTAATTTTGATTTATATGTTAAAAATTGTACTTATCGATTAATTAATTCGAATATATATTTCTGTTTTGTTATAAGAAACAATCATTTTTTGTATCTTTTTGTATCGAGGGCCGAAAGTATTAAGGCCAATAGGCTACTAGTAAACTTATAAAGGTAGTTATTAATTTTGAAATCGTGTCATTATTTAGATATTGTTTAAAGTTAACGAGCCGCCTATGAGTTGTTAGGGGTCAGGCTTATGTTTAATTGGATCAGTGACATAGCATGTCGTTATAGATAAACTGGAACTCAATCTCTGTCGGCTTTTGTAATGAACACATTGTCTATACAAACATAATACATAATTCGTGTTATATACGCTTATGATACGTGTTATAATTAACCCATTAGCGCCCAGAGATATTTTTTTTTTTGAATTATGCACTCAAAAACAAATTTTGAGGTAATATTAATACTATAAACACGAGAAAATTATTGAAAAAAATTTACTGTGCCCAGGTTAATTAGAAATGCCTGTCATATGTATATGACACTGGACACATATGATATATTTGTGGCGTATGATGATGTATTTATGAATAATTTTACTTGAACGTATATAATGCATATTTACTCTTAGTTTAAAAGTAAAACCATTGTCATTTCTAAAGATTGGGGTGGATATGTTCACTCCACCTCCCTTTATTATAATATTTATTCAGAATATTACAAAAAAAGTAATACAAAATTCATAATAAACAGAAAATAATAGAAAGACAACGTCAAAATTTAATTTTAACCTTTTAAAAATATGGAAATTATTTCATGTGATATGGCAAGAAACAAGCTGAACACAAAGTTACGTCACATTTCACACAAAAACTAGTAGGTTTGCTTTTACACCCTTGTCGTTGGCATCTTCTTGCTTGTCGCGATGCTGAATGAGATGATCTCTGCCATCGTACCGAACAGTCTCTTGTGGTGTTTGTGCTGAAGATTTACGTTTCGTACCTGAACCTAATAGTTTGAGATACGGTACTGTAACAGCTCTTCTAAATCCTAAACAATTCAAATTCGCCTTCATCTTCGTCGGTCAAATAATCTGGTTCTGGTGGTACCACAATCACATCTAGAGTCTTACGATTATCGTCAAGATCAAGCCAAAAATCATCATCATTTATAATTTCTTCCATTTCTTGAAGAGTGAGCGCTTCTTTTGACACCATTTTCTAAAATAAATTAAACTAAAAATATACAGAAATAACTGCAAAAGTTAAAAATTTTACATACCTTGTATTATTTTCCTTGAATAAAAAACCAACACACTCACTAAAAATATAATATTTATCTTCCAAAATACTGCACTAGTTAACTCTTTGCGGATATGATGCGGATAAAATTTCATATCCGCTTATCCGCAATATCCGCATGAACATTAAATCTTCGGTTACTTTCGGAGAAACACGCGATTGTGTTCTGTCGACGCAGTCCTCGGTTACCTTCGGTTGTTTGTATACACATGTGATATTTTGTACCATTCTATCTCACTGTATGTTACTGTTATTAAGACAAATGTCCATGATCGTGATTGTGTTAAGACAATTAACATTACTTTTTTTTATTATTGTATATAGAAAATGATATTTTGGACAAAAGTTGCTTGGTACACTTTCAATGTAATTCTTCCTACCTCTGCTCTAATTCTGGCTTTTAAATCTAATATACGCTTTTTTTTAAATAAAACTGATTAGTAAGTTTTATTTAAATACCAAAATTTACCTATATACATTTTTCTCGAAAATCTTATTTTGTTACCTGCCAATTGTTTTATACTACCCGAAGTAAAAAGTCTTGTTAATTCCAAAAATTGAAAAATGACACATGTTGCTATTTGAAAAAATGTTACATATGATCAAAAATTACGCAGCAGTTGACAATTGGCGATGGGGTTACTGGTTCAAGTTTCTGAACTGGTAGTGACAATGTCACCATGGATCAACGCAATTTAGATACTTATAATGCCTGTATAAAACAAACAAGATGAAAAATAATGGAATGCATGCGATATTGCGATAGCAGCATGTGATAGAAACGTTCTCAACTTTGTCTCTATTTATAAGGCCTTATATACCAGGTATGAAAAACCAATTCTACTTTTTTATGGGGTTTAAAACATGCTCTTTCTAATGAAAATAATTTAAAACATATACCAGAAGGTATATTTTTGTAAAAGTGGGCTAAATATACCCTGTTTTTAGCATTTTCACAAAAATCGTCAACTTTACACTCAATTCCTGAACTAATGAAAAATATTAGAAGTGTGATATTTTATATTCGTTAACCTTGTATTAATAAGTTATTATGTGCAAAATTTCACGTTTATCGTACCTTTACTTTCAGCGGTATAAAAAGCCAAACTTTAAAATTTATTCGAGTTGCAAATTTTTAGGCCAAGTTTGATCTAAATTTTCTTCACGGAAATCGCTCATGAAGATTTGTTTATTATTTTGTTTAATAGAGCGCAAAAAGTTGTATAAGTTGGCAAAGTTTTGTTGTCTCAACAAAATATTGCCAGAGATACTGTGTCTCAAAGTTACCGAAATCTCGGAGTCATACCATCGCGGTAGGCTGCGGTATGGGGTCAAACAAATTACTAAATCTCAGCAAGTATTATTTACCAATGTTCGTTGGAGACATGTGTGAATGTTCATACAAAATTTCATCGAAATCCGTGAATATATTAGGTCGTTAAGGATGAAATTTTTAGAAAAAAAGTCAAAGTTGATTGATAACTTACAAATATAAGGAATTATTTTATTCATCAAAGTATGCACCCATTGTCTATACACTTTTGCCATTTAAGCGGTAGGTTGTCCAGGCCGGCGGTATAAAACCCTGGCGGACCAGAGTCAATTAATTCCTGGAAGGTCAGATCTGTGATGCCGTAGTTCCACGTAATAACTCATTCTTCATAATAGTGCAAATTTCCGACCGTCCCATTTTCAACAAAATTAATTTTTTTTAAAATTTTTTGATTTTTTTTAGAGCATACAATGATTTATTTAAACAGGCGAGATGTGCAACTTTCCAAATATATATATATATATATATATATATATATATATATATATATATATATATATATATATATATATTAAAGTAAAATATTAAGCCAGTGTCAAATAATAAGCTGTTAAAGTTGGCAATATTATTAACTACAAATTTCATCCTTGACGACCGTTTATATTTTCAGGATTTCGTATATATTTACTGAGTGAAAGAGACTATTATGCTAGTGAGTGAAGATTTTTAGGTATCTTGGCTCCGTATAATTTTTTTTTTTCTACGCTTATTCGGAAACAGACATACTTACATAACTTAATTCAGTTAGGTAATGAATTTCCTAAAGAGACAAGTGACATTATGAATTTTCATTTCTTCAATTTTTTTAAAATAAATTTTCAACAGTATTTATTCAAAACTTTTGTTCTCATTAATAATGACCCACTACTATCTCTACAACTGTTCAAATGCTACGAAAAAACGCTCTACTAGTGGGAATAACATTATATTTTTGACATTTCATATAAATTAAATTAGTTAATGTTAGAATTTAATATTTACTCAATTTATATGAAATGTGAAAAAAAAAGTTATTCTTATTCGTATTTTTGGGGCCTTTTGTGTCACCGGAGAAAGAGCATTGTATGATACACGTAAAGAAATTGATTATACTACTCATAAAATTTACAGAACTCAGCTTCGCCTCGTTTTGTAAATTTCACATTCGTAGATAATAATCTTCATGTCCATACTTGTTGCATAAATTGCTATTCCAAAAGCGAAAAGCTACTCAAAAGGACGCCGTTTTCAAATAATTGAAGAGACTAAAGCGATTCAAAAGCTGATCTAAGATATATTCTTTAAAGTACCTACTTGTTAGAAGTGCTACCAGAAGTGGAAAAGACGTTGGTAACTGTTGTTGCCCCTGTAGAGTATCATTTTTAAGGGGGCTATTATTTCCATTGTCACATAAAATATCACAGGTCTACAAGCATTTCGTATTTCCATTTGATCACATTTTCTGAATTCCCATTAATTGACAAATGACAAGTTTTTTGTTTCTATCACGGACATCCTAAAGTCACTATATTATACAAAGTAGCGCAAGCCTTTGAAGAAGCCGCCAGACCCCAGGGTTTGATTGGCAACACTAGTTCCCCTATTAAGCAAACTAAAGCAGCAATTTTTACGATCTTAAGTTTGCGTTTGCGCTGTCACATCTCTCTTTCTCGCTCTAATTTAATAACCTCCTTTGTCAGCGGTTTGAATATTTAAGGTTAAGTTTGATTTAAATTTATATATTATATCCATTTTATTTAATAAAAATTAAAAAAATAATTGAAATTGTACCACAATTTTGTTATAGTGCATCTTTGTTTAAAAAAATCGTGATTACATATGTTTAAAATAAAATTATTGATAGTACTAGTTTCTTATTTTTGTATTGTTGGAATCACTGAACATCATTTGTGTTGGCGACATTTTTAGCCCCAGCATGGCCGCCGTTGCGCTACTTTGTATAATATAGTGACTTTAGGACATCCTTTCTATCCGTGTAAATTGATTCCTACAGATTTGAATCACTTGTAAAATTTATTTTTGGCTTTCATATAAAACCACAGTATGAGCGCATTTCAAAAATATTTCTGATGTTATTAAAAAATACAAATTATAATCACAAAAAACTAAAGTAAACGCTCAAAATTAACTTTCATATTTCAAAAGTAACTTTTGATAATGAATATTTTGTGATTCCAGCCTTTAGATTATAAGCTCAAACTGTAAAACTTTACATGTTCATCAAGAGTTATAAACAGTACAGATTTTACCAACACAACATTTAAAAAAATAAAATTTATAGACTACTAGACGCCTTTTTTAAAATATTGTATTACCGTTAATAATATAGTCAGATTGCTGATAGGTGACTGTAAGATTTCGGAATCAACAATTCGTAGAATTATAAAATGTAATAAATCTGAACTTCTCACTAACAAAATCACGAGAAAACGAAGGAAATTAAAATCTGAACCAGTTTATTTTATTGACACATTGGCACAAAAGTATGGTCATGAAGTACTGAGATTACCTCCTTATCACTGCCAGTTTAACCCCATTGAACTAATTTAGGGTATAACAAAAAATTATTATGATAGACATATTGGTCAAAACGATTATAGTGATAACGAAGTTTTGAAAATGTGGCAAGTAGCCTGTGATCAAATTAGTTGTGAAACTTGGGCAAAATCTGTTAAAAAAAAATCGAAAATTTAATAATTGAATGGTGGGAAAAGGAAAGGATTGTTGATGATATTAATCCAATAATAATAAATACAAGAAATGACAGCGATAGTTCAGATGACGACGATATCATGCATTACAGTGACTAATTTTAAATAAAAATACACATTTAAATACAACTTGTAGCAATATATTATATGAATAAATATATTTTTACTTAATATTTTATTACTTTGTACTTAGGGGAAACATAAAAATTTAATTTAATTAAATAAATTATAATCCAAAATTTACGTATGAGTATAAGTTTTCCCTTATTTATAATTATTACCTTAAAATTAATAATTTCGTTTGTTTGAGTACTGCTGTGAATTTGTTTTCGTGCCCTAATTAGTAAAGATATCTATGAATCATGCCGTTTCTTTCTAATGCTTTGTTTTTTATTAAAATAATTTGGAAGGTTAGTTGTCAACTTGCGTCACTATACGTTACTATGGATATGCAAATAATTATAATGATATAGACAGAGAAAGCATATAGTATTGTATATCGATACTTGTAGAAACGAACAGTCACCTATCAGCAATCCGATTATAGCACCGTTTTTATAGTAAAAATTCAAACCATGAATGTATCGTGGTATAAATATAACTATAAAGACCTATCGAACAATATAGAATTTCAAGATGCTAAGATCTGTTGAAAAGAGATTTTCTGCCAAAATTGGAGCTCTTTATTGACCATATTTTTCAAATATGTGCTGCTGATGTTGAAGAAATTTTAACACGCTAGCCTGAATATTTTTTTTTTCAACCTGTTTGCATTTTAAACTTACCTATCCGTTTGCTTAAGAAGGAAATAGCTGAGGTCTGGCTGTGCTCCATCTGAAACTAGAGCAAAATTAAGGGTAGAATACATAAGAATTTAGGTTGTAAAGAAATAGTAGAATGAAAACAAAAAACCACTAGGGGTGCCAGACAGTGTTGCCACCTGTCCGGGTTTGACCCGGACTGACCGGGTTTTGCGCTACGTGTCCGGGTGTCCGAGAGAAGCCCAAAAATGTCCGGGAATTTAGAAAATTTAGTTTAACGTCAATAATGTTTTTAAATTTTATTTCCTGTATTCAATATTTTGCGTTGATAGTAATGAGATGGCAGATAGGGGAATCCCATATGTTAATAGAGAGATATTGCAAAGTGAAAAAAATCTGACTTTATTAAAAGAAACCTCTAATAAAGTATCCTGTATTAAAATTTTTCATAATGTTTTAAAGAGTGTTATTGCAACGGTGCTCTTGCTTCATACTTTATTATGCCAAATTGATAGATCGAAATCGTAATGAATATAGAAGTTAACTGCAACCCTTATATGAGTTAACTGCAGTAGACTATTTTTAACTTCTTCCCACACTGCACAACCATTCGCAAAAGGGTTTCGTGACCCAATTTCTCGGAGAAGAATAACATCGTCCTCGTATTTAAATCGTAAACGTTTTTTATCTTTAACTTGCATCATTACTCACAAGAAATCACAAGAAAACTCAACAAATTTTATGTTCGAATTTACTCCGTTGTTAATTTTGAGGTTAAATTGACAGAAGACCTGTCAAAATTAAGGCGCTTTAAATAAAAATGCTTGGCCGTTATTTAAATTAAATAAAGGTAGCTTGTATTTTAATAAAAGAATGAAGTTAAGGATATATCAACTGCGCATGCGCACATGTCAAATAAAGGAAAACTTTATTGGGTGCGTTTTGTTGTGCCAATTCCGGTTTCGGTTTAATCAGAATACGCGTTTTGTTGCGACTGTATTCTCATTCTATTCATTCTACTCAAGCGATGACTCGAGGCCGGACGACTGGAATGAATAAGTGTGGTGGGGATGAAAAGTAATATTTGAATGCAGTTGTCTTCATTTGGTTTTTAAATGTATTAGAATTAAATATTGGTATTACTGCTTCAAAATAATTTCTACTTTTACGTTTTTTCTCATTTTGTGTCCTAAAATAAATATATACCTAATATGTATATGATTTTAATATAGTATTATTAAATCTACAGAACATGGAAAGAATTTGGAGAAAAAATGGAAAGGAATTATAGAGAAAATCAAAAAATGTTTTATGGAGCTATTAGAAATATGAGAAAGAAGAAAGCACCAATTTCAAAATCCATAAAAGATAAACAGGGAAATTTGCTTCAGAAAGAAGAAGATATTATGGAGAGGTGGAGAATTTATTTTGAGGAGTTATTAGAAGAAAATGAAGGACAGCTAAGAGAAGAAAACATAAGACAGGAGGAAAAAATAGTAGAAATAACATCAGAAGAACTGGAAAAAGCCATTACCAAAGCTAAAGTAGGAAAAGCGCCCGGAAACGATAAGATAACTTTGGACATGATAAAAGCAGCTCCGGAAGAAGCAAAAGTAAAGATGTTAAACATCATGAATAGGGTACTAAAGAACGGTGAGGCCCCGGAGGACTGGAAAATAGGGATAATTACACCGATACTGAAAAAAGGAGATCCGAGAGAGTGCAGTAATTATCGAGGAATCACGCTCTTAAGTACAGTAGCTAAGATATTCGCTAGAATACTAGAAGAAAGACTAAGAAGTAAATTAGAAGGTACTCTGGAAGATAACCAATACGGATTCAGGCCTAACAGAGGAGTGTTGGACCCGATATTCATGTTGCGCCAGATCAGCGAAAAGGCTCTTAGAGAAGACAGGGAGTTACATCTATGCTTCGTAGACCTAGAGAAAACATACGACAGGATAAAGCGAGATGATGTATGGAGTGTACTCAGATCTAGAGGAGTAGAGGATTATCTTGTAGCAGGAGTGCAAAGCCTATATGACGGAACTAAATGCTATGTACAAACCAACAACTGCCGGTCTAGTTTCTTTGAAACAAAAATCGGTCTAAGGCAAGGATGTATATTGAGCCCACTTCTGTTTACAATAGTACTCGATACAGCTATTAAGAACGCTAGAAAAGAAATACAAAAATATTCTGTAGGGTATTGGAAAATGAACAAGGTTACCATCTCAGAGCTGTGCTATGCAGACGACAAGGTCCTAATTGCCAATAATGAGGAAAGTCTACAAGGTAACCTTGATATTTATAATTACTGTCTAGGCATGATCAACATGAAAATAAGCTGCGAAAAAACCAAAAGTATGGTCATAAGTACAAGACCGGTGAAACAGCTCATTAAATTAGAAGGAAAAACCATAGAACAGGTCGAGCATTTCAAATATCTCGGATCCGTTTTCTCAGCAGATGGAAAAATAGACCGAGAAATAACGGAACGAGTTGGATCTGCTGGCAGGCTATTTAATAGCATTAAGAACTGTTTCTTGGCAAAACGGGAAATTCCGACTGAAGCAAAAGTCCAGATATTCAAGAAAGTGGCCATACCAGTGCTGACATATGGGTCAGAAGCTTGGACAACAACAGAGAAGCTAAGAAGCAGAATAAGAAGTAGTGAAATGAGGTTCCTACGAAAGATCAAGGGAAAGACAAAATTGGACAGAATAAGGAACACAGAATATAGAGAAGAACTGAGAACCAAACCAGTAGAAGAAGTAATAGAAGAAGGGCAACTTAGGTGGTACGGTCATATTCAAAGGATGGAAGATAGTAGAGACACGAAGAAAGTTTACGAGGCCAAAGTAACTAAAGGAAGACGCCGAGGAAGACCGAGAAAGGAGTGGAGTGACGAAATCAAAAGTGCTATAGAGAGAAGAGACATCACCTGGAATGGAGCAAAAAGTAAGACGAAGAATAGGAGTGAATGGAAAAAGCTGTGGCGCCGTTCTCCCACGAAAGAAGAGAACAAGTACAAGTAACAATCAAACTCTACACACAAAGCCCGACACCAGTGATGGTAAAAGGGCTCAACGATAAAGTAAGTAAGTAATTATTAAATCTAAACTTAAAATATATATACAATTCAATTACTCGTTTTAAAACATTACGTTCTAGAATATTTGCTTCAAATATAAAGTATTCTTATTCTGCATTTATTATTTAGATTGTTCTACAACCATATGACTTAACCTCCATGCAAATGTCATTCCATGTTTACTTCACGATCAAAATTGTCGTTTTCTTGCGCGTCAATTCTAGTACTTCTAACCAGCCACCAACAAAACGCACCCATTAAAAGATCAGTAGAACAGAGGTTGCAATATCTCTCTATTATTGAACCAATTGGAGCTCACTGAAGCTCCTAATTTGTAATAATTTAAAAATTAAATGTGATGAATTTCGTAGCACAATAATAGGCAATAAAAAGCTTTTAGAAGCGACACGGGGCAATATGATATATTTTAAAGAGAAAAAATAAGAAAAGAGAATATTTTGTTGCAAATGTTGTGATTTTATGATATTTATATTAATATTATATCAAAAATGTATGTATTGTATATAGATTAATAAACTTATACACGTTTCATTAATTTACGATATTATTTTATTACATTGGAATGATAAATGTCACTTTTTTTTACTCGCAAAATTTTTATGTCCGGGTGAACAACATTTGAAAGGTCGCAAAACTGGTGCCAGAAAATGTTTCTAATAACAACGAATGACAAAAATTTCGTCAACGAATTTGTTCTCAACGATTTCTTTACATAAAGCTTATTTCTTTGGTTTAAGCGGAACTAGATTTTCACATCAAGTAATTTTTAACATTTGAATGAAACTTTGAATCATTTTTTGTAGAAAAAGCCCGCCTCGGTTGGTATAAAGTTAGGTAGCGACAACTTAATAAAATTAAAATTCCACTTAGTTCCGCTTAAAAGTTTGGAATAGCCTATAACAGTGTTTCTCAACCGAAAACGTATCACGGACCAGTAAAATATTTAATTATATACCGCGGACCACAAAAAATAAATGTACTATTAAACAAATTTATTGTAAACGTTACATCTATACAATATCTCAATGATAAAAAATCACTGAAAAAAAAATCACAGAAAATGGACAAAAGATCATAAAAGAATTAACAAAAAGTCTCAAAAATAATAATTTATAATACTTCGCGGACCACTAAAATTTTGCTGAGGACCACCAGTGGTCCGTGGACCACTGGTTGAGAAACACTGGCCTATAATATCTCTTAATATTTCTTCTTTCTGATATTGTCCAGAAAACAAAAAATATCATAATAATATTTGTACTGTTCAAACCTTTATCCTAGAGATACAATAACCCAATCTATAATTTTCAAATAATATTCTGCTCTAAATAATTGTTCTGCATCGTTTCCAATTTCATCATTACAGTCATAATTAAAAGTTTTTATTTTATTTTTTTGAAATGCGCTTTTATTTTAATTTCTGATGCAATATGTAAAATTTTACAAAATTCATCAAACTTTTTTAATATAATATAATATAATATTTATTTATTGACCACAATACAATACAATTAAATCGTTTACAGTCAGTCAAGCAAAATCAAGCAGATAGTGTAGATTTACACAAAATGAGTTACACATACATACAATTATTAATCAGATTATTAATCAGATACAAAAAAAAAATAATGATAATTTTTAAAATTTAAATCATAATATTCGGACACAGAGTACAATAGATTTTGAATTAGCACATTCTTCACAATCGCTTCATATTTATTTTGGGGTAAAAGTCTTACTGCCTCTTACTAGTCTTACTGCAATTTATTAAAGAATTTAATAGCGTAGTAAGTAGTGCTATTTCTGGATTTAAAAAATTTTAAACAGGCAAAAATGCAGAGTGATAGCTGATTTATAATTTGCAAAGATAAAAAAGATTTTTGACACTCTGCTCTGTAAGAAATGCCGTCAATGATTCTCACAGCGCATCTTTGCAATGCAAAAATTCTATCAGCAGAGGACTAGTGTCTCCTAGTTAAGAGGGCATAAGAAATATGTGATTGAAAAAGTGAGTAATAAGCTACTAAGAGCACATCTTTAGTTACTATGTCCACAAGATTTCTCAGTAAGAAAATTGTTCTACATAGCTTACCATTCTATTTTGGAAAGCTGGATTTCAATAATTAAAAATAAAATATCATAAAAGGTTTCTTTAAATGCAGCGACTTTCATTGCAATCAGACACATACACACACACGCACGCACGCACGCACGCACGCACGCACGCACGCACGCACGCACGCACGACAACTTGACTGATGCACAAACAGCAATAAGAGTTGACGGTGTAGAGAAACGTTAAAAAACGTTAAACGTTAAGGAACACTCGAAATACATGAACTCCATTGTGATAGAGAACGAAACGAATTGTGACAAAGTGAAGAAACAAGATATGAGTATTTGAAGACGAAAAACTCCTGTAGTTTTCTATATTGCTTAGATCAGGGGTGGGCAAATCTTTTGGCTGTCGGGCCACATTGAAGGTAAATATTTGATCGCGGGCAAAAAAAAATCTTATTTCAATTGTTTTTGTTACGAAGGATGTTTTATAAATTTTTAAAGCAATATTTTAAAACCAAAACGTGTATTTATTATGCAATTTAAAGAAAAAAAAAAAAAAAAATGAAAAGAATGAAAATTTGAAAGAATATTGAACAGACAGTAATATTTTTGCAGGACACAATAACTTATAAAATGTTTCGCGGGCCGGATAGAATTTCAGCGCGGGCTCCCATTTGCCCAGGCCTGGTTTAGATTATTCACCATATTAGCCGAATACCCCAAGGAGGAAGAAATGCAGGCAAAAAATTCTCCTTAAATATATCGTAGTGATGCAGTTAATAAGAATTCATTGCGGTACAAATGTTTTATTCTTATGTTTTTTGTTGGTTTTTTGTTAAAATAAAGTTTGAAATAGCACGCCTATGGCAAAAGTACCGTTGCACATTTTTACCGGTCTCTAGTTATCAGTTGTTTATTAATTATCCACTAATTTGTAGATGGTTATATTTTATCGAATTAAGCCATCAACCTATATTACCATACAGACTGTTTTTACATTTGAAAACCAGTAATATCATTAATAGATTCTCAGACGGTTTAAGAAATTTAAATTTAAATACTATAATTTCATCCAGAAACTACAACTCTTTAAGACGCGATAGGAGCAGTGATGCTGAAAAAATATCGCGCAATGATGACTCCCATGTTTTCAAAATAACTAATTGGAATAACTGGATAATGCCAGATATTGTGACCATTTTGCCAATTATTTTCGTTATAATAGAAATTTTGCAGCAAACTTCAATAGGAATCAAAATTTTCATAGAAACTCGACACCAGTGAAATACAAAACAAATCAACGACAATACAACTCGTAAAATGAAACACGATCAAATCATGGCAGTTTTAATCGCGGTAGTATTAATTATGTTAATAGAGAAGTAGGTCAAGCGGGTTCAAGTTCAAAATCCGATTCATTAGCCCTAAATTATTGTTTTCCAGACTATTTCTATTTATTGCACATTTGATACAAATTTAAGTTGGATTACATGTAATGTAAACCAATGTTTCTCAAACCATCGACAGTTGCGGACCACTTTCAGAATTCAACACTAACCGCGGACCACCAACTTTATTTTTGCATAAAGGCCCATTATTAATAAAAATTAAATTTTGTGTGCGCGGACCACAAAGAACTGACCCGCGGACCACCTGTTGAGAAACACTGATGTAAATCATAAGATACACCATTTTCTTGTAGGTACCAGTGCTTCACTATGAGCAATAAAGTATGAAAAAAAAAACTTTTTATTTTTCCTAATAAAAATTAAATTATTAGATGTATTTTTTTCTTCTAATTTGTATATAATTTAAGTGAAAAGAGAAATATTTTGCAACAATTAGAATAAATAATTTTTGCATATTCGTTAAATTAAAAAGAGGCCGACTTAAAAAAACAAAACACATCAAGAGTATTATTAAAAGAATTTCAACATGTGATCCGAAAAATACATCAACACATATATCTGAGAAAATCTTAGAAAATTTTAATATTTCATTGTCAAATCGGACTGTAAATAGAAAACTAAATAATATGGGACTATTTATTATTATTAATTAATATACTGAACAAAACCAGAGGCTTGTGTGTTCATACGTATTGATACAAAACAAAAATATATAGAACATACAGAATATATATATATATATATATATATATATATATATATATATATATGTATATGTATGTGTATATATATATAAGAAGTATATTAGATTATTCCGTTCCAAAACTATATAATGTAGAAGTTATTGGGATAAACGGTGGAGGTAAGTAAACTCAACGATTACTGAGACCCAATATTTCGGTCAAATTTTTTTGACCTTTTTCAAGGGCTGAAAATTTATTAAAATTAAGACAATATTTTACAGAATATAATTTAAAACTTACAAAGTAAAATTTAAGAGTGTCCTCTGGTGTTAAACATTACACTAATGACTAGATAATTTAAAAATTTAAACATAATATCACAAAAAAATACAAAAATCTAAATATCACAGTCTATATAAAGAAAAACCGGTTATAAATGAAATTGGCGCGTTCTAATTGGATGATATATGAAATATGTAGACCTTCGTCTTATTGTTCCAATAATATTTGGCGGAATCGCATCATGTGACCATATTTTTTGCATCTCTTATCGTGCCGGTAATGTAGTGTCTGATATTCTGACTATAATCATGATAAGATATGTTTTGTAAACAAATGCAGACTTAACCTAAATTTTGTTCAGAGATATGTAGGAGATTCTTATAAATTGTGCTGAGGCCTTGTATATCTGTTTTGGCGTTCAGGTTGTCCTTATATTTGTTAATGAAACACATTTCCAAAAAGGTTCTTTTGTATGTATTTGTTTCAGTAGCCAGTATCTCTGTGTTATGAAATATCGAAATTTGACCGAAATATTGGGTCTCAGTAATCGTTGAGTTTACTTACCTCCACCGTTTATCCCAATAACTTCTACATTATATATATATATATATTTCTGTATGTTCTCAACATAAATATAGTAAATAAAGATTAAGTGACAAAAAGACAATACATGAAAACAAAAAGTTAACTTATATGGAACAAATTGAACAAAACGCATCCAGCCGGTTCAATTGCGTTGATACTTGGAGCTTGGACAACTTCTAAAGGCAGACAATTCCAAGAAAACACTCGGTTGGTCAGAAAATTAGCACGCACGTTCTTTTTGCATTTTTCGTGGTTTAGTTTGTACCTGTGGCCACGAAGTCGTGAGTCAGTATTCATATTAATTAATGGGGTCATATCGCAGTTGAAGCAGTTGGTAACCAAGCGGTGCATAGTTATCAAGTCACCACGGGTACGACGAGCTTCAAGATACGGTAGTCCTAGTTTGTGTAGTCTTGCTTCATATGAAAGAGAACAAACTGTGGATGGGATCTTGGTGAAACGTCTCTGCACACTCTCCAGTAGTCTTATATCTTTGAGAAGTTTGGGTGACCATATTGATGCACTTAATTCGAGTAGTTTTCGCACGTACGTAGTAATAAGTTTCACTAGAAGTGTAGGAGTTAAGTAGAAACTCTTCTTAATGAGGTAAATTATCCGATTCGCCCTCTTTACTACCTCAACTACGTGTTTAGACCAACTAAGATCACATACGGTGACTCCCAGATCAATACGTTCGCACGCCTTGCTCAATGTTTGACCATCAATAAAGTAGTCGAGACACGGATTATTGTACCCCATATGCAAAACCGTAGATTTACCTTCGTTGATGGGAATCATCCAATTAGCTGACCAGGTGGCAATACTTTTCAGATCATCCTGCAGAGTGTTACCATCCGTTATAGGTGAGTTAAAAAGTTTTGAGTCGTCAACAAAAAAAGAACGATTCGATTTTATAATATCATCAAGATCAATCATATAAACTAAGAAAAGTAGGGGCCCCAATACTGATCCTTGGGGGACGCTACTTTGTACAGCATGAGGGGTAGACAGACATTTATTAATCTTGGCTCTGAATGTGAGATTGGACAGAAAACATTTAATCCATGCAAGAAGTTTGCCACGAATGCCATAGTGTTCAAGTTTGTATAACATGTGGAGAATGGGCACTTTGTCAAACGCTCTTGCGAAGTCAAGATAATAAATGTCTACTGGTTCGGAGTTATCCAAGGCACGGGACCATTCATTAGTGCAGTGTAGGAGATTAGTGGCTACTGAACGTCCTGGAAGAAAGCCATGTTGTTGCTCAGGAATAACGTTGTTTGTAGTTAAATGAGCTAGTACAATTAAACGTTCTAAAATCTTTCGAGCAGTAGAGCCAACACAGATAGGCCTATATTTATTAGGGTCCATTTTATCTCCCTTTTTAAAAATAGGTGTTATATGACCAAGGCGCCAAGACGAAGGAAGTGTTTCTTTATCTAATGATAGTCGCAGAAAATTATACAATGGAACATTCAGTGCATTTCTACAATTTTTCCATATGAAGGCTGATATATTATCAATTCCAGGTGTAACGGAGTCTTTCAAATTTCCCAATTCAACAAGTACATCATCAGCTGATAAATTAATATCAACGAGGTCAATTTCTACACGACTGACGGGATCCAGAGGTGGTAGTGGATTCATTGGGCCGATAGTGAAGGCGTTTGAGAATACCTCTGCAAACATATTAGCAACAGATAATTCATCATTAACAATCGTAATATCTTGATCACGCAAAGTAGGACTTGTTACTGTAGAATCAAGCTTAGAAGAAATATATCGGTAGAAGGCTTTAGAGTCATACTGTAAGAGATTTTCTTCGAAGTTAATTCTTTTTCGACGACAAGCAGCTGTTAGATTATTTGAAGCTTCCCGAAAAATTACGTAGTCATTATACCGTCCAGAATGTTTATATCTGTTCCAGTACTTCTGCTTAAGATGGTGAATATTAATCAGATCATAAGAAAACAACTGATTTTTAGGTTTTTTCTGTAAGGAGTACATGGAGTAAATTTATCAACTGCAGAAGCAACAACATGTGAAAAATCATTCCAAGAATCTTCAATACTGCGGTCATAAGAATCAAATGACATTGTTGTAATGTAATTCGAAATTCCATCAATGTCAGCTTTACGAGCATTTTTTGGGCTGGCTGTATTATCTAGGCTATTGGAGGAGATTTGTAGATGTTCAATTATAGCTGCATGATCCGGACGATCAAACGGGGGAAAATATTAAATTTTAGAGAAAATAAGTGGGTCATCGGTCAGGATAAGATCCAATAAAGAAGGATTTTGGTTAACTCGAAATCTGGTAGGCTGATCAACGATTTGGTGCAAATTAGTTGAAAGAAATAAATCGACAAAGAGGTTCATGGAAGTTAGGAGATTATTAGGAAATATAGTAATTGGCCACATGATATCAGGAAAATTCAAGTCACCAAAAATGCTATACATGTTACCAATATTAATTTTCAGCCAAAGGGACTCAACGTTAACAAGATCAATTGGCAGCTGTCGACGTCATTTTCACTAAAAAGTACCTGATTTAGATAAATACAGACACAGCCTCCACGCGAAGTACAATCGGAACGTAGCAAAAAATAACCAGGTATGGAGAAGGTGCTGTCAGGTATCGTGAATCAAGCCACGATTCACCAATTAGAATTCCAGATTGATTATGGATATTACAAAAACATTGCAGTTCAATAAATTTATATCGAAGAGAGCCAATATTGGTGTATAGAAAAGAAAACTCGTGAATACTATGCGATTTGATGGCGGACAAAATTAGTTTTTTGGTACAATATTCGGTATATTGTTAATATACTTAATAGTTAACTTTGTTTCGCCATTTTTTACTCTTTTCGCAAGTTTCTCATGTAGCGCATTTAACTGATCGACTTGTCGAGGAGTAAGGTCATTTTTTATTGCAAAGTTACTGAATTTTCCTGCAGCAAGCTTATCCTTATATCTGAGCACCTTTAAAGCTGAAACAGCACTATCAAGGATGACTTTCAAAGGCCGGTGCTTTTTCGATGCAGATGGTTTACCAAGACGCCATGCGCTAACGACAGATACATTTTTACCAGCAACTTTTTGAAAAA
This sequence comes from Liopterus haemorrhoidalis, assembly GCA_963971575.1. Classification (NCBI taxonomy): domain Eukaryota; kingdom Metazoa; phylum Arthropoda; class Insecta; order Coleoptera; family Dytiscidae; genus Liopterus; species Liopterus haemorrhoidalis. The sequence continues at coordinate 54,340,866 of OZ020611.1, forward strand.
TTTCTATAACCAATTCATGGTCAGATGTATTGTCTCAGATCACATTTTCAGGATATTCGTAGATAATTACATTAGCTGCCCGCCTACGGCGTTTTGACATCTCTTGAAATACCGTTTCATCATTGGGATACCTGAAGCATCATTGATGCTCAAGAAGGGATATTTTCTCCTGAAAAGTTTTATTCTCTTTGACTAGATGGTCCAATGTCCACTGCATAGTAACCTGATTTTGTAGGATTAAGTTGATTTTGTCAAACATTAGAGAGAATGATGCGTTATCAGTCGAACTGCTCATGGGATCTCTAACCTCTGAATTTCAACATGAGGGCCACTTACAGATATTCAGATGTTTAGATTGCCTCATAGAACAAAATTCTGCCTCAGAAACGTCGACGCATGCTATAGGGAATGAACTCTTGCATTTACCATTGCAAAAGATTACGTCCTCATTTTTGAGGAAGTTTCTCTCATTGCGATTATTACAGGCACCGCACTTAGACATGATACCGCGCGATGAGAATAATCTAGACCGTGTTTCCAGTGAAACACGTACCCAAACAGGTAACGTTATAACCCTAGTTCCTCAAATTCAGATAGTAACCCTGAGAGGAGCTAAATTTCAACACGGAGCAGATTATGGTCGAATAAGTCTAAGTTTATACTTTTCAATTTAATAAAAAATCAAAAAAGTAATAATTAATGTTGTATATTGTATTTAATTTTTTAATTTGTATTCTTAATCAATTATTTTTAATAAAACATATTTAAAAAAAAAACATAATATACCCCGACGAGACTTGAACCAAAATACGCTACTTCAACAAATTCACAACTAGCATTTATAACCAATAGACCGAACTGATTGGTATGAAATTTATGTTTAAATATGTAAATAATATTACAGGAGATGTTGTGTAGGTGTTTATAATTGACAAATGTAGTAAATTAATATTAGGGCAAATAAATAAATATTAAACCAAGTAAAATGTAATAATAATGAGAACTGAAGTTAAGTTATGAAAAAAGGAAAATATAATAAAAAAAAAAAGTGAACTCCAGCAAGATTCGAACGCAGTTCACTTAGTTTATTAGTACTGAACGCTGCTCGTAGCCACTAGACCAAATACGGATGCAATTAGATGTTAATTAGATTACATATAACTAAATTAAATGGCGTTAATATTTATGAACAATTTTAAACAAAAATAAACAGGCTGAATATGGGAAATAAAATACAAAAACTAATTGTTCAACAATTTTCACTATATAATGCGAATAACACTGATGTTAATAAATAATCTTAAATGCAGTGATTAAGTATTTGTTCACAAACACATTGACATCACACAATATTAATAAAATTTGATTACACAGAAGTAAAACAGAATTAAGTTGAAAACTCAAAATATACACGTTTATTCGTACAGCTATGATGTTCTATCATGAGTCATCACACTATTTGATAGAGTAGCGGTAAAAATCCACTTATTTCTAAGAAAAACAGAAGGGCTCGATTGGATTTTGCTAGAGATCACTTGGAGTGGTCAATTAATAAATGGAAAACGGTCCTTTGGAGTGTTGAAATCAAAAATAAATGGAAAGAAGTATGTGAGGCGTCCGAAGGGTTCAAGATATGACAATTAGTACCAGATTCTTATTCTCAATCATGGCGGTGGCAACACCATGGTTTTGGGGCGTTTTTCTTTATCTGGAACTAGTTCATTAATAAGAATCGATGGGATAATGAATCTATTTAAGTATAAAAACATTCTAGAGAGTGTGATGCTTCCATATGCAGAAGAAAAAATTCCTCTGAGATGGTTATTTCCACAGACGATGAATGCTTCGGGCAAATTTGGTAAAACATTGGTTTTTACATAAAAACGTACTGATAATGAAATGCCCATCTCAGAGTCCTGATCTTAATCCAATCGAACCCCTTTGGGAGCATCTAGGTAGGCAAATTTGCAAAAATATAGCTACAAACAATGACCAACTTTTTAAAATTATAGAGCAAGAGTGGAAAAAGATCCCTCAACAAATATGTTCTAATTTAGTAGATTCGATGCCAAGAAGATGTTTTTCTGTGATTAAAGCAAAGGAATACGCCACCAAATATTAAAAGTTATTTTAATTCTAAATTAAAATTTATTTTTGTAAAAAATATTTTTATGTTGAATTGTATCTTTCATTTAAAACATATTATCAGTTGTACAATAAATATATATTTAAGAGCCATTTCCTAAATTAATTTAGATATATTAAATACATAGCATACCTCAAGTTGAATTTATATTAATATAACAGAAGGTAAGTTAAAACATTAGAAGTAGGAAATTTGATTATTGAACTTATTGGATTTTTCGCTTTATCTAGTGCTCGTCTTGAGCAGTAAATATTTAATATAGTATTGCAATATAATTTTCAATTAATATTTTGCCTTTAATGATTCAATTTCACTTAACTGTATCATTTTGATTGTGAGTCACTGTATTTAAAAATTTAAATTGTACAACAGGCGGAATAATTGGTGAAAAATTTCCTAAAGATTATCAGAGTATTATTAATTTCGAACAAAATAATATATCACTGATGAATGGACCTCATACCATAATATTGCCCCCTAGATGTGAATATATTAATTTTGTGCAAACAAACTTAATAAATTCACAAACTTAATAAAAACAGACATTAAATTATATGTCAACTTACTAACACAAATTGTATAAAACACAAATTGACAAGTATTTGAAATATATTTTATACAACCAGAACAGAAAATATAAATAAGCGAAATAAGATGAAATAAATATTTGGTGTAGATTTACAATATCCCACTGCACACTGTGCATGCGTCACACACACACGTCATTTGTTCAATATACAGAGATTCTAAACAGGTGGGACTGTGCAGAACTTTTATTTATGTCATTAAACTAGAAGATGGGTAGCTCGCTTCGCTCGGCTTCTTCTAACCAAACACTTACTAACCTAACCTAACCTAAGATAGTGTTTTGTCATTAAACTAGAAGATGGTTAGCTCGCTTCCTGAAACCATTGTTTTAGAGCCACTGATAATTTTTGAATTATTTAGTGTAGTCGTTATGTGCTACCATCTGTATAGAGTTTGAAGTGGGATATTGTAAATCTTGTCCAAATATTTGTATATAATTCAAAATGTCAATCACAATTTTGACATGTCAATTTGGTATCTGATATGTAGTTTTTGAGTGAATATAACCTCAGTAGAATGAAACTTCACCAAAAATTTAAAAGCCAGATTTACAAGTTCATATGGTTCCACAAAAGTCTATTTACACCACAATAGTCACCAAAGTAACCGGATCTAGTTACGTATTACAAAATGAGACAGATAATACTAATACAATGTTCCGTAACTGAACTCTTAATTACCGCGGTCGCGGTTACGGTGAAGTCGTGGTAAGCTGTGGTAACCTGAAAACGCGTTTTAGTTACGGAACGGTAGTCACACCTCACAGTTGATAAAACAGACAACTGAACTGTCATTTTATGGACGTTATAGGTTATAGATATTCTCTTACAAAATTATTAATAAAAATATTTGTTTTATTAGTACTTGTTTACAATGGCACATTATATAAGAACATATATGATTTTTCCCGATATTATTTTTCACGACATCGATCAATATTACTAAAAATCAGTTACTTACACTCATTCTTACTGTTTTAATTATAGACTATAGTAAAATAATATTATAATTTACTACTTGCACTACAAAGAAACGATTAATTCCCTCCACTTAACTCACGCCTTATTGTAATTGTTTTGAAATTCCCGCCTGTTGTAGTTTACATTAGATCTGAAGTTTGTAGTGGGAAGAAATAACCACACTACAGTCTGTTCCAAACGGTTAGGCGGAACTAGATATTGCAATCTAGTTACTTTCATCGTTTAAATCGTGCTTTTCGACCGTTTTGTTTAAGCTTTGTAAATCATACTTAAAATAAACATTTTTTGGTAAAGGTTAATATCATTTTAAATTGTTATTTTCTTTATATTTTGATTTTTTTTGTCATTCTTAATACAAATTTCCCATTTATTAATTTTTTTGTCATTAAAATATATAAAAAATAATAATTTAATTTTGACATGTCATTCGTTTCCATGGTTTCATTGTTGGAATTTTAAATTGTGACATTCCAACGTGAAAAATGAAATAACCCAAGCAAGATCCCTTCTCGCGACAACCTAAAAGAATGAAATTCCCATTTAGTCCCGCCTAACCGTTTGGAACAGATTGTAACTGCGATATTTCTACGGTTAGTATGGTTACAAAAAAGTAACCAAAATTTTCAGTAACCGCGTTTCGAAACCTAACAATTTTCCTGAAAAGGTTAATGTCGTACAATTTCGGAACGGGAAACTTCAACCGCGGTTACTTTCGTCGAGTAATGGAACATTGTAAAAATAACTCATCACTCAATAAGTTCGTAGGATGACATATAGATGGCGCCACTATTGGACAATTCTATATGTTTTTTAAGTACCAACCTTCAAACGATACGTGTCAAAATTTTATGACAATCTGACGTTTAGTTCAGAAGTTACAGTGGTTTTAGTGACGCTACTTTTGTAATTTCCAAGACAATGGAAAAATCTGAATTTCGTGTGTTAATAAAGCATTGCTTTTTAATGAAAAAAAAAAAAAAAAAAAAACCGTTCAAGCAAAGCAATGGCTTGGCAAGTCTCATTCGGACTTTGCTCCATCGAGACAAATAGTAGAGAAGTGGTTTGCTGATTTAAAACACCAATGATGCTGAACGCTCTGATCGCCCAAATTCGGCAGTTGTTCCAGAAAACATAAAAAAGTCCACAAAATGGTATTGGTCGATCGTAAATTGAAGTTGCGTGAGATAACTGACACCTTAAAGATATCAGACGGCAGTGTATTCACCATATTGCATAAACATTTGAGCATGAGAAAGCTCTGTTCGAAATGGGTACCGCGTTTGCTCACAGTCGATCAAAAACAACAACGCGTCGTCGATTCAGAGCACTGTTTGGAGCTGTTTCAGCGCAATAAAATAATTTTTCATGCGGTATGTGACAATGGATGAAACATGGATCCATCATTACACTCCAGAGTCAAAGCGGCAGTCAGCTGAGTGGACAGCAAAGGATGAAATACGTGCAAAGCGACCAAAAACGCACATGTCAGCTGGTAAGGTTTTAGCCTTCGTATTTTGGGATGCGTACTGCATTTTACTCATCGATTACCTTGAGAAAGGAAGAACAATTAATAGCGCATATTATATGGCGTTATTGATGCGTTTGAAGGAAGAAATTGCAAAAAAAACGACCCCAAATGAAGAAGAAGTATTTGAAATATATTTTATACAACCAGAACAGAAAGTATAAATAAGCGAAATAAGATGAAATAAATATTTGGTGTAGATTTACAATATCCCACTGCACACTGTGCATGCGTCACACACACACGTCATTTGTTCAATATACAGAGATTCTAAACAGGTGGGACTGTGCAGAACTTTTATTTATGTCATTAAACTAGAAGATGGGTAGCTACTCTTTCACCAAGATTATGCATTATGTCACAAGTCGATCGCAACAATGGCAAAATTGCACGAATTGCACTTTGAATTGCTTCCCTATCCACCGTATTCTCCGGATCTGACTCCCAGTGACTACTACCTGTTTGATGACAAAGAAAAAGGCTCCGGGGAAAGAGATTTGGCTCCAATGAAGTGATTGTCGAAACTGACGGGTATTTTGATGCCAAAGATAAATCGTACTACAAAAAAGGCATCGAAATGTAAGAAAAGCGTTGGAATGATTGTATCACTCTTGAAGGAGACTATATTGATGAATAAAGTAGGGTGACCATTTTCTTAACAAGGCAATGCGGGACGGAGCAAAAAAGGTCCTCATCTCCCAAATCCAAGTGAAGAGAAAAGAAAAAGGTCCTCATCTCCCAAAATCCAAGTGAAGAGCAAAAAAAAAAGGGTTTCACCTCCAAAATCCAAGTGAAGAGCAAAAAAAAAGTCCTCACCTCCCAAATCCAAAATGCGGGACAATGCGGGACAAAATGTTAAAATGCGGGACTTTTGCGGGACGCATCTTAATGCGGGACAAAATGTTAAAATGCGGGACGAATGGTCACCCTAGAATAAAGTCGAATTTTGCCTAAAAGTTGTTGTTTTATTAGTTATCCTACGAATATATTAAGTGACGTTATCAATCAATTGTTCAATTGTTTATCATCACGAGAGCATAGGTTGAGAATAATAATACAAAATCAAAACATAGCTTGGAGTACAATTTTAATGATTACCCACTGGAAATTAAATTTAGATTACATGAGCACAGAGAATAATCTAATAACAGGCAAAGTAAATAGAAAAAAAAAAAAATTACGATAAAACTTCCAACCCTGTTAGATATAATGAAAATGATTTAATTTCAATTAAAAGTGAAGTAGGTAATAAGTTAAGTGATCCGTATAAAGGATCTTATGTAGTTATTAAGGATTTGACGCAAAATGTTAAAACAAGCAAGAATAATAAGGAAATACTTGTCCATAGAAATTGGAAAAGGTTATAGAGGATTTATATATTAAAATAGAGAAAATATATATTAAATAATTAATATTTTTTATTTTTCCCCCTAAGAGAGGTATCGTACATATATAATTAGCAAGTGTATGTATGAAATATGGGTAACTTTGTGACGTCAATTTTTCCTAAGGTTCTCGTGATTGACTAACTGGGGACTCTTGATTGACAGATATTTTGCAGATTTATTCTCTAAGAATCTACAAATATAATTACATATAGAAATGTGTAGAATTTCGTAGGCATAAACAAGAAACTCTAGACACTCCTATATCCTATGATCGAAAGGATCCTATTTCCCAGATTTATTTACTAAAAATCTGCGGATTTAGCCTCTAAGAATCTGCGGATAAAACAACGTATAGAAATGTCTAGAGTTTCGTAGGCATAAACAAGAAACTCTAGACAATTCTATATCTAGATTCTATTATTTTGCAGAATTATTATTTAAATATCTGCGGATAAAATAACCTAGAGAAATGTCTAGGATTTCGTAGGCATAAACATGAAACCCTAGGATACTCCTATATCCTTTGATCGATGTGAACAGTATTTTGAAGATTTATTCTTTAAGATACTAAAAATATAATTACATACATAAATGTCTAGGATTTCGTAGGTATTAACAAGAAATTCTAGACAATCCTATATTCTTTGACCGATATGAAAAATAAGATTTATTCTCTAAGAAACTGCGGATAAAATTACATATAGAAATTTTTAGTGTTACGTAGGCATAAAAGGGAAACTCTAGACACGCCTATACCCTTTAACCAATATAAACAATATTTTGCAGATTTATTTTCTAAGAATCTACAAATATAATTATTTATAGAAATATCTAGGATTTCGTAGGCATAAAAAAGAAACTTTAGACACTGTTATATCCTTTGACCGATATGAACAATATTTTGCAGATTTATTCTCTAAGAATCTACGAATATAATTATATACATAAATATCTAGGGTTTCGTAGGCATAAATTAACGTCTCAAATTATTTTTAGTTTTAACAATATAAATGTAATGTACTGAGTAAAAATGAATCGTTTTCTCATCTTAAAAAGTTCATGAATAAATAATCTATAATAAACTATATAATTAGCAAGTGTCTGTATGTAGTGTGGGTAAAATTATGACTTAAATTTTTCCTAAGGTTCTCGTGATTGGTTAACTGGAGACACCCTATCTCTTGATTGGCTGACAGGTGACACCCTCTCCCGTGATTGGCTAACGGGTGACATCCTGTCCCGTGATTCGCTGACCGGCGATGAAATTAAGATACGTTAAAAAATAAAACCAAATACACATACAAACAACTGATAATTTTGTATTATAAATCCGTCATTGTTGACGGGTAATAACCTAGTTCTGTAATAATATCTGACAATGTAGGTGACGCTATAATATGCTATATTGCTATATCCAATATATATTGTCAGCAATTATTCAGTATATAGAATAGTATAACAAGACTTTATTGCAAGAGATGTTAATTTATTATTTAAGCCAAAACAATTACAAACATAGTGAAAACATGTACAAAATTAATCAAAACACACAAAAGTTTTACAGTTCGTCTGTACTCTGAGATAAAACACGCGGTACTCCTGCACACATATGACCGGTAAGCGCTGTCTACGCAGTCTCGGCCGGTCAGTGGCGTCGGGATCTGGTTTGTCGTGTTACAATAGATTATAAGTAACATGTAGGCAGTAGTTAGATATAAGTAATTACTGTAAATATTAGAGATAAATAAATAATGTTTAATTCTCTAATTAATACTTATTATTTCATGAACTTAACCGGACATTACACTAGGCCTGTCGAACGCCAGAAGGCAAAGTTCAAGTTTCGAGACAAAGAGTGAAGCCAGGTGACTTGGCAGAATCTCGAGTGTAGCTGTTTGCTCATATGTTCTTCCATGAGCATACGTTGCTCTGCAATCTTAATAGATTCTCTGACTTGTTTATTGGTGTACTTCTCATTTAAAATTCGAGTACCAGCAAATCTTCGGTTAATGATATTAATTTGCTGCTGAAGGACGCCTTTGTTCCGCCTAGAACGCCCATTATGAGAACTACAAGCTTGATATTATGTTCCGGGTACATTTGTCGAAGATCAGACAGAAGGTCGGTGTACTTCTCTCGCTTTTCGACCTTCTTCAAAGACATGCTTTTCTCTGCTGGGCATGAGAATTCTACTATACTAACTTCTCTCTTGATTCGTAGTCTGGCAGGACTATGTGTGGATTCGTTGCTTGAAGCTGTCGAGAAGTGGGCGTAGAGTAAACCCAGTATATGCGGCATCTGGTATTTTTCACCACCTCCTCTAAATACCCTGGAGCATATTGAATAACACGAGTAGTGTCAATTTTATAGTGTTGTTTCAAGTGGTAGTGGACCTCGTGCAGAGCAGCATTATACCGGTAAATTTTGTCTGTTACGGCGCAAAAGGTGCATGCGGATAATAATTGCATCAGGGTTTCAGATTGTGTTTTACACACTCTGCAGGTATGTGAAATTTCTTCCTGCAGGATGTTTAAAACTCCATCATGAAATGCATATTAAAACCATTCTACCACGGATTTTAGGCCTGCCAAACGCAAAAAGGTAAAGGTCAATTTCCGAGATAAAAACTGATCCCGGACGAAAACTTGGAAGAACGTCGGGTGTCGATGTTTACTCACATGTTCTTCCCTGAGCATGTGTTGCTCTTAATAGATTCGCTGATTTGTCTGTACTCCTCACCTAACATAGGAATATCAGCGAATTTTCAGTTCTGTGCTAATTCGGCCAATCCAAGATTGTCTGCTGCTATGCTTAACGCTTGAAACAAAAATACTTCTTTTCCAGCAAACTCATAGGTAGTGACGAGTTGCACGAGAGCGTTGCCGTTTTTAATGTATGGATAGCTGTATCTAGAACAATTCTGCCTTGAAAGAACTCCAAGTTTAGCAGTTCTTGAGCTCCAAAGTGACGGGGAAGGTCAATACGCAAGAGAGAGGATTTCTAATGGCGGCCACGGTGGATTTTCATGATTTTTCTGATTTCAATGTCCAAAGAAACTCTTTGATGTTCCGCTTAAGAACGCCAAAGGTATTGGATAATATTCAGACAGTTATCATATTTTTGGCAGAAAACTTATTCTGTACAGCTGACAGGACTAGATCCGCCTGAGTAGTGACTTATACTTGCTGCGAAGAAACTATTTTAAAGATTGAGTGTCCTGGAGCCAGCTCTTGGAAATACCCAGAAACGTGTAAATCTGCCCAGCATCATAATGGATGATATTCCTGTCGGCCAGCTGAATTTCCGCGCCTTTACCTACACCTCAACCTCGTTTTATGTGGAGAACTTTATATTTATCCAAGCCGAATTTCATGCCGACCACCTTGCTGTAATTTTGGACAGTGTTCAGAGCGCCTTGTAGATTGTTCTGGTTGGAGACGTAAAGTTGCAGGTCATCGATGTAAAACATATGGGTGATCTCATGCCTTCTCTTACCCGATGGCTTGCAATTATACCCATTACCATTCCTCAACTCAGCATATAGAAGCAAAAGTGAAATGCTAAATAGCAATGGAATCAACGAATAGCTTTAGAAGACGCCAATAATTAACCCACTTTACCGGATGTCAATGTAAACTAAGTGTTCTATAATGGCACGATATTTGTTGACATTTTATTAGATCTGGGTGGACTCTGAGGCATTCGCCAAGATTTAACAGAAGTTGGTGAGTTGTTGAATAAAATGCCTTAGCTTAATCCACCCAAGCCATAGACTGGTTGAGAAAATGAGTCACTACATCATGACAAATATCCGCTGCATTTTCCATAGTATATTATCTTAACAGCCTGCGAGGCCTCTATTCGATCCCCTTTTGTTCATAGATCTGGTTCATTTAGTTCGATGGTAAAAATCTTGTAGAGCGTATTGAGGCAAGTAACGGGACGATAATACTACGACTTGAACAAATCACAAGCCAGGGAAAAATTGGCATTATTCCCAGTAGGTACTCGGTGAAAATACGAGGCAAGTGCTCGTGTACACACGAGAAGGACTTCCACCTGAAGTAATGGCATCAACACCTGGTGCCGCATAACTTTTAGATGATGAGAGTATACGACCGGTTTCGGTACAAGCCAGAGGAGGAAATTCCAGGGGATCATTAGGAGAATGGTTACCGAACCTCTAGAACTGTGAGATAACCGGAGTGTTTTCAAGAACGACATCCTCTTCATAGATATTTCACCGGAAAGTTTCTTCGATTGTTGGTGACACAAGAAGTGTTAGGAGTTCTGGCTTAAACAAGTGAGTGGGTTTGGAGCAAAAAATGTTGTTTACCTTGACCCATTGTTGCTTGTTTACCAGTCGATTCCCCACCACAGACAGATTTTTGCCTTTTATAAGCAGTAGGATATACAGCTTCGTTGGGTGATAGCGCAAATATGTATATAATTTCTATAAATTATAGTGGTATATTTTCCCGGAATACGTCTAACACACGCTGAATCTAAGACGAGCTTGTCTCATTTTAGATGACATTTGACGTATACGCCTAGTGTCGCTTTTCATGTCGAAAGGCTCTGGTTACTTCGGGCAACAACAAACGCCGCAACATATGCAGCACAGTCGATATTCCAGAGACTACTACGGGGGGCAAATGGTCCTCAAGGATGTTGTTCAGTTGAGTAAAACCTTCGATCCGAATCGAATACTTGTGGAATCATATTGAGTCTGGTTTTAATGAAAGCAACAGTCTCAAGAAACCCAGGTCGTAGATCGTTGGATGTTGAGGTGGAGTGCCATATTCTCGCCGGCCAGTGGGAAGACCTCGCAAGAGAGGTATCAGCTAGTCGAAGATCTAACAAGTGCTGGTAAACAGGGCACATGGAAAGACCTGAAAATGAACAGATCAAAGTGGAGGACTTATGTAAGTGAGGCCAAAAGTCAACCCGTCAAATAGCACCTAAAGAAGAAGAAGAAAAATTTCAGTGAATAGTCCGAAAGTGTGTTTGTTTCGAAATAGTTGCCAATTTTTGTTTGTAAATTTAATTACCAGTTCTCCATCTATGAAATTTCTACAGAAATTTTACGTATTCAATTAAATTGTTTAAGTATATTTTATTTTGTCTATGAGTGTAAGCACTAGCATTATAACAGAAAATTTTATCATAAAATGGATTCACATACAGGCTATTCCCAACTTGCAAACCTTTAAGCGGAACTAAATATAATTTAAATTTTCTTAAGTTGTCACTAGCTAACTTTTTATATATTGAACTGGGCTTTTGCTGATCAAAAGGATCAAAATCTTCAATCAATCAGAAAAAGTTATTAGATTTGAAATCGATCATATATTTATGCACTTTTTTAGTACTTATTTATAAATCAAATATACAGTATACAGCAAGAAGACATAAATTAGACCAAACATTGACCAATGCTGTTTATATACGTTGACATATCCTCTTCAGTCCCGAGAGCTAATTTTTGAGAAAAAAAATGTAAAATCCCATTTGGGGGGCTTAAATAGGTTGTTTGTTACCAAATTTGACAACTTTACGGTTTTAATTATTTTAATTAATTAATTATAATTTGTACATATATGTGTACATTTTGTACATATATGTGTACTACTGTGTATTTGTACATATATATGTACTACTGGTAGAAAAAAAAAGGTTTTAGAGGGATATTCAAATTTCAGGGACACAAAAGAAAATAAATAAGGTTTGTACACACATGTGTACGTTAGGTCCGAAGAGGATATAAATATCATTTTTCGTGTTCAGATGCCGATAGTGGCTCCGTTTCGGTAATTTTAGTGGCAAATTTTCTTTATACGTTCTGTATAAAATGCAATATTCATATATATATTATACATGTTATACTAGCGCCTTTCTTCGACACAAACTGAAAGCTCTCTAGAGCTTGGTACTGATTGCGCCATCTGTGTTACACTGGATGTATTACATCCTTGGCGCTTTAAGCTCTCATTCATACTCTGGTGAGTGTCTGGGGAAACTTTCATTCATGCTTTGCTACATTCAAAAATATTTGAAAATAAAGTCTTTATGAACTGGACACATAACTTGGACATTTTAATTTACATTTATCAGAATAGCATATGTAGTACATACTTTTGTTGTGTAATAGTCAAAATTGTTGCTATGTAGTCGAATGAACACAAAATATATATTTATTATTTATATTCTTTTACTTGATTCTGTGTAAATCCACTAGTGTCCACTATTAATTTAGAAACTATTGTAAAGTAGGTATTTTGACACATTCCACGGTTTTGTAAGTATCTAGCAAGTTTTTTTTAATAAACACACTTATACCGTAAATATGAGAAAGTATCCAGATATTTGGTTGTGGTTAACAATGATTTTTATTGGTAATTGGTTATTTATCCCTTTCAGGGCAACTGGTTACTCCTGGTAACCACATATCTAAAAATTATTTCTGAACTTCTGACTGGTTTTTGGTAATAACCATAGTGCAAGATGACCTTTACTAATACGGAATTTAGTGTTTGTAAAGTTTCCAAGTTGATTGCATCTTCCAGAAGATCTTTTTGCGTAGCTAATAATAGTATATAATTTTTATCAATAAAATGGATTTAGAAATTGATCTTTAATTCTAAAACATAACCATAATATACTGTATTCTACACATTAAATATGTATTTGCAAATATGTATAAACAATATTTATTAAACGAGATACTTTTAATTGACTCATCGTCGGTTGAAAGCGGTTAATTTATCATGGATTGTTTGAACAGAGGACAGTTTTACGTCATAATTAAGTGGAAGAAGTAAGAAACCGAGAAAAACCAGGAATTAATCTTGGTTGTTTTGGTTAGTAATCAATCTATCAAACTCCAGCAATCGCGTTCGGTTAATATTTTTTTTTTCAATAAAAAAAAAAAACAGATACTGTCTCCAATGTTATTAATATAGATGTGACATTTTTAATTATTTTTGTAATGCTGACATGACATACAATGTCAAAGCTGGAAACTATTGAAATCAAAATTCCCTCTTGGTTTGTTTTTACAAAAGTGAAAACAGTATATGGTATCATTATATTTGTACGTGAATTCAAATTTAGCAATTGACATTTCTAAAAATAAAATGTTCCTCAAAGTTATTTCAGGAAGACACTTACTTAAATAAAATTGCAGGTAAAAGGGCTTCCCACTGACGATTCTATCAGTTATAACAAGATTCAATATTTTTTTGATAAGTTCAAATTATTCATAGATGAAGAAATCTGAAATGTCAAATAATAATAAGAAAATTTTCATAAAATATTATTTTCAGAACTGGATATTATTGGTTTTATCAATTCCAAGAAAATACAATTTTATTAGGAAAAGTAAATAATATCGTAAGAAACTTGACTAAAATAAGAAAGTTGCACAACATATTTTGAGAAATATTGGTCTAAACAAAAAATTCCTTCACTCAGTGATATTCTCATTTCTTCATTCAGTGATAATATAAAATTGAAATTGTTGTCTGATATAACCAACCTTGTAGCTCTCATAGTACTCGAGATAACAACAATAGACAAATAAAATGAATATCCTGTATATCTTGATCCACTGTGCTATATTTATGAAACTAATGGTGATATTCTGAACATAACTTGTTCACTTTAACAGTGTTAAAAACTTTCAAGGTCAAACATTGGTACAAGTTACAAAATAGAACATAGTTCTTCATTGGAAGTTGTATTCAAAATAATACCAATGGACTATTTTTAAAAGGCACTATCTTTTATGTCTGTCTGCAAGAACAATGATGACCAAAGAAATTTTCATTATAAATTACAGGCAGTGGAGGAGCTTGATATCATTGCACCTCCCCGTAACTGAATGTATTGCACCTCCAAATCTTTGCACCCCAAGCTTTAGTGCTCCATAGTTTTTGCGCCCCAAGCTTTTGCGCACCCAAGCCTTTACGCCCCAAGCTTTTGCGCACCCAAGCCTTTGCGCCCCAAATCTTTGCGTCCCCAATCTCTGCGCCTCCAAGCATTTGCCCCCACGAGCCTTTACGCCTCCCGCAGTAACGGGTAGGGATGTTCCGATGCTACTGATACAATGGGCCGTATGAATAAAAATAAGCATAACCTTTTACTTGCAAATTATGAAGTAAATCCTCGACGCAATATGAATAAAAATGCAAGCAAAACCTTCTACTTATGAGTAAGAAGCAAATGCTTTTTTGTTGATCTTTTGCTCAAGACAGAAGTAAATGGTTATGAATAAAACAGACCTTTTAATTTAAATTATAAGCAAATGCTTCGAAAAACATGCATCTATATATTCATATACTCACTTGTGAAAAAGTATTGTAGTGAACTAATTGCCATGGCGGATATTGTGCATTTAAGAAATGTGAAACATTATAGGCATCGTTCTTCACCACGTTCTAGTGACATAAAAGTTAGTTTCGTTTTGAACAGAAGAACATGGAGTGGTTAGCTAATACTTTTTAAGTAACTTTTTTTTGTTGAGATATCAAGATGATCTTGGATTTCAAAGAGGTATCGGTGAGGAACTTGGGGTGGAGCAATCCACAGTATCACTGACTATCAGCAGTATTGTTGATCAAATAGTTTCACAAGCTGGCAACTGGATTAAATTTCTTACTTCCCAAAATTTATTAGTGGAGGCGAAAAAATTGTGGCAAAGAAAATACCGTTTTCCAACCGCAGTTGGTGTCATTGACTGTAGAATAATGTGTCATAGGGATAGAAAAACCGAAGATCCATGGAGATGAATATGTCAATCGTAAAGGAAAACGTATGCTAAATGTATAGGCAATTTTGAGGCCAGTGAAATGTTCACAAGTGTAGGTGTAAAGTGCCCTGAATCTGTACATGACTTTACACCAATAAAACTAAACTGATATGTCAAACATGGAACTCAGTACAGCACTAGTACAGTTTTGATAGTGTTTATAATTTCAAGATGACAGCAATCAGAAAGAAGTAATACGATTTTGATAAATACTGATTTTCAGGTTTCAACATAAACACATCCTCTTAACCTTTTACTCACCGGTAGAAGCATTGACTTGTAAGTAAAGGGTATTCATTATTCATATAAAAAGAAGTAAATGCTTTTACTCCGACCTTTTACTCGAAGCAAATGCTTTTACTTCTACCTTCTACTTATGAGCATTTACATACTTCAACTTTATTCATACGGCTTGAATAACAGTATCGATATTTTTCATTCGATATCGCGATTTTAGTATCGATAGTAATCTTCTGATACTTTACTTATATCAGTACATTTGACTCAGTATCGTATCGACTCGTTTTTTTTTTTTTTAAACAATATCGTATAATTTACATTTATACACACATAAATATGTAATTATTATTATTATTATTTTTAATAAGAAACACTTCTAAAAATTGTAATCTGGTGAAAACTAGTAACTCTAGTAGCTCTTTGGAGTCACCATACTGATATTGCACATGGGAAGAGAAAACTAAAATCATGCACTGGCCAACGTGATTCTAACAAAACTAAACATGAAATATCACTGTATTTGAAAAATCCAGCTTCACCTCTGAAATCCAATCTGCTACTGGTTTGGGACGATATGACGACAGTCTTCCCTAACTTATACAAAAGTGCTCGGAAATTCTTGTCAGTAATAGCGACGTCAGTTCCTTCAGAGCGCTTATTTTCAAAACCAGGAACCACTGTATGCAAAGACAGAAATAGGCTTCTGGGTAAAATGCTCACTAAACTGCTTTTTCTCGGTGTTTAATTATATTTTAAACAATCACTCAGACCTATAGGCGCCATTACCTTATCATTTTTTACCATTTTTAGGGTTTTGTAGGTATGACAAAAAAACTGTCTGTCTGTCTGTCTGTCTGTCTGTCTGTCTGTCTGTCTGTCTGTCTGTCTGTCTGTCTGTCTGTCTGTCTGTCTGTCTGTCTGTCTGTCTGTCTGTCTGTCTGTCTGTCTGTCTGTCTGTCTGTCTGTCTGTCTGTCTGTCTGTCTGTCTGTCTGTCTGTCTGTCTGTCTGTCTGTCTGTCTGTCTGTCTGTCTGTCTGTCTGTCTGTCTGTCTGTCTGTCTGTCTGTCAGTCTGTGCTCATCGAAAATATATATATTTTTTTTTTATAATTCTGAGTAGGGTATCAAATGAAATCCCTTGGTACGTGGATTAACGATCAAATTTTTATTTTTGCAAAATAAATTATTTTGAAGCCATTTTTGCCAAAATTGTGCAAAAAAAAAATATTGTCCCACACCCTGTAGCCCAGATGGTTTAAACTAAAAATCTGAAAAAATTCTAATTAATGTACAATGGTGTGAACCGAAATAGTACAACAGGAATTTTTGATCAGATTATGTTTTTGGAAAAAAACGCGGAAAAAATTTGTGTTTTTTGGCTAATAATGTACAGAAGTTATAGCTTTGTAACACGCTCGAATGGAAGGCTTATCTTGGTGTAGTGGTACTTGCGCTGGCTTTTTCACCCAAGTAAGTCAGTTCGATCCCCACGAGAAGAGACAATATTTTTTTTTGCATTTTTATGTTTAAATTATTTTTTCAAAATTCTAGTTATATTTTGGCAAATAACGCATTTAATTTTTAAAAGCGTAAATTTAATAACCAGTGGAAATTGTTGAAATTATAATTAAATTCTGTTTCAATGTACACGAAATCAGAGGGGCGGAGCTTATAACAACCAATGAAAGCCATAGGTGCAATTTTCAAAATCTTAAAGAACCTAGTATATAAAAAAAAAAAACTGCACATATTTAGAAACCTAAATAAGGCTATTAGGCGTTCAAATTAAAATTAACAAAAAAAAAAAAAAATTTAATATAAAATTTGTTTTGGCATCCCAAATAATCATCATTCACTTACTTAATACCTGCAAAACCCTGAAAAGTGTGAAAATTCACACTTCACATCAATTTTTTAATACCAACCTGACATACAATTTCAAAGTTGCAAACTACTGAAATCAAAATTTCCTCTTAGTTTGTTTTTACAACAGTGAACAGCTATATAGGCTGTTCCAAAGGTTTAGGCGGAACTAGATTTTGAAATCTAGTAATTTTTATCTATTAATTCGGACTTTTGTTCATTTTGTTTAAACTTTGTAAATCATACTTACATTGCAAATTCTAGATTAAAGTGATTGTCATTATAAAATGTCCTTTTCATTGTATTTTGATTTTTTGTCATTCTTAATAAAAATTTCCCATTTATTTATTTGTTTTGTCTTCAAAACATGTAAAAAAGTATTAAGTTTTTTAATAAATGTCATTTGTTTCCGTGGTAACACTCACAGAACAGTTTCACTGTTGGAATTTTAAATTTTCACATACCAACCTAAAAAATGAAATAACCCAAGCAAGGTCCGTTCTCGTGACTCGTGACAACTTAAAAGAACGAAATTCCCATTTAGTTCCGCCTAAATGTTTGGAATAACCTTTATACTTTAATCTATTTATTATTGTAAAACAATTAAATTGTTATTATAAGAATTAAATGTTTTTTACGTTTTTTAGAAAATATATTAATTTTTCCTTTCGAATCTTGAAAATATCGATATTTTGTTTCGATACGATACCGGTATCGATACTTTTTATTCGATAATATCGATACCCAAATATCGATACTTTCTCAATATCGCATATACCTAGTCACGGGGTTTGATGAGCTTTATCTCCGACCCTGATTACAGGTCATAACGTTTAAGAACCACTAATCTAATCCCATTGTCGCCAACTTATTTGTGTCATATATAACTGAAATAAATTAAACTCATTTTCGTGTTTTTTCACTCACTAACAAAAATAAAATAAAAAACAATCCTTTAAATTCCAGCAAATTTAACTCTCTCCCCACTTTTACATAATAACCAGTGTCTACTTTCTGATGACATGTCAATAAACCGCGTTTCAGCAATGACGTCAGCAAGCTGGGCGGCACGTTCGCAGTGACGTCAGAGATGAATTAACTGCGCATGCGCACTCTCGTTCACTACCCCTTCCATAAAGAAACACGTGTTGTTAAGCATGTTAGTTTTCTCAACGGGAATTTTCATTCGGTTATATCGCAAGTATAAGATCTTGTTACGTCAGAAATGGTTATTTTAGGATTCAAAAGGATATTAAGAATAGTTTAAGAGTTTTTATATTTCTGGTTTAATTTTAATTCAAGGACAACTTGAAAGAATTTTATATTTATAGCACTGAAGGGTGGTTGAATTTCCCTTCAGTAGACATTAATAGTATGAACTTGTCATTATTATCAGTTTTTAACGCTCTACAGCGTTCTTTGATTTTCAGTCCTCGCATAGATAGACTCAGGATCAGTGGCGCACACAAGGGGGTCCAAGGGGTCCGGACCCCTTTTCTTTGCTCTTCACTTAAAATTTACAAGGGAGGATGTTTTTTTTAGGTATTCACTTGAAATTGAAATTTTGCCCTGTGTTTATAATAAGTTTTAAATATATAATATTTCTTTATAAAAATTATGGATAATAGACCATATTAGTAACTACGTCACAAATTGGGATTCAGTGCTGCCGTCTCGCGGTTGGATTCCTTTTATTTGAATTTTCTATAATATAAAGTATCTGGACTGTATATATTAGTATATATTTATCAAAAATACATATTTTATGCTCCAAAATTGAAAATATTTATAAAATTAAGGTAACAAAACTAATGTCCCATGTATTTTAAACTTAAAAAGGAATCAGCTCTCAGATGGCAGCACATGTATGTGACGACACACTAATATGGTCTATTGACCCCAGCCAAAAATCTATGTGATCTATCCTGATCTTCGCTCATTCTTTTTTCATTCAATTCTTTTCGGATTCCTTTAGCTTTTTCTAGTTATGCCGCTTGGTATATTCTAGTACAACGTTTCCCAAAGTGTGGGTCGCGACCTGGCACCGGGTCGCAGAAAAATTTTACTGTGTCGCGAAAAAAATTATTTTTTTTTACGTCAGTTAATCAGTAGAGTAGTGTGTATTTGTGCTTTTTATTACTATAGTATATTCTTTATTACTTTACTATACTCTTTATTACTATCATATACTTTTTATCACTATTTATTACTCTTTATTTCTATAAAGCTACTGCTTTAAAATAAAATTTGTTTTGTAAATAAATGTATTTTTTTCATAAGGTGGGTCGCGAAAAAATTTAAAACCTCGTACCGGGTTGCGGACAAAAAAGTTTGGGAACCGCTGTTCTAGTAGATTCGGGCTGCGATTAGTGAAGTACACAGGTTAATTGCACAATGTAGTCCTGTGTCCAGTTTCATGGTATTAATTTAAAATTCATTTGGGTTAGACAAAATAATTCAGATTATAAGGCCTATCACGGAAAAAATATAAACAATTATGTATTCAATGAAAAATATATAACTGGGTTATCAAATGAAACCTCTTATTACGTGCATAAACAAACAAGTTTTTATTTTTGTATTTTTTAAAATTTTTTCTTGATTTTCGCCAAATAATATCAATTTTTTTTTGTCTCCTTACCAATTTTCCAGAGGGGTTAATAATTCTGAAAAAAATCTCTATAAGGTATATGATGGGAACCGGAATAATTCAATAGTAATTTTTGATCACATTAGTTTTTCGATAAATATCTATTTTTTTGTGTTTTAAATATAAAAAAATCAGCTGTGGCCACCACAGTACCGACCGCCATCATAAAGTACTTGTATAAAATACATTCTAGCAGCAGAGTAGAAATAACTTGGCCTAACGTTTTCTAACAGAGATATTATTTATCATGACCATGGAAACGTTACATATAAGTATTAAAAAATCAGCTGTGGCCACCACAGGACTGACCGCCATCATAAAGTTCTTATATAAAATAATGTATTTATTTAGCAGCAGAGTAGAAATAACTTGGCCTAATATTTTCTAACAGAGATGTTATTTATCATGACCATGGAAACGTTACATATAAGTATGAAAAAATTGAGACAAAAATTAATCGAAATTTTTCGTTTTATCAAAAAACGTCTCAAATAAAAGTTATTAATTATTGCTTTTATAGCAACTTTTGTTCAATAAATTTTTTCGAAATATTTTTCTGTTGTGACATATTCACAAAAATCTTAAAATCGACACGAGTAAACTCCCATTTTTAGTTAACCGATTTTTACCAAAAGTTGATTAACTCGTTCCATTGGTGTCAAAGCTTAAATATGAAGTTTCATAAAAATCCTTTTAGCCTAATTTGCTCTGCACGTGTACACAGACAAACGGACGGACAGACAGACAGACAGACATACAGACAGACGGACAGACAGACAGACAGACATACAGACAGACGGACAGACAGAAAGACAGACCGACAGACATCATGCTAAAAATAGTCAAAACGTTATGTAGGGACTTCAATTCGTGGAAATCCATCGAAATCTCGAAATGTCAAAATCACAATACCTCCCTTATATATGTTGGCGGTCGGTAAAAATTGTATTTTTAAAAATTTAATTTGTGCTATCAAAATAAAAAACCTTCTTTTTTCTAAAAATATATTGAAAAAATATTGCACCCTTTTACGTCAAGGGGTTAAACTAAAAATCTGAAAAAAATTCTAAGTAATGTACATTAATCTGAACTGGAAACGCACGAAACGAATTTTTCATGAGACTGCGTATTTGTAAAATATTGCAATTTCGGTAATTTTAAAAAATTACCGAAATTATCGGTATATTTTAAAAAATTTACCGGTAATTTCGGTAATCATATTTGTCGGTAAAACTGGTAAACCGGTTAACCGTTTACCGGTACTGCAAACCCTAACATCTATTATTTAAGGAATTTCTACTACATTTATCAAATGTTGTAAAATGTTCTAACATTTAATAAAAGAGGCGCTTAAAAAGGTTTATAAGTGACTAAAAACAATCTGTGTGTGCCCCTGCCCTATAGATATTTAGTAGAAGAATATTTGAACGAAGCTGACTGACCAGTATGAAACTATGAAGTAACAAAACTATAAAAATGTAATTAGAATATATGTTATTACTATTCTATTAATTTTCGTTTTAGAATTAATAATATAAATTTCAGTGCCCGCAAATTGCAAAACCAATAAATTCCCGCGGCAATTAAAAGTAACTTATTAGCACCTGCAGGTAGATTTCCTGCATAACACGCATGCTAAAAGGGTCATGTGATGTGTAATGAATAAAATTATTAGATATAGTAATATTTTGGGTATTGTGTGGATAGGAAAACAGTGCAAGATGTATTTATTTTCCCTTTTAGGCGAGTTGACATAAGTAGGTCAAGTCTCCCCCCACCAGTCGTCGCCCGAGCTTCAATGGGTCATTCAATACAAGCCAAGGACCTTCATTCCTTCTCTGCTCTGTGAATCCATAACTTATATAAATTAAACATTTAACAAATAAATATTGTTTCTTGTTCAGTTCGTTTTATAGTCTTTCTACAGGATAACAAAATTCGTCAAGCGAACAACTGAAAAAAATATTTTCAAAAACATAGGTGTATTATCCTTATGTAGGACTAGCTGGCGTACCTGTACTTCGTATGATTTTTATAATGTATATTTTTGCTGTAACGTAAATGATTCGTGTGATATTTTATTAAAGTAGAGCAGAAAATAAATGCTTCTTTGTTCTAAACCACCATTTTGTGGTGTTTACAGTCTTCTTATTTCTTTTTTAATAGATCATACTTCAGGTCAAAAGAAGGCGAAAAACCTTAAAACACCTTAATAAAAGTTTTATAATAAAAGAGGTATTAATTTATATAACAAATATTGGTAAGAATAAGAAGACAAATCTTTTATCCAAATGCATTTTTTGATTGGATAAATACGAGGGATGTTTCCTAAATTCTGGGAATTGTGCTATAATTAAATTACGCAGAACTTATAGGCAATGTTATTGGTGCCAGACAAGTCTTGACATGTTTATGCAACTATCTAGTGCAATATTGTTTAGTCTGATTTAGGTGTTCGACTGATATAGACGCGTTTTCATAGCACTGTTTTTGTAACCATGGAAGACGCAGCAAAATCTCAAAGAGCAATAATTTTCTTTTTGTGGAAAGAAGGTGGGAAAACATCAGAAATTATTCAGCGTCTGCAAGGAGTATTTGGTGAGTCTGCAGAATCCAAAAGTACTGTTTATCGGTGGATCGATCGTTTTAAAACCGGTAAAACATCACTAGAAGACGATCCACGCAGTGAGCGCTCAAGCACGTCGGTAAATGAAAGAAACATTACTGCCGTCGAAGACATACTGAAAGAGGAAGGCGAATGACT
Source organism: Liopterus haemorrhoidalis (assembly GCA_963971575.1). NCBI lineage: Eukaryota > Metazoa > Arthropoda > Insecta > Coleoptera > Dytiscidae > Liopterus > Liopterus haemorrhoidalis. Next base: position 54,363,817 of record OZ020611.1, read on the forward strand.
ATTCGTCAAATTAGTGTGTGCCTAGGGATAGGTACACGACAAGTTCATGACATCTTACATGATTGTTTGGGTGTTAGTACGGTTTCGCCGCGCTGGGTGCCAAGGTTGTTGGGACCAGAACAGAAACTCAATAGGTCTGATACTTTGAGGACGGCTTAAAAAAATTAGTTCATCTTTGGGATAAATGTATTCAGTTAAATGGAGATTATGTTGAAAAACTACATTGTAATATTGACGAAAATTAACAAAATAATAAAAATTGTAGCTAAATTCCCAGAACTTTGGAAACATCCCTCGTATTTGGATAGTTATGGCGGTATGGTGGAAAAAACTTAAAAAATTAAAAACTTAAAAAATTAATATCTCTTTTATTATAAAACTTTTGCTTAGGTGTCTTAAGATTTTTCGCCTTCGTTTGACCTGTAGTATCACCCATTAAAAAAGAAATAAGTATATTTGTACCTGTATATTTGTTGTTAAGTAAATAATAAGTGAGATACTTCGCTCATGGGTAGCTCTCCGCATAGCGCCCCTAATATATGTATTATTAAAAACTGCACTAAATAAGGAATAATTTCTTTTCTCATATTCATTTTTGCTCTTAAGTAAAAGATAATTGAGATATTTCAACCTTACAAGTAACACTCTCCTTGCTCCCGAAATAATCTTCTGATTAAAAAATGCGTTGAAGGGAAAGAAACGTGTTTCCTCATATACATTTTTAATGTAAAATAAATAATAAGTGAGAAATAAATGAATTATTATTATTAATATTATTATATTTCAAGATTTTAGGTTTAGTGTGTACTCCCATAACTCACTAAATCAAAAAGTATATACAACAATAAAGATTTGTTTTCTTATTATAAACAATTTTTGTAATATAAATTTTTCATGAGTTACGTCCGTAAAATATAATATGATGAGAAAGTAATGGGATTCGGACTGGTCAGAAATTAAAAATTAAAACAAGTTCGCTAACGTTTCGATTTATTTTTAAATCTTCATCAGAGCTAAGTGCTCTGATGAAGCTACAAGCTCTAATGAAGATTTAAAAATAAATCTAAACGTTAGCGAAGTTAAAATTTTCAATTTCTGACCAGTCCGAATCCCATTACTTCCTCATCATATAAATTTTTCAATAAGTCAATAGTAAGGCAGATATTTCAAGAGTTTAGTTTTAAATATTCATCTACTTGAAAAAATGTATTGAATAAAAAAGATTTGGTTTCTTACTATAAACATATTTTGTTGTATACATTTTTCTATTAAGTCAATAATAAGGGAGATATTTTAAGTTTTTTAGTAAAGAGTTATAACCCCGAAAATTTTGGAATGCCTTATAGCCTATGTTTGAATTCTGGTTTTATTCTGTCATCATATCAATTTACGTGAAAATATGTTCAGCTATTTCTTGCGTGAATCTCAGAGAGTATTTATAAAATTGAAGGTTATATCTGTTTTTTTTTTTTTAATTTTTTTCGGCCCTAATTTGGTTTCTACACATTTCAGATGATTATAAAATAATATTCGCAAAAAAAAAAAAGTCTGTCTGTCCGAGATTCCCGCATAAATGACTCAACATATTTTCACGTAATTTGGTATGAGGATATAGACTAGGATTCGAACATGGGCTATAAGGCAACACATTTTTTTTATTCTAGGGGATTTCGGGGTTAAAGCTGTTTATTAAACTTAAAATATCTTCCTTATTATTGACTTAACAGAAAAATATATGCAACAAAAATTGTTTAGAGTAAGAAAACAAATCTTTTTTGTTAAATTGATTTTTTTAATTAGATGAATACGGGGGGGGGACACTCTAAAGCTAAACTTTTTAAATATCTCCCTTATTATTGACAACAGCAAAAACGTATATAACAAAAATTGTTTATAATAAGAAAAGTGTTACAAATTATAATTTTGTCAATAACACAAAAACTACAATATTTTCCAAAAACGAATTATGATCAAAATTCATGTCGTACGTTTCCGGTTTTTAGCTTAATGCCTTTGCGGTAAAGAGTGCGGGACAGTTTAGTACATTTTTGGACAAAATCGTGTTAAAACTAACAAATTCTAATAAACTACTTTTTGTTCCTTAATTTACGTCTTAATAGCTTTCTTTTGATATCACACAATAAATTTTGAAAAAATAATGATTTTTCAAACGACACAAAAAATTCTTTATTTTTCGAAAAACTAACCTGACTAAAAATTCCTGTTGAACTATTCCGGTTCCCATCTAAATAAAAAAACCTCAATAATGTACATTACATTATTGAGATTTTTTTCACTTTTTTAAATCAACCTCTCTGGTAAATAGGATGGGTGACAAAAGATTTTGACATATTATTAGTTAAATTCCATACAAATTGTATTTTCAAAAATAAAAATTTGCTATTTTACCCACGCATTAAGAGAATATATATATATTAATTTTTTCATTTGTTACATATTTGTTTAAATTTAACTCGTGTTGTGTTTTTTTTTTATTTTTGAACTCTCAGATTTTTCATACCTATATGTGGATCAAAGAGTTGTGTAAGCATACCAAATTTCAACTATCTACGTTGAGCTGCTTGACTACAATTTCTACCGTATAGACCAGGACGGTTCAACCTTTTTGTATTTGGGATCTACTTTATATATATATATATATATAGTTGGATTGTTGTTCTTGACGAAAAATGTAGGAGGAAATAAAAATTCTTGAATACTCGTCAAAAGTTTATTTATAAAATATTAAGAGACGTTTCGACTGGTAAATCCAGTCATCCTCAGTCTAGAGTACGTTGTCAATATTTTACAAAAGTATATTCTTGTAAAAAAATATACGGAAATGAAAATGAAAAAACCATCCCAAACACATTTAGAGTAGACATGGCAGTGTAGAACAGGACGGCTCGAGATTGTCTGGAATTTTTTAATTACCAGTCGAAACGTCTCTTAATAATTTATAAATAAACTTTTGACGAGTATTCAAGAATTTTTATTTCCTTATATATATATAGATTCTTCATAGGCCCTTCAATAGGATCGCCAACGAATTTTATGCAAGATGATTCAAAATGGTTCTTTGTTTTTAAGTTTTGTCGGTTGGGATAAGTTAAGATAATGACTATTTTTTTAATTTTTAGTTTATATTTATAAAATGTGTTTTTAAGTACACGGAAGTGAGAGAAAACTAGAGATCTACTTAAAATAAGGCCGCGATCGATTGGTTGGGCAGCCCTGGTATAGACAGACACATAAGTAACGTAAGTAACGTAAGTAACGTTTTTGATAGTCATATCTACAAAACCCTAAATGATCCTTCATAACAATTTTCTTTTTTCTCTTTTCAGATAAGCATTTCAACCCTTGGAGATTTGTTATGGGGAAATTTAGCACACCCCAAAGAACCAAAGTCGTAGAATTTTATTTTGAAAATCGGAGGTCCATTGTTCTCACACAGATAGCATACATGAGTCATTATCAAGTGAGGAATCCGCCTTATATATCGGCGATAGTCCATCTAATTCATCGTTTTCAACAACAGGGATCTGTGACCGACTTGCCACGAGTTGGGAGACCACGTTTCATGTGAACCCCGGAAAACAGGTCTTGTGTTGAGCAATCTTCTTCGAGGACGAGAGAGGTAACAGGAGCCCGATACAGCGAAATGTTAGAGAATTTTGTCCGTCCAGCTGTTCAGGACACACCTGAGGTTTGGTGGCAGCAAGTTTGGTGGCAAAGTTTGGTGGCAGCAAGAGCGACTGCCCATACCGCGAGACAGACTATGTAACTTCTGAGGGACATGTTTGGAGAACGATTCTTTCCAGAAATGTCGATTTCAACTAGCCAGCGAATTCTGCCGAACTAACCGGTCCAGATTTTTCTTTGGGGCTCAAAATATCCAAAATATCCAGGAGTTGAAATAAAACATTCGAACAGAAATACAATGAATTGAAATGCACTGGAAAGGGTGCGCGCTTGCGAAGGGGGAAATGGAGGCCATTTGCGTATGATGTCACGCCATAAATAACCAAAAAAAAATCCAAATTTTATATTGTCATATACAGAAACCTTGTTTCATTTAATAATGAAATAAAAAACTCATTCAGTTTTTAAATGGTAGCGCGACTTTTAAGCCAACCTGTATTTCCAAACCCAGTGATCTTTTGTCATTGCTCATTGAAATCTCTATTGCTAAATGTCAAGTTAGAATAAATAAGAATTAGAAAAAATGTAACCACCATCTAAGTCAGTTGCACCTTATCATACCCTTACCCCCCTCACCCCCCATCACAACATTGCATCGGTATCAAGTCCATTGCACCCGTTGAAATGCTCTCACTGCTAGCAGAGTCCCGTTCTATTATTAGTTGGAGGACGAGTTATTTTTAGCTCGACAATGCTATGTAGGTTAGAGGCACGGAACGTCGGGACGCTACACTCATCTCTCTCTCACTCCCTCTTTCTCTCTCTGAACAGTGACGTCATTCCGTGTCCCATATCCGAGAGAGGGATGAAACGTAAGACGCTAACAGCCGATTCAAACGTTCAAAACGTATTTCAAAAGGGTTGTAGGATCATTTTCTTGCGTATATAAAAGCATGCAATTTTATTTTTACATAATTAAATGAAAAAAAAAAAAAAAAATTATGTGAAGTGAATTATCACACATTTGAAGATTTCATACATATCTATTGAGTGACTCATATCTATATTCACAAAAGGTTATTCATTGAAGAACTGTTGTTTTGTTTCACTGATTTATTTATTTTTCTGTCCATGGTTTCGGCTTGCGCCATTTTCAAAATAACAATGATGCAAATCTTAAAAACCAAATCTTATTTATACTTTGCTAAGGTTTATGGTTCAAAATTCCCAACAAATTTATTTACCGACATCTAAAAACTATACAGGTCACAAATCCTAATTATGCCATAAATCCTTAAGACTAATTCCTATGAGTGGTGAGTTGAACATGTCTGTTTATATCATTTTGTAAGTTTGATTTAAATTTGTGTTTTTACCTACCGCCAACATATAAAAGGGAAGTATTGTGATCATACCGATTTTGACATTTCGAGATTTCGACGGATCTCCACGAATTGAAGTCCCTAATAACGTTTTGACTATATTTAGCATGATGTCCGTCTGTCCGTCTGTCCGTCTGTCCGTCTGTCCGTCTGTCCGTCTGTCCGTCTGTCCGTCTGTCCGTCTGTCCGTCTGTCCGTCTGTCCGTCTGTCCGTCTGTCCGTCTGTCCGTCTGTCCGTCTGTCCGTCTGTCCGTCTGTCCGTCTGTCCGTCTGTCCGTCTGTCCGTCTGTCCGTCTGTCCGTCTGTCCGTCTGTCCGTCTGTCCGTCTGTCCGTCTGTCCGTCTGTCCGTCTGTCCGTCTGTCCGTCTGTCCGTCTGTCCGTCTGTCCGTCTGTCCGTCTGTCCGTCTGTCCGTCTGTTCGTCTGTCCGTCTGTCTGTCTGTGTACATGTGCAGAGCAAATTCGGCTAAAAAGATTTCTATGAAACTTCATATTTAAGCTTTTGACATTAATGGTACAAGTTGATCAACTTTTGGTAAAAATAGGTTGACTAGAAATGGGAGTTTACTCGTGTCCATTTTAAGATTTTTGCGGATATTTAACAACAGAAAAATATTTCGAAAAAATTTATTTTACCAAAGTGGCTACAAAAGCAATAACTAACAACTTTTATTTGAAACATTTTTTGATAAAACGAAAAAAATTTGAAATTTTTTTAAAAATTATTTCTACTTATCTATTTTTCATACTTATATGTAACATTTCCATGGTCATGATAAATAATATCTCTGTTAGAAAATATTAGGCAAAGTTATTTCTACTCTGGTGCTAGAATATATTTTATGCAAGTACTTTGTGATGGCGGCAGGTACTGTGGTGGCCACAGCTTTTTTAAAATTTATTGTGTGTATTAAGAAGTTTATTTAAATTCGTTTTTTTTAACATGAATTTAGTTAAAAATGTGCTAAAAATGTTCTTGTCCCGCCCCATTTTACCCAAAGAGGTTAAACTAAACATCTGAAAAAAATGATCGTTAATGTAGATTGATTTGAGCCAGAAACGTACGAGAGGAATTTTTGATCAGATTGCGGTTTTGAAATACATTGCAGTTTTTGTGTTTTTGACAAAATTCATTATTATTTTTTAATTCAAGGCTAAATTATGGTTAATAATGTAATAGATTTTTACCGACCGCCAACATATATAAGGGAGGTATTCTGATCATACCGATTTTGACATTTCGAGATTTCGATGGATCTCCACAAATTGAGGTCCCTACATAACGTTTTGACTATTTTTAGCATGATGTCTGTCGGTCTGTCTGTTTGTTTGTCTGTCTGTCTGTCTGTCCGTCTGTCTATCTGTCTGTCTGTCCGTCCGTTTGTCTGTGTACACGTGCAGAGCAAATTAGGCTAAAAGGATTTTTATGAAACTTCATATTTAAGCTTTTGACACCAATGGAACGAGTTAATGAACTTTTGGTAAAAATCGATTGACTAGAAATGAGAGTTTACTCGTGTCGATTTTTGCGAAGATTTTTGCGAAATTTTAGAAACAGAAAAATATTTCGAAAAAATTTATTTAACAAAAGTTGCTATAAATTCGTTGCTAACAACTTTTATTACCATACCATAATATATATTATATAACAACAAAATAATGTACATAATACACTATTTAACATTCTTAACCTCAACTGTCATCTGTATACCACCAATGCGTATGCGTGTTGCGCTTCTGTAACTAACTTCATTCTTTTCTCAGTAACTGTCACTAAGGGTACATTCGATTTGACGCTCCGAGCGTTCCGAGCACGTTCTGTACGCTCAAACGTGTTCGAGTTGACGCTCGGAGTACACTCAATTGTATTCGTTTTGCGATCGAGCGAGCATTTAGAGTGCGCTCTATGTGTTCGGGGTTTTAAGGCCGAGCATATGGAGTATGATTTAAAAAAGTGGGGGAACGGCGGGAAATAAATGAAAGTTTAAAATTAAATTATAAATAAAATAAAAATAATAGCCTTAGACAAATAACAATAGACAAACAATATTGTTATTTGTCTATAGCTACAGAGTATGGCCATTTTATGTATTTGTGAGGTTCTGTAAACAGCAAAAAAATTATTAAAATACACCGTGCATAAAATTAAAATGGAAAAAATTCATTAAATTAATTCATTAATTATTATTTAATTTTTAATTAATTTTATTTCTTCATCATTGAAAATAAATCAAGGAAAAACCGAGGTATATAATTTTGATTCATGACTGACGTGAACTAATCTGACAGTAAAAACGCCGCCTAAAATTGTAGGGTTAGATTTTATAAACATTACGTCACAAGAACGCTCGCTCCGTTAGTTCTCTATTCATGACGTCACCATCAACTGTTCGCTCAGCGCTCGCTCTACTCTGTACAACTCGAATGCACCCTAAGATATAACTTTCATAGCTACGTCACTACAGTTAGATATTACAGAATACGAAAAATGTTAAAGTTACTATTAAAGTCACTATAAAAGTTATCTTGTAGTAACGTTATTACACGGTAACTATTATAGTAACTTTTTACATAATTGATCTGAACAACTTATTAATGCTCACAGGCAACTTTAGTTGCCTAAGTAAATATACCCCACAAGGGGAGTTCTTTGGGTCCAGACTCCTCCCCCCGAGAACCGAAAAAACATACCTATACTTATTTAATGAAAACAAAATAATTAATCAACTGAAAATGAAAATAAATTTATTTTAATCAAATTATAATAAAAATTAAATTAAAACACAAGTCCCCTCCTCTATTTTCCGGGATATTTTTCTGAAATGTCCCCCCCCCCCCCGTACAATTTAACTACGTGCACGCCTGATTTACTATAAGTATTAAATAAATAATTCCAAGCAGGTAGAAAATAAAATTCCAAGAATAAAGCCTATACAACATTTATAAGCATTTAGATTAATTCCAGTATTTAATTTTGAAGTAGTAGCATGTGATTTATTGTTGAGTATTTCGTAGAAAATTGCAAGCTCTTTTATATATGTTAATATTCTCTGCGATTTTAAATGTAAGGATTATATCAAGGAACAAAAAATAATATTTATATGAAGTAGTGTTGGTATTCATATATAAACCGCATTAATTTTTTAATTTGTTTGTTACACGTGTTTAAATTTCACAGGTAACTGTTTTTTTTTTTTTTTTATTTATTTATTTATTTTACATCTCTCTTTTTCTGCAACTTTTTCTGATTGTAAAAATTAGAGTAATGTAAAAAAATTCTCGCCCGAATAATATAACCAACGGAGAATCGAACCACCAACCTCACAATCCAGCCTGTTTTCACCAGTCCAAACTGCGAGATTTAATGCGTTCGGCCACTCCGTGGGCTCACTGGTAACTGTAGTTGCCTCTGAGCACTAATGGGTCTTGTTCTCTATTATTGGGGTTTAGTTCTAAAAATGGCGATATGTATACTGTAAACAGTTTTTTAAGTGCGCAGTAGGATTATTATGGAAAAAGAGTGGACGTAAGGTCATATCTTTGTCTAATGAGAATACAAATTATCATTTAGATTTAGAGATGACTTAAATCTAAAGGATAGAATTAAATGTCACGGATTATGAAGAATCGGATGAAAATGTTGAGGAATCCGACAAATCGCAACCACCAATGTCTAGAGCCAGAAGTCCAGTAAGAAAAAAATGTCTGATGGGTGGTTTATATACGGAACAAGAATATGGAATGGGAAATAAGAATAGTACACAAGAATACAAAATATGAAACCGTTTATATAACCGGACATAACATTTCGTTGCTGCGCCTGCGTACTTGCGTTGGCCTGTGTTTAATGGTTGTCGTTTGACAGGTTGTTGTGTTTAATATAACCTTTAAAAAAATTTCGTTTTCAGTAAAATGGATTTAGAAGATTTTGTAAATTTACTTACTTGTGTTTCACACATTATATTGTTGTTTCCAACCTTCTGATCACAGCTGGAAAACATCTGTTGAACAAATTTTATTACGGCCGACATTTTGACCATTGTGCGCATGCTTATCGTCTCTTATTCTTGGAATAGGAATAAAATGTTAAATGTTACCAACTATTCTTGTGTTTAAGTTAAATTTCATTTCTACATAAACTGATATACGGCGCAGCCATGTTTTAACATCTTGTGTACTATTATTATTTCCTATTTCTTATTCTTGTTCGGTATATAAACCAACCATGAGAAACCTCTGAAAGAAACCTCTGAGTAAAACAAACAAACAAACTGCATCCATAGTTGATGAACAAGAAAAAATAATTTTACGATATATACTCTATTGTAGACAATATTGGCCCGAAAAAAAAAATTTGGTCTGTCTACACTAATTTTTTGTCTCCCCCATCGCTAGGTGATATTTTGAATGTCAGCCCCTCCCTATCACCAAGTGATATTCTTAATTTTTACCCCACCCCCTTCATTCAGGTGATTTTTTAATTTCTGCACTCGATCTTCAAGCGATTTTTTTAATTTCTGGTCCCTTTCGAGGGATTTTCCGTATTTTTTCCTCCTGTCTCCAAGTAATTTTTTGCAAGGTTTTACCCCTTCCCATATTTAGGTTATTTTTAGAAAATAAAAAAATAAATAATTCGTAATTTACAGATTTTTAGTGATTACTACTTTTTTTTATGTAATATGTAGTAGAATATGTAATCATATGTACTATTCAATAAAGTTTGATGTAATTTTAATTATATTATAACTTCGAATCTAGGGTTTTGGAGGATAGAATACTTTAATGTCACTAAAAATGGTCAGTAAAAGTGTCCCCAACGCTGCAATTCATCTGGCGTTAAATCTCTCCAAATTTTACTATTACTGTGCATTTTAACGAATCAAAATTCGACCAAAATCGGGGTGACTTAACGTTAGCCCTTATCGTGATAACACCATATAACGAAATAAGACCTTCCACTATGGAATTCCAAAAGAATACAATTTCGTCGATATTGGAATAATTTTATGCCGTTTTCTCTAGAGACCTTATTCAATATATCGTTACCCAATCTAATATATTTGAATTTAATTTGTGATTAAATGTGCATATTAGTAGGAGTTCTGTTCTTTTCTGAATACAATCGATTACTAGGAAAGAGGATGTAGTGGCAATGTGATCCTGACTGCAACGCTGAATTTCTGACCCAATTAGACGCAGAAGATTTGAGGAAAGTTTACGATACGTCCATGTAAATGACAACATAAACGTTAACGACGATAGGTTTTATAAAATGAAACCACTATTCAATTTTATAAATAGTTGATTCAAGAAACTGTCCTATGGACCATGTCTGAGCATCTATGTAAGTATTGTGCCATATTACGGTTGCAATATTTTTGTAACATCAAAATCAATAGTTTTTTGATAATCATTTTTACCGACCGCCAACATATATAAGGGAGGTATTGTGATCATACCGATTTTGACGTTTCGAGATTTCGATGGATATCCACGAATTGAGGTCCCTACATAATGTTTTGACTATTTTTAGCATGATGTCTGTCGGTCTGTCTGTCCGTCCGTCTGTCTGTCTGTCCGTCCGTCCGTCTGTCTGTCTGTGTACACGTGCAGAGCGAATTCGGCTGAAAGGATTTTTATGAAACTTCATATTTAAGCTTATGACATCAATGGCACGAGTTGATCAACTTTTGGTAAAAATCGGTTGACTAAAAATGGAAGTTTACTCGTGTCGATTTTAAGATTTTTGCGAATATTTCACAACAGAAAAATATTCCGAAAAAGTTTATTGAACAAATGCTATAAATGCAATAACTAATAACTTTTATTTGAGACGTTTTTTGATGAAAAGAAAAATTTTTAAATTTTTTTGTAAAATTTGAAATTTTTTCATTCTGTAGCATTTTATTGCAAAAAAATATAATTTATTAAGATTTTCGTAGGGTAAAACAAACTACATAATTAAAAAACACCACACTAGCCAAGACTAATTTAAATCATTTAATAATATAAAATAAATGTAAAATAGTTTTTGTATTTTTGACGTTTAAACATTCAACAAACAATAATAACAACATTAACCATAGCAACCCTTATCCCTTCGCACTAACAAACTTGGCACAGTGGCGTCCCGTTACAGCCTCCCCCTCAAGAGGTGATGTCGGAGGGATCAGCTCTTGATATAGAACTAGGGACGACGGTGTTGAAGGTCGATGTGTTGGCATCAGCTACAGCTTGTTTCGTTTTGGACGGCCTCGGGCGCGTCTTTGTGATGATACTGTTGTGACAGGAGGTGTTTCACGTCGTGGACGTTCTCGCCGTGGAGATACACGTTCGGTCATCACCGGGTTTTCCTAAGACCCCTTCTCCTTGCGAGGTCTTCCTCGGCCTCGAATTGGTCGGATCGGAGCAATTTGCTGGCTGCTCAACACGTACGGGGTAAGTGCTGTGCTTTGATATACGCCAAAGGGCGTAGTTGAATCGGCAAGAGAGGCAATTTGGAAGGTAGTAGGGGATAACTGACTGACTATTAGGTACGGACCGTCACGTCGAGGTGCGAATTTAGAGGTGTAACCTCTCGAGGCCTTACTTAACGCGTGTACTGTCACTAGTACCTTATCGCCGACCTTATATTTAGGTGCTTCTCGGCGGTGGGCATCAGCATATGCCTTTGAGTGATCCTGTTGTCTCTCTTGATTTTCTCTAGTCTGAGTTAGAGTTTTGGCTACCTGTTTTAAATATGGCGTGTTTTGTGGAACAAAATTGTCTTTGTCCAATATTGCACGCAAGTCACTTGCAGCTGCGGTGGGTAATTCTACCTTCACTGAGCAAACGTCTTCGCCAGGCGGTCGAGATAAGGTGTCGGCAACTGTGTTGCTGCAACCCGTGGTGTAATCTATGCTCAGGTCGTACGACTGTAGTTGGAGGGCCCACCGTGCAAGGCGGCCACGCGGTGATCTTAAAGACATTAGCCACTTCAGCGGCTGATGATCGGAGATCACGGTCACTTTGGCTCCGTCTAAGTATCCACGAAAACGATCCATTGCCCACAGTACCGCGAGAGCTTCGCGCTCAATGGTACTGTAATTTCTTTCGGCAGGCGTCAAAAGTCGACTGGCATATTCAACGGGGTGCTGATCCGGGCTCTCTCCTTGCATCAGAACTGCCCCAAGAGCGTAACCGCTCGCATCAGTTCGGAGCACATAAGGTGAGTTCGGGTCAGCCTGTTTGAGGATCGGTGCCGTCGTCAGCAACCTTTTGAGCGCATTAAATGCTTGTTCCTGCTCTGTTCCCCAATGCCATTGCACTCCCTTGTTGGTGAGCTCACTTAGTGGACGAGCGACGCTTGAATAATCAGGCACAAATCTTCGGAACCAGGAGCCTGTCTGGAGGAAGATAAGTACTTCCTTTACATTGCGCGGGTTTTTCATATCCGCGATGGCAGAAATTTTCTGGGAGAATACATCTTTAAATTCCGTCAACAACGCTTCTAAACGTCGCTGTTTTTGATCAAAGTCCTCGCACTCAACCTCTCCATTAGGAACTACATTGACGTCGCTAGACGGACGTATTGCAATGTTCGGGTCCTCCTCGAATTGATACGTCATGTCCGGCTTATCAGCAAAATACCACAATTGAGCTGAAAAGTCCAATATAATGCCAGCAGTCTTAATGAAGTCGATACCTAGCAGCATTCGGCTATTGTCGTGCTTGGGTACCGCGAGAAGTGTCGTCGGAATAAGTCGACCGCATACAGATATTTGTAAATCAAAATGTCGAACGTTTACGCGGTGTACTTCTCCATCAGCCAGTTTAAAATCCATTTTAGCTGTCGTGTACGGGTGTCCCCTATCAATAAGAATTTGATGTAGTTGCGCATCCGCAATACATCTGTTGGCACCAGTGTCGAAACAAGCCATACATTTAAACCGAAAATTTGTATACGCACCATCGGTCTATTCGTACCTATGTCAGTAGAAGAATGAACAGTGGAGAATTCTAGGGTCTCCTGTACAAAAGGTGAAGATTTTACTTTAGAGGGATTACAATTTGGACAGTTGCTTCGCACATACCCCGGTTGTTGGCAGCCATAACAATTAAATTTGCTCTTACCAGATCCTTCAGGAAGCGGCGGTGTCTTTACGATCGGAGCATTGTCTCTGCGAGTTTTCTTTCTGCAGTCGGCTTCTACGTGACCAAATGCCTTGCAGTAGTTGCACCTAAGCCGAATCTTCTTTTCGGCTCCCTCTGAAGAAGTCGTCTTGGCAGTGGTCGCTGTTTTCTTCGCGGCGTACTCTCGCTGCGACGCTACAATGTCTCGCGTTTTTGCTAATAATTCTTGAAACGTGTTGAAGTCTGCGCGAGTAATGCCTTTGCGGATGTCACGGCGTAAAACTCCATACAGCATATCCAAATGCATGCGTTCCGGAACGGCGTATGGCAGTTGGGCCACTAGAGAGCGCACGTGGCACACGAAATGTCCGTGGTTTCACCGACATCTTGCTCGCGCGAAAATAACTCCCGAAATATCTGCGGTGGTGGCAACTGGCGAGAATAGGTATTTTGCAACACTTCAATTGCGCTATTCCAGTCTATTATGGTGCTTTTAATTCCTCTCCACCACGTTGCAGCGATCCCTTCAAGGAGGATGGGCAAGCCTCGCAGGGCGTTGCTATCACTTACGTTAGCACAGTCTTTGTATATTGTAATGGCATCGATGAACGCATCAACATCAGAGTCGTCCGATCCATTAAACCGTGCGGTGCATTTTGCAAAATACCGGGCTGTGGCGCGACAGGCGGCGGACTAACACTTCCGCGCGTACTGCGTTCACTCGCGGCGCTTCAAATACTGGCAAGAAGTTCACGAAATTGCACATCCGTTAACGTAATGGTTGATGTGTCTGTTGAAGTACCCGTTTTTTCCATTTTGGGCGGCATTTTCACGAAGACAGCGCACTCAAAAGTCTAAGACGGTTAAAACGTTAAAAAAAAAAACACAGTTTATGGCACAAAACGTGAAAATAACGCGAAAAGTCAAAATATCTCAAAAGTTATTTCCAGTAGGTCGGAATACAGTCAAAACTTTCTTCCACTCCACGGGTGATCTGTAATCGACGCTCACTTTTCGCGGCAAAACGTTCCAGTTTTGTCACTTCCACAATTTTGGATGAAAATTCTCAGTTCACTTATTTCACGGATGTTTATTATATCAGTAAACTGATAGCGTAGACAATAATTATGAGTTTGCTGACCTCGAGTTCGGACGCCATTTGTAGCATTTTATTGCAAAAAAATATAATTTATTAAGATTTTCGTAGGGTAAAACAAACTACATAATTAAAAAACACCACACTATCCAAGACATATAGTTACAATTTTGTTAATTTAAATCATTTAATAATATAAAATAAATGTAAAATAGTTTTTGTATTTTTGACGTTTAAACATTCAACAAACAATAATAACAATATTAACCATAGCAACCCTCATCCCTTCGCACTAACAAACTTGGCACAGTGGCGTCCCGTTACAATACTTATATGTAACGTTTCCATGGTTATGATAAATAATATCTCTGTTAGAAAATATTAGGCCAAGTTATTTCTACTCTGCTGCTAGAATGTATTTTATACAATTACTGTATGATGGCGGTCGGTCCTGTGGTGGCCACAGCTGATTTTTATGTTATTTGAGTACTAAGAGCTTTATTCATTTATATATTTTTTAACTAAATTTAAACAATTTGCGATAATTTCTGCACAATTAAATTTACATTTAAAAATCCCCGAGATTTTTACCGCATTTCGTATCTAAGTCTTCCTTATATTAATAAAAAATATGCAACTGCAACAAAATTATCACAGTAAAATTTAAATTAATAAATCAGAGCGATTTTTTATGAATTTGCTGAAGCAATAATAAATATATTGATAAATGATTTCTTTTTTTTTCTTTAATTTCAGAAACGTATTTTCCTGTTAAAAATATTTTATTACATTTTTAATTAAAAAAAAGACACACACTACTTAGCCATAAATACAAAAAATCCATAAAATTACTAAACATAATTTAGCCATGAATTAAAAATTAATACATTTTGTTGAAAACGCAATAAACTACGAAATTTTCCAAAAACGAAATCTGATAAAAAATTCCACTGGTACGTTTCCGAATTAGATCAATGTACATTACTTAGAATTTTTTCAGATTTTAAGGTTAACTCTATTGCGTTAAAAGGTGCAGGACAGTAATAATTAGTTTAGTACATTTTTAAAAAAAATCGTGTTAAGAGCTTTGTTCATTTATATATTTTTAACTAAATTTAAATAATTTGCGATAATTTCTTCACAATTAAATTTATATTAAAAAATACCAGTAATTATTGATCGTTTGCTTCATATCTAAGTCTTTCTTACATTAATAAGAAATATATTGTTAAATGGCTTAATTTTTTTCAATTTCAGAAATGTAAGTCTGTTTCAAGTATATTTGTCGCCCCGAATGGAGATTTGCATCTTTAGGTGCTAATTAGGGTAAAATCCTGAGTTATGTTTCTAAACATGTATACTGGTAACCTTTGTAAGTAAAATCCTAGTTTATATCTCATCGTGCCTAACAGATACTGAGAAATCCGTGAAAACATATTTTACCCTTTAAGAGTGGAACTAGAAAATCCCGTCTTAGTGGGTTACGTCATGGTAGGAATATATATTTTTTTTGTTTCTAATAAAAAATACTAATTCACCTCTTTAGGACTGTCAGAACAGTGAAAACAATTCCGAAAGATTTTAAAAGGAATATTATCTCAACAAACAAAGGAGATACGAAGAGTTTATAATAATTCACCTTGAATCTATATTTGCCCATTTCGGGGTTGATTAGGGCCAAATCTGGACTTATGTTCTTATACATGTGTACAGGTAAACTTTGCAAGCAAAACCCAATTCATCTCATCGAACCTAAGAGAATCCGTGACAAAAAAAAAAAAAAAAACATTTTCTGCCTTACATCCGCTTTCTTCATAGTAGATACTTACGTTATGGAAGGAATTTACTCCGCGAATTTCAGGTTTCTAATAAAAAATATCCCATTTACCCCTTCAGGAGTGAAATTAGAAATAAACGAACAAAAGATTTCTAAAGGTTAAACAAACCTATATGCCAAAAAGGAATGTTATAACTCAACAAACACAGATGATATGTAGGATTGTATAATTCACCCTGAATCTTTGTAGATTCGTCCCTTTAGAGGTTGATTGTAGCAAAATTCTGAATTACATTATTATACATGCGTACGGGTAACTTTTGTAAGTAAAAACCAATTCGTTATCTCATTTACCCTAACACCGGTTTTAAAATGGCTGTATTAGTTTTTTCAATTGATATTTAAAATGACTTTATTTATTTTAAAAACGACCGTAAGAGATATTGAGGAAACAGTGAAAAAACCTTTTACTATTTTTCCCCACCTTAGGGGTCGAATTTTGAAAAATCCCTTCTTAGTGAGTGCTTACGTCATGAAAGGAATATACTCCACATATTTCATATTTCTAGGTCCAGTGGTTAGCGCTGGGCGTTAATGATTCAGTCACGACATTGGTTTTTATTTATAAAGAGATGATGGATTTTAACTAGTTGATAGACAACAAGTAGATAGTTCGTCAAAACTAAAAAGTTCTAGATACATAAAAGCTTCAAGTCCCTTTGTGAAATATGTGGCACTATAATTAATAATAACTCTCTTATCGATACCGATATTATTCAACATTTCAACTAGTTAATAAACTATACTACACGATAGTAGCTATAGACGCAGTTCGTCAAAATTAAAAAGTTCTGGATACATAAAAGCTTCAAGTCCCTTTGTGAAATATGTGGCACTATAATTAATTATAACTCTCTTGTCGTTTCCGATATTATTCAATATTTCAACTAGTTAATAAACTGTACTACAGTTAGTAGCCATAATTGCAGTTCATCAAAATTAACAAACTTTAAATAGATAAAAGCTTGAAGTTCCTTTATGGGACATGTGGCAGAAGGCAAGGGTTATTGGCGAAGTGGGGAGGCTGCCGGTCGGTTTGGGTTATCGAACTCCTGTTCCCGAGCGAATGACGTCACTAGTGACGGAGGAGCGCCATGGCCCAAATCACGGGACCGCTCTGACGTCATAGAGCCTCTCTCTCTAGCGCATTGCCTATTAGTTGCTTTATTGCTTTTAAAATGGGGACCTTTGAAATCAACGTGTTGGGGTGGGGTAATTAGATTTTATTATCTACCAACAGGGTAACTCGTCCGAAAGGCAATTATAATTTAGATACTTAACCTCGTAAGTATAGATACAATATGTGACATTTTGTTTAGACTAGGGCTAATTTTATAATGGGAAGTATTTATTTAAGTTTTAAAAATCTCAGTAACTAAAAAATTGTTTTCTAAGTAATAAATATACTTTCCCAGTTAATTTTATAAATAAAAAAAAAAAATGCTTCGATGTAAATATTTTGCATTTTATTATTTGCTAAGTATAATAGAGGGTGCTCACTTAACGTGCTATTAATAGGGATATAATATGTAAAAACACATTTATTCAATTTCCTGTTTTGCTATTACTTTTACCAAAGAATAGGAAGCCAACAGAATACTGGGTGTCTAGGAATATTTTTTCTATAATCACATCAAAATCAACAGTTTTTTGATAATCGTTTTCATTCGTTTTTTAAGTACTACGATCTTCCATTTAATCTTTAAACAAAACTTAAATAATTTGCAACAAATTCGTCACAATAAAATTTAAATTGTACATTACTTTTGAATTTTTTCAGATTTTTAACTTAACCCCTTTGCGTAGGGGTCGGGACAGTAATTAATTTAGTACATTTTTGTAATCGTGTTAAAATAAAAAACACCTTATAACTGCTTTCCGTTCCGTAATCTAGGTCTTAAGAATTTTTTCTTTAATACCACAAAAATATTTTTTTTTAAAATATAATTTTTTTCAACGACACGAAAAATTGTATTTTTTTCAAAAAACTAACTTGATTAAAAATTCCTCTTGAACTATTCCGGTTCCCATCACGGTAAATTATGATTTTTTTTTCAGACTTTTAGGTCAATCCCACTGAAAGATAGTATGGGGACAAAGATTTTTTGACATATTTTTGGCGAAAAGGTGATCAAAAATAAAAATTTGTTGTTTATCCATAAATAAAGAAGTTTTATCTGATACTTCACTCAAAATTTTTAGAATATATTTATTTTTTCGATAGAAACATAATTGTTTATATTTATCTCTCGCTGTATTTTTTTGAACTCTATATTTTTTCTAAATGTGGTTCAAAGGGTAGTACAAGCATGCCAAATTTTAACTTTCTATGTTCAGCCGTTTGGTTATAAGTTCTACCGTACAGACAGACACATGGGTGACGTTATAAAGGTAAAAAACATTTGGTCATACCTACAAAACCCTAAAAAGAATCAAATTTAGAGAGAATTTGTTTTTCTAATATGGAATTACATATTTTACGGGGAAAAATTAAGAAAATATTCACTCATTTAAAGATGGACATGGACCACCATAGAATAAAAAATGTAAAGGTATTATTTTTCTTTAAGTTCCAGGAAAATTTCATCTGTCAGATAAACAACATGATTCAGAGAAAATTTTACAAAAACAGCATCACGATATTGAATTCTTAAAAATCATATGCGGAAGTAATATTATTTCTAGATTTTCTAGAATTTTATTGCACAGTATCATTTTTAGGATTTTGTAGGCATGACTAAAAAATACTTATAACGTGTATCTGTCTGTACGGAAAAAATAAATATATTTTTAAAATTTTGAGTGGGGTATCAAATGAAATTTCTTAATAAATAAACACATATTTATTTTTGAAAAAATGAAAAAATCCCTTGCTTTGTAGGAGCTTGCATTGTCATGATGACGAATGATGCGAAGTTTTTGGTTGTTTTTCCTGATTTTGTCGATGACTTCTAGCAAACAAATTTTTGTAAATCAGTCAGCAATAACTGTTCTCCAATCCTCTAAAAGAATGGTTGCGATATGTCCAGTACAATTGAAGAAACAAGCGATCATAGAAGTGCTTCGTAAACGAACAACTTTTGTGGGTTTTGGTTCATCTTGGGCAGTGAATTGTTGCTTAGTTTCCGGTTCATATAAATAAATCCAAGTTTCGTCACCTGTAACGATGTTGTATACGGATTTTGCAATGCCTAGGTTGCAAATTATGCGGAATCCATCGGGAACAGATCTTTTTCACAGCTAAATGTTCATGTAAAATTGAATGTATTGCAGTCTGAGATATGCCAAAGGATGCCTCTATCTCACGGTAAGTCACATGCCGATCTTCTTCAATCATTTAGCGCACAGTATCGATGTTTTTTTGAATCACTACCGATTTTGATCGACCTTCACGAGATTCATCACTGACGGACGCACGATAACGACGAAATTCTGCATAGCAATTGTAAACAACAGTCTTTTCTGATGGTGCTTCATTACCAAAAGTTGAACGAAGCGAATCTATGCATTGTTGTTGAGTTAGGCCTTTATTAAAATCGTAAAAAATCATCCAAAGAAAACATTCATGAGTAATATCAACTTTTTCACAACCTTGTTTTTTGCTCACTGTCAATAAACTACTCGGTCAATTTATAAGCTGCCACTGATTTCACAACAACAAATGTCAAATTTTACGAATATAGTAATGACACATTTCAATACTGCCATGTAGTGGTCGTTTGTAAAAACATGAAAGGTAACGTATTTACGAATCCCTAATAAAGGGGGAGGTAAAAACACTGTAGGAGTAAAATCGTATTATTGTCCCACTAACAAACGCCAACCTCTGAAACACCCACTTGCATTTTGCGATTGGAAAAATGTCATTTGAGATAGTAACGATTTTCCATCTTTTTTTAAATAAATAATATAATTACTGGCAATCAATTTAATTAGCATTTTCAGTTTAGATATGAGTACCCTAACCCATACTGATTTTCAGCCGGTATGCACCGACAAGCGCGTACCGGTTATTAATAATCATGATAATATTGGAGAATATTCGTTACTGTTAAGAAAATTGTACATTTCTTACAAAATATTTCACTTATTATAATGAAGATTTCGAAATAAATTAAAAAAGACACAATACATTAAATAAGTTTATAAATACGCATAAAGAGTTGCCTTGGCTCCGTGATAAGACGGTTACCTACGGAGCACAGGGACGCTGGTTTGAAACCTTCTTCTCACTTTTATCTTTCGATATTGTGCAGTCACCTCTTGGGTAGAATCCGGTTTTCGAATTTCGTTTCGAATTCCAAACAAATTTCTATTTCGTACAAGTATTTAATATTGAAAATGAGTATCTGTTTATGCAGGGATAATAGGACCGGTTGAAATATTACACTATCCCCGTGGCTTTCATATATATGGCCGGCAGTCTAGAAATCGAGAACTTACATTCTCTGCTTATCTAGACGTTGAGAACCTATTATTTTATTTATTTTATTTATAAATACACATGAGTACACATCGACAAATATGTCAAACTTGTCTAGACAGCATTCACGAGATCATCAAAGTTATAGGACAGGTAGTCGTCTCATAATGTTATTGCTAAAGCATTTAATTCATAAATAGAATTAAATGCTTTAGCAATAACATACTTCATAGTTTTTTGAAAATTAATAAAATTGTTTTTCCTAAGTGTAAAATATTACAAAATAATAATAATAATTGTTGCAATTTCATGATTTTGTTAATCGAGTTAAGTCATGACGTATATTATTTTTATGCCGCGTATTATAATTATGCATCTACGTATGAAGGCATGGTATTCTTCGAACTGGCGGTGGGCATGTATTAGAAATTGTAAAATATATATACATAGAAGTATTGACATATTTACACTTATGTGTTGGTGTACAGTCTTCTTGTAGCCAATCCCGCTAATTACACGTACAGCTCTACACTACAGAGCAAACAACCAGTCCGCTTGAGGAGCGTTACCCCACACTTGTATTGCATGAGACAGGTGGAAATAAACAAATAAAAAATAAATAATTTTCAGAATGTTGAACGATAAACAATCTTGCAAGTTACGTAAACAGAACATGGCCTCATACATATTTTTTTTCCACTGAATCTACATGCTCTTCCCAATTTAATTTGTTGCTGATTTGGGCACCAAGAAAAAAATAAACTGTATTGATCAGAATAATGTCTTTTGGCAATATTTTTAAAGTAAGGATCATTTCTTCCGTTTTCGTTTCATTGGTAATTAATTTATTCTTATTAAACCAATTTATGCATGAGGTTTTAGAAATATCATTCAACGTAATCAAATTTGTAATTGAAAAGGTAGAATTTAAAACGATCGTATAATCTGCAATTTTGGTTCTTTCTTAATTACATTATTTGTAAAATGAAAGTCGTTACTGTAAATTAAAAAAAATATTGGACCTAGATTGGAACCCTGGGGTACCCCATAGATGATAGTTTTGTAGTCAGATGATTTTTCATTAATACTGATAAATTGACTTCTTTCCATAAGGTATGGTTCAACTAAACTATTTGTCAAAAACTGTTTTTGTCAAATCTGTAAAATTTTATTTTTTCTAATAAGATGTAGTGATCTACATTGTCAAACTCTTTAGTTAAATCAAAAAATATTGCTGAACAAAATTCTTTACTTCCAAAAATTATAAATTAAAATTAAAATAAATAGTAGGATAAAGGGTACAAAAATAGTTAAGTCCGTTTAGTTTTTACATTGAATTTTAAACGGTCGTTTCATCTGCAAATATATATTTTTTTCAGAATTACATTATATGTAAAATGAAACTCGTTAATGTAAATTAAAAATAATATTGGATCTAGCCTGGAACCCTGAGGTACCCCATGTGTGATAGTTTTGTAGTCAGATGATTTTCTATTATTATTGATAAACTTTCTTGTTTTCATAAGGTACGATTCTAGTAAACTATTTTTGTCAAATCCCTTAATTTTTTTTTTTTTTAGTAAGATATACACTAATACCTTTATTGCTTTAAGGCCTAGTTCCGGAAAAGTTGGCCGCAAAGCGAAAAGCCGTATAACGAATCATTTATTTTGATATAAACCCATATAAATTCAATAGGATCGCCTCTAATTTTTTTTTAAATTAACGCAGTTTTTAGTTTAAAATGCGTTTTTTCGTTATATGTATTAAATTTAAAAATGCTTACATATAAAATAAAAATACATAACAAGCGCATATAATAATAAACTGAAACTAAAAAACCATACTGTCATCATCATTTTCCGTTGTTGTGGATTCACCCGGTTTAAAAAATGTGTTCAACGTTGATTGTCTTGCCTTGCTTTCTGCTTCTTTTTGCAGTTCTTTATAACAGATAATGGTTGGGTTAATTCCTCGAGAAACTTGAGCGCTACGTTCTACGTCGGGATCATTTTGAAGAAGGATGCGTATTCCTTGTTCGAAATAAGAAAGCGCATTCGACAAGTTCTTTGATAATAGCTGTTTGCATACAGCAGACTCTGGTTCCTCATCAAGTGCTTGTTCTGCTTATAATTGGATCAGTTTCTTGTTTGAAAGGGGTTCTCTATCGGCATCTAGTATTTGCTAGGTTCAATATGGTTTGTCGAATTTCAGAAAGAAACTCAACTTTAGGATCATTAGTTTTTATGCATTCTGGTCATATTTTTTCCAATCATGGTTCATTGTGGTTGATTTCAAATCCTTCCACATTTTGATAATTTTGTCTACAGCATCTTTGATGTTGTAGTTTTTCCAAAATTGTTTAATCGAAGTTTCATTTATAAGTTTTCGAAATGTTCTGCGTAAATAATATGCCTTAAAAGTGGCTTAAAGGTGGCTGTTGAATTTTTGGGATACTCGACCTCCACATCTTCAGATAATTTGGATAAATTAACAGGATGTCCTGGAGCATTATCCAAAATGAGCAAAGCCTTGTTGCTAAAGTTATTATCTCGCAAATATTTTTTCACGTCTGGACAAAAGTAATTTTTGAACCAGTCTTTCCAGATTTTTTTTTTTTTTTGACGAAACATTTTGGGTCGTTAATCGAAAAAGGGCCATAATTGAAGAAGGACGTTATAGCTAAAAGCCGTATGAAGAGCGGCCGTATAGCGAGGTATGAATATAGTGATCAGGGTTGCCAGAGTATTATTTTACCAAATCGGGATTTTTACCAAATAAATATTTAAAAAATCGGGATTAAGACTCAAAAAGCGGGACAACCTAATAAAATGTACAGTTCAAAATTTTTCAAAATGTTTATAGCTCTATAAATATTTATATCTCTCTCCCAAAATAGTAGTGACGAGCAAAGAAAAAGGCCTCGCGCTGGACAATCTATTTTTGTTCAAAAAGTGGGACGTCCCGCGAAATTCAGGACGTCTGGCAACCCTGATAGTGACTGACACAGTCAAACACTTTATTGAAGTTAAAAAATATCGCTGAACAAAATTCTCTACTTTTAAAAATTAAAATTAAAATGAATACTAGAATAAAGGGTAAAAAATAGTTTAGTTCGTTTAGTTTTTACTTTGGGAAAAAGGTAAAACAAAAAAGGAAACAATTATTAGAATTATTACAATAATAACTACCGTTTGGCATTTTTTTTTTTTTTCTATAATCGTCAGGGATTTCAGCAGTTGCTTATTTTTTTTTTTTTTAATGTACTTGTTGATGAATATTTTGATTATCGTACTCTTATTATTATAGTGAAAAACAACCCCCCCCCCCTTATTTTCTTGCTAGAGAATAACAAATTTCGAGATTCTAATGCCTCCAGTTGACGACAATGAATTTATCACCCCCGTATTTTCTAAATTATATCTAATTTTGGATTGCCCCCTGATTTGTATTGGAATCGTGTGAAATATCGGAATGTTGAGTGGGGTTGCGGTTTAAATAATCGCGTTATCGGGAGGGCACGAGTAAGCGATGGTGACGTGATGTCAGCTGTGGCCGCGTGGGTGTACGGCTGTGCCGCCCACGCACACACTGCACGCGGAACTCCCCAACATTACCAGCCTGTATTGAGGTAGGTCACTGATACAACTTATTACTCACGGGAACATTCCTTCTAGCGCATTTTTCCTTGCGATTTTCAATTTTTGCGCAAATAGGTTGTAATATGAGGGTGAAATGTTAGATGCTGGATTGTTTAATAAGTAACATGGTAATTTTTTATGCCAGTGCAATAATCTTGAGAATAATATTTTTTAGCTGAATAGGTTGTATCTTTCCAGATACATTACTTTAGCCACATTTATAATTAGAGCCCTGCACATCCTCGGATATCCACGGTTTATTTGTGGTTATTCGCCATTTTATGCGGATGCGGATAAATTATTATGTACACCGTGCTGATGCGATTAGGATAAAATATCACATCCGCTTATCTGCAATTTCCGAGTGGGATTTTCTGGACTTATTTTTTGCTGGCTAATGTACGAATCGTTAAAAAAAGCTGACATAGTCTCCATCTCAGAACGTCCAGTAGACGACAAGTATGTTCAAATATTATAAAGATAGTATTTCAATAGTTTTTTATCGGTATTTTCCATTTTGTATTTTGAAAAGCTTTCCCCCCAGTTCTAGTTATGTTTTTACCGACCATCAGATACATATACATATAAGGGAGGAATTGTGATTATACCGATTTTGACATTTTTAAATTTCGATGGATGTCCACGAATTGGGGTTCCTATATAATGCTTTCTATATTTTTAGCATGCTGTCTGTTGGTCTGCCTTTGGACACGTGTAAAGCGAATTTGGCTTAACGGATTTTTATGAAACTTCATTTTTAATGGCATCAGTTAATCAACTTTTGGTAAAAATCATCTATAAATGGAAGATTTTTCGTATTGGTTTTAAGATTTTTGCGGATATTTCGCAACAAACAAATATTTCGGAAAAAAATAGTTAACAAAAGTTGCTATACAAGCAATAATTAACAACTTTTATTTGATACATTTTTTGATACAACTTAATATATTTTTTCTTATTTCATATTTTTGCGATATATTTGCTATCTATTTTAGTATTAAATTATCTATTTTATCTTATGTATATGTAATGTTTCGATGACTATCGTAAATAATTTCTTTGTTAGAAATTATTTTGTTTAAGTACTTTGTGATAGCGGTCGGTCCTGTAGTGGTCACAACTAATTTTTAATTAATATTTTTGTTTTTAACTAACAAAGCATTTTTCCATTCCATTCAGGTATAGTAAGTACCAGATAACTTTTCAACGATAGTGCTCTGCGACGAATTCTTCTCGTGAAAAGTGCTCCAGCGCTCAAAAAGTTTGAGAAATTCTGGGATAGAGCATTTTTTTCCACAACCAATATTTTACACATAACTACATCTAAAAATAGTTCTCATAAATTTTAATACCATAAAATCCTTAAATATAAAAAATCATTGACTTTTTAAGTTCAAAGTTCATCTATTTATACTGCAAAAATCCTAATATAAACAATGTATAAAAGAATTTAAATATTCTTGGCTAAGTATGCAGGGCAACTTGCAGATTCGCATTGCGGCGTGCATGCTGAAAATATCAAGGGGTCAGTTCCAGGTTAACCTTTTAGAAGAACGCGAAAATAGGAAATCATTTTGACCATGTTTATGATGATGAAATATTTTTATGTTGATCAGCTGATGGAAAAGCTTCTTGTGTAATATCAAACTAATATTTCTAATGGATTGATTTTTTTATATATAAATTAATTTTGTTATGTAAATTTGTTAGATAATATATAGTAAAAAAATATTGTTTATTGATATTTTCATAATAGTCTACATCAATTCGGAGGCAGCACTTTGCTATTAAAGAACAATATCAAATAGTTTTACGAAAATGAGCTCGTTCATAGTTATGAACGAGCTATAGTTAATAGGAAATATGTATAGTCTAGAACAGTGTTTCTCAAGCTTTGTGGTTTTTGCACTTAAAAATGTCAAAGAACCCCCCGAAGAATGGGTATGTGTAGAAAAACATCCCGGTGGTGGAAGGGTTAATTTAAATTCAGAAGGAGCTAATTTCTTTTGTTTAATTGCATTGAAACACTTCACCTTTTGATTAATAACAGATTTATTTTTAGCATCAATAAAAATTAATAACTTATCTTTGATACATCTTTGAATAAAATATTCTATGTAAAAAAATCTTTAAATTTGCCAAATAATAGATAATGGATGTTGTGACGTTTCATGCAATAGGAATATGAATTATTTTCTTTAGATCTCATATAATTCAGACAGTAAGTATAGTAGTGCAGTGTTATTTATTTGTTTTTGCTGCGATTATTTTTGGATGGATCGCTGGCTAATGTAGGAATCGTTAAAAAAAGCTGCCATAGTCTCCGCCTCAGAACGTCCAGTAGACGACAAGTATATTCAAATATTATAAAGATAAGTATTTCAATAGTTTTTTATCGGTATTTTCCATTTTGTATTTTGAAAAGCTTCCCCCCCCCCAGTTCTAGTTCCTATATAATTTTTTTTACTATTCTTAGTATGCTGTCTGTCGGTCTGTCTGTCTGTCGGACTTTGGATACGTGTAATGCGAATTTGGCTTAACGGATTCTTTATTATTGTTTATATATGTTTCGATATTAACTTAACTAATTGAGTTTATTAAACATGTATTAAATTAAATTTAATGTGATGGGCGAGCCTGCTTATTTTGGCACAATAAATTAAACCTGGGTTTAATATCGATCAGTGCAGATCTCATAGCGATTTCTATGTTACTATGACGAGAGCGCTGCTTTGTTTTGATGTTGGTCATTACTGTAAATGTCATTTCGCATAAATAAGTTGTTGCAAATGGTAAGATAACTGCCATTGCTAATTCAGCGAGTAGTGGATACTCTGTTTTCACACTAAGCCAAAAAGAATTCAATGTTTGCTTACTATACTCGGTTTTAAGTTTTGTCACAACTAAATGCGGCAAATTCTTCTTGGGAACTTAATGGGAGTAATTTCACTTACAAGGAATGGTTTTTGCACCCAGATAAACTGTTCAGTATTGGGACATTTTCCCCCACTTTCCATTCGTCTAATAACTTCCATCTTCTTCTAAAGGGAGATAGAAATTCTAGCCCTTTTAGGTCTTGAGTTAACATTTCCTTTTTGCTCTTCTCATACATGCTTTTTGTTTTACTGAATCCTTTTGCATATGCGTATGCAAAAAAAACACTTATTTTAAAGAAACAAATAAATTAATTTAATTACGAATAACTAAACTAGATATACGCCTGACATATAGAAGGATACGCGATGATACTGGAGCGCTATGTACAATCTATATATAAACCTATATACACATATAATAAAGACGTTTCTTCTTAAATCGTCATGGAGGTAAAAAATAAGTTTATTTAACTCATGGAACGTTTCGCATTTTATAGAAGTAAAAGTATCTTCAACCTGTGATATGTAGATATCATAATGCCAGATTAGAAGTTAAATCAAAGTGATGTTGTGACGTAAACGTCGTTATACGAAACGTTTCATTTTATTTTTATTTAGCTCACAATAAATCTGACGACAATTAAAAGAAAACTATCCTCCGCCAGGTACTGCACTTCAGGCTTACCAAAGGTAGCACGTCATAAGCGAATGCCTGACGGAAACAATACACGTTGTATAATCCCAGACCCTGGAGATGTGTGGCAGTGGCTAGTGCACTACACCGTGCACCTCCAAAGTGCGCAGACAACCAAGCAAATATCTTGAACTCTGCAGATCAATGAGTTAATTATTTTAACTATAAATATGGTATAAAAATACAAAAAAAGGTATGAAAATATTTTACCTACCTTGTCACCTATATTGTTAACAATATTTTATTATATCTATATATATATATATATATATATATATATTCAGTTTTTGATTTTGATAATTGGGTATTGACTAAGTAAAAATGTAATTTTGATTCGATAAAAATTATTATATCGAATCAAAATTACATAATGATAAAAAATCTTAAGCCTCATTTGTAATAGGTCCACAGCACATAGGTCCATAAGATATTGAATGACTTTCGTTGTTCTGTTTTTAATACGAACATCTGTTTGTAATGAACAGAACAACTTAAGTAATTCATTATCTTATGGACCACTTGTGCTATGGACCTATTATGAACAAGGCTTTATATTATACCAGTTTTGACTAATTTGAATTACTGTGGTGTAACTATTGGTCCACTACGCCCTACACCATGGGATGGGGCGCTCTTTGGTAGACCATTGAATCTTTAAATTTTTTTATAGCTTAGTTGCTCTAGTCCAGTGGTATTCAATCTGTGTTCCGAGGAACCCTGGGCTTCCGTGGAACGATTTTAGTTAGTTATTTTTAATAACTTTAAATTTGAGGGTGCTACAAATTTCTTAATCACCATTTTTTTGTCATCAGTAGGTCATATTTATTAGAAAACAGCTAATTTTACTTGATGAAAAATTCAAATTTGTTGAGTAGTGATTATTATTTACTTCTTATAACACCTACCATTTAAATATGTACTTTGTACTGTCATATTGGATTTTATCTAAATAAATTATTTAAAACGCATTATTTAAAAAGTAAAATAGTATACCTACAGTTAAAAAATAAAGTCAGCTATAAAATATCAATTTTGATCAAGACTAAACTCAATAATAAACATCTAAATTTTTATTATAAAACGTGTAACCTTAAAATTAAAAAAAGACAACCTATTGTGACTTTTTGGCTTGGGGTTCCAAAGAAATATCATTTAAACTGTAAAGTTCCGCAGATGTAAGAAGGTTGAAGACCACTGCTCTAGACAAAGTTAAGACACCTACTAAGGGGATCAAAGAAAAATTTCCAGGGGGGGATATGAAGTTACGATACTGCCATTACGTTGAATTTTTCACATTTTTAAGACGACTTCTCTGATGGGGAGAATTTTTTGACAAAAATGGCTTCAAAAAGTATATATTTTTTAAATTACTCTATTATTTTTTTATCCATTAATCTACGTGTCAAAAATTTTCAATTGATACCAACACAAAAATTATTAAAACATGTTTTCTTTTTCGAAAGATACATAATACACATCAAATGATATATATCAAACATATTGGAAATTAATGTTGGAACTAGATTGCATTCAATATTTGACCAATGTAGAAACTTGCTATCCTTGCCAATATTGAGCAATATTAGAAGCCAATGCTGGTCTCATTAGGATGTGCTACAGGGGATGTTTCTCCAAAGGCTCTGTATTGTGTAGGTCAAAGGACTATTTGCCCACAATAACTACCATACAGACAAACAGACATATGAGTAGCGGTATAAGGATATCTTACCTATGAAACCGTAAATAGATCAACATATAAGTTTCTAAAAAGCAAAGGAATCAGATAACTAAATGATTTAGAACTGTCAAGTGGAAAATGTAAAATTTTCAAGGTGCAGAAAACTGCCACCGAAATGTGTAATTAGACCAGATTAAACCAAATTTGTCTCTATATAATAGTTGGTGTTAGAGACATTTATAACCTTTCATCATCATCATCATCATCATAGTGGCGCAACAGCCCGAAATAAGTAAAGGCCTCCTGTTTCCAGGTTTCGTGACCATGTTTTCAATCTGTGTACATTCAGGAGTAATATGGTCAATATTACGTCCATTTTTTTAGCGATTAAACCAGATTAAACCAAATTTTTCTCTTTATAATCATTTTTAGTTTATAAAATAAATTTGTGTTAGAGACATTTATAACCTCTATACCTAGAATATTATTTATAAATTAGAATAAATAAAACAATAAATAATATTATAGGCTATCCTAAACGTTTGGGCGGAACTAATTGGAATTTTCATTTTTTTAAACTGTCATGGTCTCTCTTTTTATGGTTTGAAGTGCGATTTTCATAAACAAAATGATCAAAAACTTCGCTTAATCGATTAAAGCTACTAGAATTGAAAATATAGTTCTGCCTAAACCAAAGAAACAAGTTATATCTCAAACATTGTTGCAAGTTTCAATCAGCTGATGGTTCGGTAGCCATCTTGTGACGTCAGTTCTGAAACTTGACAATTGACTAAGAACTTCTATGTTTTTAAATTAAATTTGCCAATTTTTTAATGTTAAAACTATATATTTCTAGATAAAATATTGTATTTTACTCGCATATAATGGCTATATTTCACTCGGATGATTACAACCCTGTCCTACGGCTCTGGTGGTAAACATCATCCTCGTGATATATAGCCCTCATTATAGCCTGTATTGTAAATAAAATACCATTAATAAATTATGTGTGTTCTTTATTTTATTTGTGTTTCATTGTTCAAGTAATATAATAAAAATTAATTTACTTACATTATACCAAATTTACAGAAGAGTAAATTGAATATTTTCATATTCTAGTACCATACATGGATTTAATATTAATATTATTGTCAGGCGCGTACCCATAATTTTTCTTAGGGGGGTTGAGAAGCAAAAGTTTCTCGCTTAGCTCATATACAGTTATAAAAAAAATTATTCCTCAAAACATTTTTTTTTGTGTTGGGGCTTGAACCCCTCTTTCTGGGTCTGCGTCTGATTATTAAGACATATGTCACACAAAAAAAAAAAAAAAAAAACAAGTAAATACATAATAGAATTTGAAAGAAAACTTATGTATATAGGTGTAGTTAATCCTTTTACTGATCGTAGTGATATTTCCGCATTTACCTACTCAATTCGTGTTGCACGTATCGCAGATAGAGTGATATCTCGACTTATGAACCTCTCGACATACGAACTTTTCGAGACACGAACTATTTTGAAATCCCATATTAACCTCTAGATATAATCCTAGATTCAGGATGATTTTGTTTTCAGATGAACTAAAGCCTGTTTTACATTATACTTTTTTTTCCCTAGTACTAGAAACAGACTACTACTACTGGTAACAAATCGAAAACTCCTGAACCACAAAACCAGCCATAAGAAAATTGTTTTTTTTTATACATTTTAATGGAAAATAATTTTTATACTAATCATACAAAACCAAAGATTTCATAAAAAAAATATGTAATTGTATACAAAATGCATATTTATAGTGTAATGCTCCTTCCCATTTTTTTTTATTTTTTTTAATTTTTTTTTATTTTTGTATTTGGGCACGATTTAATTGATTTCCCATAAGATATAATACAAAATTGAGTTATAAGATAAGCACTTTTCAAGATACGAATCGCGGTCAGGAACGAATTAAGTTCGTAAGTCGAGGTACTGTGTACACATACACTTTAACATGGGTTCTTAACAACTTTTATTTATTTTTAGGAAAACTCTTGTAGACAAATATCTCAGGAGCGAGTTTTTCTCCTTCCAAGGGAAAACTAGTGAGAAAATATTTGAAAAATATTTGTAGGCACCGGGATTTGAATGTGGTATCTCATGTACAGCTAACCATACACGAACCAACTAAGCTATAGTCTTTCACTAATGCTGTATATATTAAAATGTAAATGTAATTTTATGCTATATAATAAGGTGACCATATTTTTTAGTTCAAAATTCGGGACGGGATCTCATAGACCGGGGGGGGGGGGGGTGATTATTCAAATATAATTGTTAAAAAAAAATAATAATAATAATTTTTTTAATACAAAATATAATAAACAATTATAATTTATAATAAATAAAAATTTCCAATCACAGATAACGAACTTATATTATTAAAAGGAACATTATTAAAAGCACTGTAGTTTTTTAAATGAATTCAAAATTTATTCATTAAAATTAGTCAGTAGAAAACTTTTTATATTTTTCCGAAGTATGGATCTCTTTGAATAGGTCTATTTTGCTTTGAAGCCTTTTATAAAATTCGGCACAATTTTCTTCATAATTTACCTACTTTAATCAGTAATATTGATTTTGATATTGATTGAAGTTGAGTTTTGTCACTTGTCCAAAACCTGTTCATCAAGGAAAATACCTTTATTTTTTTTTAATTCAAGTTTTGTAAAAATAATTTTAATTGAAATATATTAAAAATAAATATTGAAAATAAGTACCTTTTCTAAAATTCGGGACAGATATTGCCTCTGAAAAAAATCGGGACGCAAGACGGAAATTCGGGACTGTCCCGGTCAATTCGGGACGTATGGTCACCTTATATATAACCCTATCTAGTTGTTGGGATCCTATTATTATTTATTTATTATTGTAATTTTGTGGAAAAATTTAATAATACATATTTAGTCTGGGATACATAATTAAATTATTAAAATATTAAATACTTACCATAATCTAGTAGTCATCATTTGTTGGCAATTTTACGAAATTTTTACTTCAACAAAATAATAATTTAATTTTGAAAACAGTTCAAAACACGAGAAACGGCACAAAAACTGCAAAACTAAAACCATTTATCCTCGAATTAATTTAATAAAATATAAAATAGTAAAACTTTAATTCACCAAAAATTATAATAGTGAAATCGCGACCTATCTCTATATTTTATCTTATGTGACCAGCCCGTCACGAGAGTATTGCAGGACTGACTAATTCACAGGATGAATCTGGTGATCCTGCGAGAAGTGGCAACAGCGCACATGCCACTGAATGGATGTCGACTCTCATTGGTCCTGGCGATCTCTGACGTCATTACATTGATTGTTAGAGCTCACGTGTTGCAATGGATAATAGTTGTTGCAATTTATTCCGTGGTTAATACCTAAGATAATATTTTTTATGACGATTTTTCTAGTTTGGTGGGAGTTAGGGTAGGTTCTGTAAGTTTACAATGACGTCAGAGGTAGCGAGTATACTTCAAAATTACGTTAATATCAGATATGTAGGATTGAAGGGTTAATGTAATCTATGACGTACATTGCTATTTCAGTCTAGTGATAGCTAATACTGGCATATTCCGCATATACCATACATATGTATAGTCCATTCCAGGCTTATACGGAATCATTGTTACCTTTGTAATTTACTAAACAATAAACTCAGCGGGTGGTCGGTGGTTAGGATAATTATAATAAAGGAATGGGCTGTAAAAGGCGCGCACCGAGGAATTTTCCTTAATTGGGGACTCAAATTGTTTTAAAAGGGTAGGAATCGGGAAATTACTCGGTAACAATTACTGACCAAAAGCACTCTATTTTCCAAAATGCAAATGTTGAGTAAACAAAAAAACATCAGCTGTGGCCACCACAGGACCGACCGCCATCACAAAGTACTTGTATAAAATACATTCTAGCAGCAGAGTAGAAATAACTTGTCCTCATATTTTCTAACAGAGATATTATTTATCATGACCATGGAAACGTTAAATATAAGTATGAAAAAATTGAGACTTGGAAAAAATTTCGTTTTACTAAAAAATGTCTCATATAAAAGTTGTTAGTTATTAATTTTATAGCAACTTTTGTTCAATAAATTTTTTCGAAATATCTATCTGCGAAATATTCTCAAAAAAAAATTGTCCTGGCTAATTTCCACAGCAGCAAAGGCCATAAAATTAAAAAAAAAAAAAAATATTCCAAAAATCTTTAAATCGACACGAGTAAACTCCCATTTTAAGTCAACCGATTTTTACCAAAAGTTGATCAACTCGTGCCTTTGATGGCAGAAGCTTAAATATGAAGTTTCATAAAAATCTTTTCAGCCGAATTTGCTCTGCACGTGTACACAGACAGACGGACAGGCGGACAGATGGACAGACGGACGGACAGACATCAAGCTAAAAATAGTCAAAACGTTATGTACGGACCTCAATTCGTGGAGATCCATCGAAATCTCGAAATGCCAAAATCAGTATGATCACAATACCTCCCGTATATATGTTGGCGGTCGGTAATGACCATGGAAACGTTAAATATAATGGTGAGTTTAGTCAACACTTAGCGATAGCTGCTGCGTTAATTTGAATCTTACTCTTAGTTTTAGTCTTGGCTTTCATAGTCTTGAATGAGTACGGGTTTATACAATGTTTTAACGAGTTTTAACTTTTAACAAGTAACCAATGAGACGTCGAGTTTAACCGCACGCGCATAGTATCATTTTTCTAAATGTCAAAAAATTAAAATTTTTGGTTATTGACAAATATAACATTGTGTGTAAACATGTACCGAAATAAGTCTAGAAGTGTTGCTGCTATTTATGGCCACGATGGGTGCTTTTAGAATTTAAATCGGGGTGCGCGGACGCGCATGGTGCGTTTTAACGTGATTTACTCCCAGCCGTAGGAAAGTTAGAATTTAGTTATCTTTCAAGGCCAGAACCATAGGACTAAAATTAAAGAAATGTGTTGTATGAACTTGCTCGTAGCGATACGATAGTTTATCTTTTAAGGATAAAATTAAAATATAGGAGTAAGACTAAAGCTATCGCTAAGTGTTGACTAAACTCACCATCAGTATGAAAAAATTGAGACTTGGAAAAAATTTCGTTTTACTAAAAAATGTCTCATATAAAAGTTGTTAGTTATTAATTTTATAGCAACTTTTGTTCAATAAATTTTTTCGAAATATTTATCTGCGAAATATTCGCAAAAAAAAATTGTCCTGGCTAATTGCCACAGCAGCAAAGGCCATAAAATTTAAAAAAAAAAAAAAAAAATATTCCAAAAATCTTTAAATCGACACGAGTAAACTCCCATTTTAAGTCAACCGATTTTTACCAAAAGTTGATCAACTCGTGCCTTTGATGGCAGAAGCTTAAATATGAAGTTTCATAAAAATCTTTTCAGCCGAATTTGCTCTGCACGTGTACACAGACAGACGGACAGGCGGACAGATGGACAGACGGACGGACGGACGGACGGACGGACGGACGGACAGACATCAAGCTAAAAATAGTCAAAACGTTATGTACGGACCTCAATTCGTGGAGATCCATCGAAATCTCGAAATGCCAAAATCAGTATGATCACAATACCTCCCGTATATATGTTGGCGGTCGGTAATAAATAAAATAAAATAAAATACATTCCAGCAGCAAAGTAGAAATAACTTGGCCTAATATTTTCTACAGATATATTATTTATCATGACCATGGTAACGTTACATATAAGTATGAAAAAAAAAAATCAGCTGTGGCCACCACAGGACCGACCGCCATCACAAAGTACTTATATAAAATACATTCTAGTAGCAGAGTAGAAATAACTTTGCCTTATATTTTCTAACAGAGATATTATTTATCATGACGATGGAAACGTTACATATAAGTATGAAAAATTGACTTTGAAATTTCGAAAAAAAAGAAAAATTTTCGATTTTTTGTTTTATCAAAAAATGTCTCAAATAAAATTTATTAGTTATTGCATTTATAGCCACTTTTGTTCAATAAATTTTTTCGAAATATTTTTCTGTTGCTAAATATTCGCAAAAATCTTAAAATCGACACGAGTAAACTCCCATTTCTAGTCAACCGATTTTTACCAAAAGTTGACCAACTCGTGCCATTGATGTAAAAAGCTTAAATATGCAGTTTCATAAAAATCCTTTCAGCCGAATTTGCTCTGCACATATACACAGACAGACAGACGGACAGATGGACAGACGGGCAGATGGACAGACGGACGGACGGATAGACGGACAGACAGACCGACAGACATCATGCTAAAAATAGCCAAAACGTTATGTAGGGACCTCAATTCGTGGAGATCCATCGGTATGATCACAATACCTCCCTTATAAATGTGGCGGTCGCTAAAAAGATCCATACTTCTAAAATACTAGTGGTGACCTAAAAAAAAATTGATGTGAAGTGTGAATTTTCACACATTTCAGTTTTTTTTTAGGTATTTCATAAGTGTAAGAAGCCAACATAGTACTGGATATCTAGGAATATTTTTTCTATAATCAAAATCAACAGTTTTTTGATAATCACTTTTCTTCGTCATTTGACAAAAATCCCAGTGTTTTTTTCTGCATTTGCTTCGTATTCAAGTCTTCATTTGATTAATAAGAAATATATTAATAAAGGGCTTTTTTTTCAATTTCAGAAACGTATTTCTCACTATTAACAATGCGTTATTTGATTTATAAGTATTTAATTACTACAAATGATTCATCTTTGATACCTTAAAAACCAATATCTAATGTAATTCAAAAATTAGGTTAATTCACAGCGTATAATAGTATAATAAAATAACTGAGCACTCCTGAACTCCTAACTGAACTGA
This sequence comes from Liopterus haemorrhoidalis, assembly GCA_963971575.1. Classification (NCBI taxonomy): domain Eukaryota; kingdom Metazoa; phylum Arthropoda; class Insecta; order Coleoptera; family Dytiscidae; genus Liopterus; species Liopterus haemorrhoidalis. The sequence goes on from OZ020611.1 coordinate 54,400,083, forward strand.
CGTGTTGAGTTTAATGTGGTGTGGTCTGTAACTCGGTTTGCAACTATTTAAAAATTAATAATTTTTTTAATATTTTTAACTTTAAAAAAATACACTCACTATCTTAGCTATAAATAAAAAAAAATCCATAATATTATTAGCCATAATTTAGCCATGATTTAAAAAAAAAATAACTATTTTTGTCATAAACACAAAAACTGCCATATTTTTCAAAAACATATTCTGATTTAAAATTTCTCTAGCACGTTTCTGGCTCAGATCAATGTACATTACCTACATTTTTTTCAGATTTTTAGTACATTTTTGGCTAAAATCGTGTTTAAAGAAATGAATTTCTAAAAATGATCTATCGTTCCTTAATCTACGTCTAAAGAGCCTTCTTTTGATGCCACACAATATATATATTTTTTAAATATGTTTTTTATAAACATAAAAAAGTCGACATTTTTCGAAAAACTTATCTGATCGAAAATTCCGGTTGAACTATTCCGGTTCCCATGTTCATTACAAAGATTTTTTTCAGATTTTTAGATCAACCCCTCTGAGAGATAGAGTGGGGGACAAAAGAATTTTGACACATTTTTGGCAAAAATCTCATAAATAAATTTAATTTTAAATCGAAAATAAAAAATTGTTTGTTGATCCACGCATTAAGAGGTATCATTTGATATGTCACTCAAAATTAAAAAAAAAAAAAATGTTTTTATAAAATACATAATTACTTATATTTATCTCGGGATGTGTTTTTTTGAACTCTCAGTATTTTTCCTATATGTGGGCCAAAGAGTTGTATAAACATGTCAAATTTCAACTTTCTATGTTAAGCCGTTTGGCTAAAATTTCTACCGTACAGACAGAGAGGCAGACAGACAAACAGACAGACAGACACATGAGTGAAGTTATAAGTTAAAATAGTGAAGTTAAAATACTAGTGATGACCTATAAAATAAGTGCTCATTTCCAAAATGCAAGTGTTGACCTATAAAACAAAATGTGCTCACTTTTAAAATACTAATAATGACTTAAAAAAAAGGTCCTCATTTCCAAAATACAAGTGTTGACCTGAAAAAAGCCACACATTCCAACTTCTAGTGTTGACCTAAACAAAGAGGTTTTGGAAATGAGGACATTTCCAAAATACAAATGATCACTTACAAAATGATCCACACTTCCAAAATACTAGCGATGATCTAAAAAATAAAAGTTCCTCATTTCCAAAATACTAGTGTTGACTCAAAAATAAGGTCCTCATTTCTAAAATACAAGTGTTGACCTATAAAACAAAAGGTCCTCACTTCCAAAATACTAATGTTGACCTAAACAAAAGATCCTCATATCCAAAATACAAGTGCTGACCTAACAAAACGTCCTCATTTCCAAAATACAAGTGTTGACCTAAAAGAAGGTCCACACTTCCAAAGTACTAGTGATGACCTAAAAAACAAAAAGTTCTTATTTACAAAATATAAGTGATGACCTAAATAAAGAGGTCATCATTTCCAAAATACAAGTGTTGTATTAAAAAAAAATATATGTGAAGTGTGAATTTTCACACATTTCAGGGTTTCGCAGGTATTTAGTATCTGAATGATGATTATTTGGGATGCCAAAACAAATGTTATGTCAAAATATTTTCTTATGAATTTTAATTGGAATGCCTAATACCAGTATTTAAGTTTCTAAATATGTGCAGTATTTTTTTTTATGTAACAAGGTTCATTAAGATTTTGAAAATTACGCCTATTAAATCATAAACCACGCCGTCTGATTTCGTATACATTCAAACATAGAATTAAATTATAATTTCACTTCCCACTGGTTATTAAATTTACGCTTTTAAAAATTAAATGCAACATTCACCAAAATATAACTATAATTTTGACAAAATAATTTAAACAAAATAAAAATGCAAAAAAAACCAAAAAATTAAAATTGACAGGAATCGAACTCTAGTTTGCAAATAACAAAGAAACGACGAAACGTACTACGCTACGAGCGCTTACTTATCTACTGTGTTACATAGCGAATTAAATATTTAACATATTTTAGTTAGGAACACAAAAAATGCGTTATTTTCCGAAAACATAATCTGATTAAAAATTCCGGTTGTACTATTTCAGTTCACACCCATGTACATTACTTAGAATTTTTTCAGATTTTTAGTTTAAACCATCTGGGCTACAGGCTGTGCGACAAATTTTTTTTTTTCACAATTTTGGCAAATATCGCTTCAATATAATTTATTTTGCAAAATAAAATTTTGATCGTTAATCCACGTACTAAGGGTTTTCATTTGAT